>JAVJGI010000060.1:66880329-66903702 GCA_035590275.1 Ibycter americanus | reverse complement strand
ATCACCCAGCAACAACCAAAAACATCAGCACGTTATCAACATTGCTCTCACATCACAGCCAAAACACAGCACAGCACTAACTACTAAGAAGAAAATTAACTCCATCCCAGCTGAAACCACAACAAAGAACAGGCAGGAGGTAAAGAGGACCTCTTAATTAGGATGATCTGGTTAGTGCTAGAGCAAAGGATTTCTAGAACTGTGTGGAAAGCAATGTGGTGAAAAGCAAACTCCCATGTGTGTCGTTCATGTCCACTGTACATGTTCATCTTTAGACTCTATTTGCAGGGGAAAGAGGAGGACCATTTGCCTGCCCAGGTGCAATGACAGGGCCATTTAGAGGTGCTGACCAGCCACCTCAATGAACAGAAAGTCTGATTATGTCTTGGTTACTAGATAATGTGCTGAAGAGAACCCCATGAAATTAACCTTTAAGATGACACAGTAAGAGGAAATGAGTCATTCCAGATGATGTTCATCACTGTGTGAGCACTGAGCTTGCTAAATTAGTTCTGTCATAGTGTGGTGAAGTGGAATCAGTCCATATCATGGATACATTTGCTGTTCATACAGACAGTTTTGGGGCTGCTAAATAGAAATACGCATTGACGTATGTCTACGTAAAGCAAAGCTTTTTATTACATTTACTGATTATACTTTTCAAATGGATCCGAAGTGACTGATTAGGGAGAACTGAGAGCTCCTGAGGTGTGTGTGAAAACAAGGATAAAAGGAAGCAAAATTCTCAGCAAGGACTTTCATGACTGGTGCTAATGGAGAAGTAGTAACAGTTTTAGTCTTAGACAATACTAAAGAAAAAAAAGACAATCTTTCATCTTCTTATTCACAGACCACTTTACTATTCTTGGAAGTATCAGCCTATCTCAGTGATAGTAATAGCTCGGCAATTCGCACAGTGGAAGCTGACTGATTAGCTGAAAAGTGGGGGCTTTCTTCTGATTGAGTAGCTGTAGAGAACATGAGACAAGATAAACACTTCCCACTGTTTAGGAAAGAGTGACGATCCAAAGGAGGAACTGAAAAATATCTTCAATTTCTACAGTGACTCTTGTTGAGTATGATGCAGACAGACTGGTAGGTGTGATAAAAACAGCTTTACGCCAGAGGAGCAGTTAGTTAAACATGGGCTGAAGCACACGCTTCCCTGTCTGGATGACTACCTGTCAGTGATGCATGCAATGCCATCTCAGAGGTTCTGTCTCTGAATGGGGAGTAGTTGAGAGAGCATCTGACAGCCACTAGCAGATAAACGCTTCTCTCTGTTGCCTACAGTTTCCAGATGTATGGAAAAATTTGGTGCCACCTAATGGACAACCCCCAGCATCCCAAATTTCAGATGTCTGTTAAATTGTATATAGAAATGCTTTTTCAATGGTTCTGTAAAGGCCTGGTACCTGTATTTGTTAATGCGCCACACTAAGAATTTCTAATTCACTATGCTTAATCATACATCTTGGGATGTAATATGCATTGTTTAGAGGCAAAGACTTACTAAGCCCCACAAACAATACAAGGATTTCTGCATTTGCTGGCATTAAATTTATGAACTGGGGATATCACACAGCTTCCTCGATTTCAGCAACTTAGCAACACATGAAACTAAATTACTACACCTCAGTGCTCTGATGTGTTTACAGGTGAAATTTAACTAGCTATTTTGTCAAAGTCAGATAGATTATTCTAGACCATCCTTAAAGTTTACTGCTCTAGCTCCATGGACATAGCTCTCTATCTTAGTAGAAGTCATGACTATGTCAACAAAGTATTACTTTAGCCCTGGGGTTTATACCAGCATGTGTATATTTACAAAGTACATTAGCAAAAAGGAGTTGGACTACACCACCACCAATACAATGAGTGTCATAATGAACAACACTGTAAACTGTTGTTACTCCTGCAAAAGCTGTTGGTGGTGACCCGATTGTATGTAGTGTACTTCAGACAGCAAAACAGGTGAAAAAATATAGGAGTATCTCTACTTGATCAGACGAACCACCTAGCATGTCCCAGAAACAGTAAATTAAACATATATATCTGTGATATATGTATAGATGTATGTGTCTGTATGATTATATATGTTTGTACACATGCACACATCTACATATATAGTCATATATGTAGTCATATGGTCATATTTATATGACATAGACTATATGTCTATATATGGTCTATATATGACCCAGGAACTCCCTAGGCAAGTGTACAGCATGGTGTCTTCTACTTGAAAACCATGGGGAATTTTTCCTGCATGCTCTTGTCTAGTCTACCCTTAGACTTCAAGCATAATGGCCTTCCACAGAGTAACTATATGTTGTATGATGCAATATCTCCTTTTGCTTGCTTGAGCCTGTCCTCCTGGTAGTGCCATCCGTAGCTAGAACATTAGCATCAGTGTTAGAATTGCAATTTGAGCATCATGCCCAGTTAGCAACAGTCACTGGTTCTCAATTTCCATGTTTAGTGGAAAACGGGAAAAATTGTGCTGTTTGATGAATTCCAATCTGCAAAAGCGCATTTTGAAGAGGTGCATATGTGAATGAGACCAAGTTTCCACCTGCAGTTTGCATTTATAGACTCTCAGGATGCGTAACGGGTTTAGTTCTTTTCATTTGCCTGTGAAGAGACAGGTATACAATACGATTAGGAGTGGTCTTGCAGGCCTCCAGGCAATTGGCAAAGAAGTAGAATTAGCAATTATATTTCTGTTGCTTCTGAGCCTTTGGAATGAACTGGGAAAAGTGACTGGGCATTTTATTATTTTCTTTGAAATTTGTTGTATGCATTCAAGACAATATTTAGTGTCTTCTGTAAAAAAATAATCAAATTAGATGAATCTGGTTCATTACTTTCAGAGAAAATAATTATTGGTTTTAATGCAGATAAAAAAATGCCTTTGAAATGGTGATGAGTTGATAGGCAATGTAGGAATTCCTTGGATACTTTTTACCCAAGGAGAATTGCTCCAACCCTTTCATCTCTAAAGCAAACAACATCCTTTATGCTTTACTATTTTATTGTATTCAGTATGTTTATGGGATTTATACTTTCAGCTGGCATTTTTTACTGCTTGCATATATTTTTACCTTATTTACACCTTTTGTTACATAACTGATTCACAGTATTTCACAGATGTAATTGCTCAGGTTTGAGGGGAGGGTGCTTTTGCTCAAATTTTCTCTAACAGAAAGAAAATATGCACTTTTTATTGAGTTAAACACCTATTTTTACTTTTGCCTGGGAAAAGATATTTAGTGGTTTGATGTAAGGAAGCAAAGATGATTGTTTTACTCTCTTACATTGTTTGACACTAATTTTAATATATCAGTCCTGGGGAAAAGATTTTGACCTGTACAATAATAGCTTTGGTGAAATGAAAGCAGTCTTAAAAGATTAAATAGTGAAATGATCAAACTCCTTTGTCCTTGTTGACCCATAATACACATTTAAACTTGAGTCTACAGAGTTGAATGTCAGTTTAATGCTTATATTTGGTGGTTTAAAAATAATGCTCAATGTCTCACTTGGGGCATGTTGTTGAAGGAGAATAGGCCATTGCAATACCCAGTGAAGCTAAAGTGAGGATGCAGTGCTGAGAATTCTGTAATGGTTTGGTGTTTAAATGTGGTATTGATGCATAATTAAGACACACAAGATTTAAGAAATAGGGGCAGAGTTTGTCGTAGGGATAGCATGTGGCTCCTAAGTTGAGACTATGAGAGGATCAAAACAGGCTTATTACTGTTGTTGTTAAAGGGCAAGAGGTTGCCTGTATAGGCAGTGATCATTGATTGCTACACAGCAGCTGAAACAGCAGGACAGGCGCTTGCACTGCACCATTGACACGCAGCACTCAGGCTGGGAACACATCCTTCTAGCACCTTCCCTGCCCCTACTTAGCCACAGTTTCACCAAGCCCAACTCTTCATCCTTGGACACATAAATTATAAACCAGATCTCATAGGCTATATTATTTCCCTATGAGTTTTGATGTACTCCATTACTTCAGCAGAAAAGCTCCCAAGTGCCTTCAGGAGACTTGAAAATGAGCCCTGAAACTAGCAGCCCTGTCCTCCTCTTGCTTGTCATCAGCTGCAAGCAGGGCCTTCGTGTGGCCGTTGTCATCCTTGGGGTAACAGTAGCTTCTCCCCTGGGAAAACTGGTTTTCCTGGAGGGGCATGAATAATATTTCTAGAGCTATAGTTATCAGTAGAGGATTGTGGTATCATACACTTCCTGATGCTTACATGGTGAATTCAGTATGTTAAGGATGATCATAAGAAGCACACAAGTATACAAGGACTGCCTGGTAAGAGATTCATTTGTTTTAGTGTAGATAAAGAGAAGAAATAGGAGCTGCTGCTAATCAGTAGGTATGCCAAAGCTAGCTTGAGTTTGCCCTTATCTTCTGTGATTATAAATAAGTAAATAAATACATTGGATTACTAAAGTGAGCAGGCAATGAATGTAACATGACTGGTTGTTTTGACTGGTTTATCCTTAGTTGCCCTCTACCTCATGTGAGACCATGAATGTCCGCTCGCAGGGGACTTGGATGTGGAGGATTTTTTTTGGTACCAAATAAGAGCAGAGTCCTTGCCCTACCATGTTCTCACGCTTGCTCAGTCCCTGGCTGAGCACCTCATCCAGGAGGTCCCACTTGCCTTCCAGAACTTGCTGCCAGGATTAGCCGTGCAGGATGTCCTGTTGGCTTCTGCTGTGCCACTGCTCACAGGTGTCCATCTCAGGCATTCCCTGCCTCCCTGGGTAGCCCCTGGCACTCATCTCCATCCATCTTCTGGATCTCCAGGATCTACACCATTTCCTACATCTCTCTTCCAGTCAGGATCTTCATCTTCTTCTTTCCAAAACCCCTTTTCCTTTCCAGATCCCCTTCTTTCCAAGGCCACTTCTTTTTGGAAGCCCTTCTTTTAAGCACCTCATCTTCTTTCTGGACCCAGTAGCCTGCCAGTTTCCTCAGTCAAAACAGTCTATGTGCAGAAGCACATCATGTGATCAGTCTGCTAACTGGTGGTTCTGTCTCATATCTCATTGTTAACTGGAGGACTCAGGAAGGGGCACTTTCCTTTAGTCCAGGTGTTATCAGTATTTCAAACCAGATCATGCTTGTTGCAGTTAGCAAGTAGCCACTTCTGCCTGAGAGTTCAAGAGTTCAATTTCAAACACTCATACACATGCACCCAATTATCTGCCTCCTGCTAACCTTCACAATTTAAGCTATTTTTGCCCATGACAAAACTTAGTTTTGTCTGTTAAAAGCAATAAAAACGAACCACACATTTATCATGTAAGTTCCCTCCAAGAACCTGCAGCTGTAAGGGATTTGCTATCGAAATTTTTATTGCAACTCTGCTGTGAAGAAGGAACTCATGAAAGTGTTCCTTATGTCTCTTGGGGATAATGTAAAGCCAACTTTTGAACCGGAATTTGACATCAGTAGAAAGTATGGATCAGTCAAGCGTGTCACTATTTTATTACTTTGCTCCTTTCCTGTAGCTTCTCTCCCACCCTATGTGGCATAGAGTTGATTAGCCTTGGTCTTCATGGATTGTTTTTTCTATTTTTACCTGGACACAGTTTTGCATATCAAGTTCTTAAGCTATGACTTCAGATCCAAAAGCTCATTGTAATATAATAAAAAACCTTACTAGAATATAAATAACAGTTTCAGTAAAAGCACTAGGACCTGTTTTTAGCATCTTACATGAGTATTCATCTAAGTTGATAAGTATGTAGCTGCCAGATAACCACCATCGCATCTTGCATATACAGTATAGCTTCAGTAATTGTGCATTTAAATTTCTTTTAGAGACCTCTACAGAGAGTGACATAACCATGGGCCTAAGCTTACATCATTTACTTACAAGGTTATTTCTTTCCTCATGCACGAATTCTACATTTATAACAATGGACCTATTTGTGAGAATGACGCTACTTCCTTGATCAAGCACCGCAGATCAAATTGGCACGAAGAGATGTTAATAAAAAACCTTGTGTGACAGTTACAAGTATGTCAAAGACGTGTAAGCAACAGCAGGATTACATTCTAAGGTAGTGAGAAGAGTATTAATTATTTTAAATTATTTAATTTAATATTATTTAATATTTAATTTAATATTATTTAATATATTTAATTCTATTTAATTTAAAAGAATTAAATTCTTTAATTTAAAATAATTTTTTAAAGGCCTTTTAAGTTGCATATCATGGACCATTCTCATTGAGATGTATGGCAGCTCGTACTGAGGCTTGCTTCCCTTTCTCTGAGTCACGTTGCAGTTTTGCAAGTGTGGTTTAAACCCCGATAGGCAGCTAAGCCCCACACAGCTGCTCGCTCACTCCCCCACAGTGAGATGGGGGAGAGATGGCTCTATCCCACCCAAAACCAGTACAGCAAGTTAAACCGTATTCTTAAATATGACCATGCACATGTTTCCATCCCTATTTGATTAGTTCTGACTCTACTCATAAAATCTACTCATAAATCACATTTAAACCTGCCAGATTTTTCTGATCTGTAGTTCCTAGCTCAGGTTGTGCCAAGACAGTGAGTAGTGTTTGAGCTTCCAGGAAAGGCAGCTTTGGGATCTGGAAACACTGCTCCAGGCAATCTTAGCATCATATGAGGGAGCCAGCAGTGAAATTGGACTACCAATAATGTTACTCAGTAGATGTTCCTAAAAATGGGGTTTGTGCCTAATTTTATCACTGAACTTGGAAGAACAAATATTGAAAACAGAAATTCTGCAGTTTGTCAAATTTACAGTTAAAATGACAATCATTACTAACTGGTAACTTTTAGTATCTCTCATTTGTCTAGCAGATATGTAAACGGTACTTCTTAAAGTTGAACAATACTAACATTTTTCACTAAAATCCTGTATGAATGAGTTATAGTGATGCGAGTTTGAGTTAATACCCAGCCCTTGATACTTCAAAAGGTCTATCTCCTACAACTCTATTAATGTTAGCAAGATTTCTGATGCGCAAACACGCTTAGCTTTACTAACAACACTCGTTGCTTGCAAATCTCAAAATTAGTGTACAATACCATTATCTTTCCAACACACCTTCTTAACACAAGAAGAAATTGAGGCACAGAGAGGCTAATTGGCTTACCTCTAGTGGTCACCTGACCAACTGTAGCAGAAGCAGACGTACAACATCATGTCTGATGATGCCCCATTAATCCCCTTCACTTGAGGTACACTATCCATCTCTCAGTTCATTCTTCTCATTGTTGATAAGGTACAGCTGCCAGTTTGCTAAATTGATGGGGAAAAAAATGTCCGTTTCCATTTCTAGGACAGATTTATAATCTTAGATGACAAATAAGGGAATCAATGCACTTATTTTTAGGTGTCTGAAAAGTATTTTACCTAAGCTTGTATTATGGGCTCCTTTTCTAACCACAAGTGAAAGAAGAGTACCCCAAGGGACGTGATTCATCTCATTCCAAATAGGTGTCAGTTGAGAAGAACCACCCTAAGAGGAGCCTGCCTCTCTTCATTCATTAACTACTCAAAATTCCTAGAAAACTGCTGAGGCAAGACGCTTATCTTTAAACACCTAAAAATCGGCACATTGACTATAAGGGTAAAAACAAAAGGGAGATTTTGTCTGTGTGCATGACAGTTCTTCCCTGCAGACATGCATGCTGCTATCCATGCTTCTTTCTTTATTGTTCTAAATATGTTCAAAATTTTATGAAAAAAAAAAAAGATGGTTTTACGCATTTTCATCTGTGGTTCAGATTATTAATTGTTGAAACCAGCCAATAATCAAATATATCTGCTCCACATGCTTTCTACTGTGGTCCTACAGCTATGGACATGCTATATGTCAGGAATCCATACAAACATCAAGTTAACCTCTACAAAATAAAATTAGCAAGTGTTGGTTGAAATAAAGTCAATCCAGTAGCTAGAATCCTAGACAACTCTATGAAGGGAAAATATTTTGACATCTCATAAGAAATCAAGAGGTTCTTAATCTCTGTGAATAGGCTACTATTCCCTGTAGAGAAACCAATACTTCTTGCTTATAAGCTGTTACATAAAATATTTTTTTCTGAATTAGCTAACTGGCACATCTAGTCAAATTTCTAAAGCAGTATTTATTTGATTTAATATTACAGCATCTATCCATCTCAGAAGATACCATTAACTTTCAAACAGATTATTTATACTGTAATTTAAAGTCTGTGTTCTACCCTAGTACTTCCTAGTGATACAAGATTACTGTTGTTGGTGATAAAAATGTCCATGAAATGACGGAAAATTTGTGAAACAAGCAAAAAACCTTTTTCTGAAAAATAAAGAAAAAAAAGTAGAAAGCTCTACATCACTACCATATTCTGGCATGCCTGTGCCCTTTCACCTGTGCCTATGTCTGTTAGCATAAAAATAGACATTGGATTTCTTATGAAATAAAATTTTCTTCCTGAAAAATGGAGATGTTTCAAATTAAATATTATATCAAATTAAAAATTTAGGATTGAAAGATCCTTTTGAAATTAAAAAGCTATTTATTTGGGGAAAAAAAAAGATAAAGAATTGCTTGATATTTTCCAGCTGAAACAATGCCAAAGATATTATATTCATTTTTAAATATCTTCAATGATAATGGTTCTGCCTATCTGAAAACTCAGTATGTGACTGAAAAATTTAGCTCAGCTAGAACTGGAACACGAACATGTTGTTTCCAAGACAATATCATGGAATTACCTTACCTACTTACATTATGAAGAGCATGTTTTCCCAAAACTTTCTTAAAAGGAAAATTTTATAGCTGAAATATAGATAGTTACAGGACATGAGAACTGCATAGCACTGGCCAGCAGTTTGTATTCAGTTTCCTTGGTTTTCAGGTTACATGACTGTCACGAATGAGATAATAGTGATTAAAATCTACTTTATATTTGAATAATCACATAGTGTCAAAACTGTAAAATTACCCCCAGGGTATAGAGGGCGATTATCACAGAACCTTTGGGGTTGGAAGGTGTTGCAGCACTACAAAGCTAGCCGGCTGCAGCAAGGCTTTCCCACACAAGGTTCCAAAAGTTCATTTACTGTCCGTGCTGTTTCTTCATCCTCTCCAGGCCAGTCCACCCTGCTTCTTGCCTCTGCTGCATCTGGGTTCCTGGCTTCTCCTCCAGCCAGCTTCTCCTCATTCAGGCCCCCTTCTTCTCTCAGCTTCTCCTGGGGCCTCTCCTTATCTTTCCTACATCCCTGGGCTCTTCTTTATCTGCTGCCTTTCTTCACCCAGTGCTCCTCTTCCACCAGTGCTCCTTCTCTTCTAGGCTCCTCAGTACTATTTAGCTACTTAGCCCGAACAAGCCACAGTTGTACATTATCCACATCAGCCAACCCACCACCCCTGAAGCAAGCCCACAACTGTATATAATCAATGTTAATGAACCCTCTACAATTCCTCTACAGGAAGGGACCTCTGGAGATCATCTAGTCCAACCCCCTGCTAAAGCAGGTTCACCTAGAGCAGGTTGCACAGAGTTGCGTCCAGGTGGGTTTTGAATATCTCAAGGGAAGGAGACCCCACACCCTCTCTGGGCAGCCTGTCCCTGTGCTCTGACACCCTCGAAGTAAAGAAATTCTCCCTCACATTCAGACGGAACTCCCAGTGTTGCAGTCTGTGCCCATTGCCCCTTGTCCTGTCACTGGGCACCACTGAAAAGAGCCCAGCCCTGTCCTCTTGGCACTTGCCCTTAAGGTATTTGTAGACATTGGTAGGATCCCCTCCCAGCCTTTTCTTCCCCAGGCTGAACAGCCCCAGCTCTCTCAGCCTCTCCTCGTCAGGGAGATGCTGCAGTCCACTACTCATCTCCATAGCCCTCCACTGGCCCCTCTCATGATAGATAAGTTGAACAGGACAGGACCCGGCACTGACCCCTGGGGAACACCACTAGCTACAGGCCTCCAACCAGACTGTGCCACTGATAACAACCCTCTGAGCTCTGCCACTCAGCCAGTTCTCAACCCACCTCACTGCCCACTTACCTAGTCCGCACTTCATGAGTTTACGTATGAGCATGTTATAGCAGACAGTATCAAAAGCCTTGCTGAAGTCAAGGTAAACAACATCCACCACTCTCCTGTCTTCTACCCAGTCAGTCATTCCATCATAGAAGATTGGTCAAGCATGATTACCCCTTGGTGAATCCATGTTGACTATTCCGGACAACCTTCTTTTCCTCCTCATGCTTAGAGCTGACATCTAAGATGAGCTGTCCCACCAACTTCAGAGCGATGGAGGTGAGGCTGATTGGCCTGTAGTTTCCTGGGTTCTCCTTCCTGGCCTTTTTGAAGACTGGAGTGACAATGGCTTTCCTCCAGTCCTCAGGCACCTCTCCTGTTTGCTGTGACCTTTCAAAGGTGATGGAGGGTGGCTTGGCAATAACATCTGCCAGCTCCCTCTGCGCTCGGGGGTGCATCCCATCGGGGCCCATGGATTTGTGTGTGTCAGGTTTGCCTAAATGATCTCTGACCTGATCTTCCTCGACCAAGGGAAAGTCTTCCTTTCTGCAGACTTTCTTGCTTCCAGGGTCTGGGATTCCTGAGGGCTGGCCTTAGGAGTAACAACTGAAGCAAAGAAGGTATACAGTAACCCTGCCTTCTCCGTATCTTTCATCACCAGGGCACACACCTCATTCAGCAGTGGGCCTACATTTTTCCTAGTTTTCCTTTTGCTATTGATGTGTTTGAAGAAGCCCTTCTTGTTGTCCTTAACATCCCTCACCAGATGTAATTCCAAATGGACCTTGGCCTTCCTTATCACATCCCTGCATACTCTGACAACGCTCCTGTATTCCTCCCAGGTGGCCTATCCCTTTTTCCACATTCTGTAAACTTTCTTCTTCTGTTTGAGTTTTGCCAGCAGCTCCTTGCTCATCCGTGCAGATCTCCTGCCCCCTTTGCTTGATTTCTTACTTATAGGGATGCACTGTACTGGAGCGTCGAGGAGGTGTTGCTTCAATATTAATCACCTCTTTTGGACTCTTCTACCTTCTAGGGCCCTAACCCATGGGATTCCTCCAAGTAGGTCCTTGAAGAGGCCAAAGTTAGCTCTCCTGAAGTCCAGGGTTGCAATCCGACTCATTGCCCTGCTTCCTCCATGCAGGATCCTGAACTCCACCATCTCATGGTCACTGCAGCCAGGGCTGCCCCCAACCTTCACATCCCCAACCAGTACTTCTTTCTTTGTTAGTACAAGTTTCAGCAACAGACCTCGCCTCATTGGATCCTCCACCACCTATGTCAAAAGGCGATTATCAGCGATCATCAGCAGGAACCTCCTGGACTGTGTGTGCCTAGCTGTGTTGCCTTTCCAGCAGATATCAGGGTGGTTGAAGTCCCCCATGAGAACCAGGGCCTGTGATCATGAGGCTACTCCCAGCTGTCTGTAGAAGGCCTCATTGACTTCCTCTTCCTGATCAGGTGGCCTGTAGTAAACACAACAGTGTCAGCCATGTTAACCTGCCCCTTAATCCTTACCCGTAAGTTCTCAACTCGATTCTTCATCCACCCCTAGGCAGAGCTTGATACATTCCAGTTGTTCTCTCACATAAAGACCAACTCACATAAAGAGCAACTACCCTGCTTTGCTGGCCTGTCTTTCCAAAAAGTACGTAGCCATCCATGACAGCATTCCAGTCATGTGAGCTATCCCACCATGTGTCTGTAACTGCAATGAGATCATAGCCCTGTGACCTCACAGAGATCTCTAATTCTTCCTGTTTATTCCCTATGCTGCATGCATTGGTGTACAGCCATTTGGCATGCAGGGGGACAAAGTGACTGACAGTGGCTCCTTATCTGACAGAGTACTCCTGTTAGAACACATCAAGTAGAGATCTCA
This sequence comes from Ibycter americanus, assembly GCA_035590275.1. NCBI lineage: Eukaryota > Metazoa > Chordata > Aves > Falconiformes > Falconidae > Ibycter > Ibycter americanus. The sequence goes on along the minus strand of JAVJGI010000060.1, from coordinate 66,891,786 downwards.
CTCTATCCTATAGGACAGAGTGGTATTTTAAGGTCTTCAGTCATTCTCACTAGGAAAGCTTGACTTACTGAAACAGTGGCGTTGGCTCAGTGTGTTACAAAAAATTTCTGTTCTTGTTTGTGTATGACCCTAAGTAACATTGTCATCCAATGCATAACCATGGCCTTTTCTCATTTCTAGCATGCTTTCAGTGTTTAAATTATCCCAATAATTCCATTATTTTCTGAATTGGACTCTAGCGCCTTAGTGGTGACATTACTCAAGACCAGCCAGGGCTTCATCAAGCAAGGGTAGACACCCAGGGCAGTGCAGATCTGTATTGCAAGACCTTCTTCAGGGAACCCCAATGGACGCAGCAGGTTGGGGATCCTCATTTAAGAGTATTTTTTTACATTAGTGTTCTATATCTGTTGTGCTTTCTAAATAAACCCATTCTGTCAAACACACATTCTCCTAGGCACCAGAATGTGTGTATGCAGGTGGTATGTTGGGAGAGCAGGGGATGCCAGCTATTGACTCTCATTACCATTCTCTGGGTTCTTAAGTTGGCACCCATGTGATGGTCTTAGAGGTGCCTTTTGCAAGCTGGTAGTGATTGAGGTCTTTTGTTTCTATACCTCATACCTCTGTGAGTCACTGGAAAATGTTGCTGGGTTGCTCTCGGACCTTTTTCCCTTATCTTGGGGTCTTATGGCCTCAGTCCTGTTCTTTATCTTCCTGCCATTGTTTCTTTATGGTTTCAGGCTGCACTTTGGTTTCCTCAGTCCTTTGCTGAAGTGTGAGTCTGCCCTGTCATTTTTTAGGCTGCTTTCCTTTTCCTGAGCTAAGTGTCCTGAGAAGCCACATGTAAATGTGTTGGGATCTTGATGACCTGCTAACCTATGTGCCATGAATCTCCTTTTCCTTCCTCCACCATTCCTTCTGGCAGTCCTACATACATAAATTCCCACTCATATTTCATGCATACGAGTCTTAAGATTTCTATTATGTAGCTCTGCTTGACAGAGATGAGACCCTAATCTTAATGAGTTTCTCTCCCTTGACTTAGTTTTTCTTGCCACTTGAGTGTCAACTAGGATACCACAGACTGCTGTATATTTGCTGGTTTTTTGATGTAGCAACGATGAGTGGTCTGAACTCAATATATCCCGTGTTCTTTCATTAATGGGGGTTGTTTTTGTTGAAGAACAAGAAGTGATGGAGGGCACATAGAAAGCAGAACACAATGTCAGGTGAAAATCCTCCATTGACATACAGAGACCAGCACTACTGGGGCTGGAGAGTCTGGATCTATCTTGGATCCACTCTGTTGAGCTTGATCTTGGCAGAGATTCACCTTGTTAAAGGGAAGATCAGGCCGTGGGTATCTCAGCAGCAGCCAGTGGGCCTCCTCCTGCATGAGCTATGGGTAATTTCACTCCTCTGTACAATAAACACCACTAACGCTTTTTTTTTTTTTTTTTTTTTTTTGGAAGTACAAAAAAAATTTTAACACTAATAGATTATGTCAATTTTCTTTTAATCTAAATTAAGAGTTGTGCTTAGAGTCTAATAAAACAGCGTTCTATATAGACTTCGTTTGACATGTTTGCTGTAGTAATTTGTACTCTTAAGGAGAATAGAAACTAAGTAATACAGAGAGAATGATTCTTCAGACACACACAGAAACTTCTCAAGAACGGTATGCTTGCATCTCATGACACGTCCCTCTTGTCCCTCCGAAAGAAAATTTCAAATATCACTCTGTTCTCAGTTGTAACTGATAGAAGCTGGATTAAGAGAACTGCATTTGTGTAAATGAGAGTATTTTCTTCCTCAGAAATAGCAATTGAAAAAAATGCCACTGAAATCTGAATACACCAGTATTGATAAATATTAAATGTAGACAGGGATATACTAGTTTAAATTCATACCTGATATTAAACTCCCATTAGAAGAATATTTTTTATTTATTTATCACTCATGAAGGAGACACCGAAAAGAAATTCCTGCAGCCTCATTGTTTACTGATCTTTAGGTGACTTTGAACTAAACAGTTTTTTATTCTACTGTATATATATTATTAAAATGTTTTTGGGTTTTTTTAAATCTGAATTCATAACAAACTACTTGTAAAAGTCGGGTTTTTTGTGAACACAACCTGATAATGAAATGTTTAAGACTTTCATCTAAATTAGAGCTCCCTACAGGAAGGTCATCTTTCTGGAAAAATAATTCTAATCTTTCATATGACATTACTGAAAGCAAATTAAATACACTATGCTCTATAGCTTCAGTGAACAGTATGTTTTGAAAAACATTTATTTTTCTGAAACACTGAATAATTACAATGCACCACAGCATTTTGTTCAGCATGGTATAACTGATCATCTGTCTGTAACTCTAATGTAATGTAATGTTTGAGGATATAGCAGCCATGAAAGCACTATAAATTTATCATTTATATCATACTTATTTCCATAAACGGTAACTCTAATCTTCATTTAACTTGCCAAGAGCTTCAGTCCAAGTCATACAAATACATCCAAATCATCACTTGTTGCTCTAGCATAGTTCGAACTGAAGGGTGATCTACAGAATCCTGTGCCAATATATGTAGAAATTTGAAGGCAGACTGATTTAGAGTGGTGTTTGTTGTTGGGTTGATAACTGCAGCTGTACCAGTCAGGGGTCTGGTGTACAACTGCCTGTAAATGCCAAGTACCCCCCAAATACACAGTTGGTTTGTTCTGGCTGTACTTTTACAAACGACATTTCCTTGTAGCAGCATAGCAGCCATAAGGCATAGGCAGGTCCATTATATCATTTCTATTTGATGAACAACATACCCATTTTTAAGAATTGTGAGTGTTGTCTATATAATAATTATTGTAATAATGGAAAATGCGCAGCCTGGGTGCAAATGATGAATGGGAGAGGGAGTTAAGGTGTCTACGAAAAATAATGAGTTTTGGTGTGATTCATGCCCAGCAGTACAGGGAAATACATTAACTCATTGACTTTCATCAACCTGTTTTTAAACATCAGAAAGGTTTTGAAATAAAAGAAAAATAACTGGAGAACACAGAACATAAAGTGATTTAGTGTTGAATGTCACACTGCAAGTTGATATTGTTTCTCCTTATTCTGAGTGCACACTTCACTTCCATAGCACTTTCTGGGATTTCAAAGTAATGTTTCTGAATTTTAATTCTTCTATGAAATGGAAAGACACTAACATTCACATTCTACCGATTGAAGCTGCTAGCCTAGAGTCCAATTTTCCTCTGTGAGCATTGGATTAGTGAAAAATGCAACTCAAACTGACATGTTTATTTTGCATAAGAACACGCAATACAAACTATGAAGAAGCAGAGAATATACCCCCGCAATCTGTGTGTATAACGATGGTGTAAGGAAAACCAGAGCCTCTATTCTAATACCGTAGTGTCTAAATCTTTTTCAGTTCCAGTAGGAGAGCATCTCTGAAACTGTAAAAAATGGAAAAATACTAGTTTTTATACGTGTAGTCTGATTTTTTAGGAGTAATTACAAACTCATAGTGACACAGCAAACAACAGTTTTACCATTTCTCAGGTGTCTTGTGTATATCAAATAGGGGACTCTGCAGTCTTACAGTGTATGCAAGGTGACCAAGATTAACTTTATAATCGTGTACATTGTGTTACAGATGGGAATAAAAATCAAGAGATGTTCAGTGGCTCAGTTTAGTATTTCTGTATTTGAAGCAACAATGTTGGGGCTCATATTCAGAGAAATAAAATCCTGTGATGATTTTCAGATTCCTTTCAATTTTAACTTTACTCATGCAGCCAGCTCATGTCTTAAAGATGAACCTGAAGAGGACAGAAAATGTGGAAAATAACAGAAGATGAGTGGAAACTGAAATACATATTGTGTGTTCCAGTTGACAGTCAGAAACTCTAATACCAAAACCTATTCTGCCTGCATATTTTTATAATTTGTTTTATGCTTTTTTATTAATAGGAATGTCATATATACAACCACATTCAGTTACACAGTACAGCTTTGTCACCCAGGTGGTGGACTGAAGGATGTATTTATTGAAAGCAGCCACCCAAGCAGAGTCAGAGTTCTTCAAATATATTTTCATATATATACCCTTGCAGTAGCTTCATGAAGCAAAGAAATATTTCTGCCCTTGATCACTATTAAGGAAGCAGACATAAAAAAAGAAATTATACAAGAATGTCTGGGATAGAACTGGGCACAGATGCCAGAGCCTTTCCAAATCCAGGCCATGCCCAGCCCCCAAAGACATCATCAACACTTTAGTTATTTTGCGCTGTTAACCTTCTCTCAGTTGCTTTTTTGTACCATATGATCAGCTCCTCACTCAAGGCTGCAGGATAAAGGAACAAACCCCTCTCCAACCAGCTCTATATGAAGCCGTGGGATCTAAATAACTGATAAATGCACATTTCCATGGAGTAAATGAAAGTAACAAAGTTCAAGATCTTAACACAAAGCCAAGGACTCACCAGTTACAGAGAAGGAAGCTAGAAGTAGCTTTTCTGAGTCGAAGATAAAATACTCTGAAACACCAGCATAGGGTATTTGCAACTTTGCTCTGTTGTTTCTGTGGATAAATAAATCGTTTAAATTTTCAAGTCTAACAGCTTCGCTGGTATGAAATTCACTTCAGAGAAAAAGTAGTCATTTATCTGGTATTCTGCAGCATGTCTTTCTCCTGAAAACTCTTCTGAATATGAAAACACATTATAAATAGTCCAAGGATGTGGCTTTGAATCACTCCTGTTACTGGCATTTGAGAGAAGCTGTCATTTCTATAAAATTTCTAAACTATTTGTCATTCCTGGTGTATGCAAATACAGAGCAAAGTTTGGTCTAAAGCTATTGTATCTAATAATTTGATTTTTTAAAAGAGCACTTGCATGAGTGTTTTACGTTCGTTTAAGTCAGTAGTAAAGCTAATGGAATTCCTAGAACTAGTGTAAGTAGAAAGAGAACCAATGTCTGGGTCTGTGGCAGGGAGCATTCGCAGTCACAGTCCTTGAACAACATCTTCAAAGCAAGTCCTCAAACCATTGACCATGAACAGGAATTGTATATGCGCTAAAGAGATCCACTACTGAAATACTTTTAGTTTAATACATTTGACATAACCATGATATCATCGTATCTTCACTGTTTACGATTAAAAGCAACAATTTTAGTGCCAAGATTTCTGTATTGCTATAGCATAACAAGTTCAATGGTAGGAAATACTTGGAAAATTAAGGGTATTTTGTTTGTTGGGTCAAGACCATAGCTGGTACTATTTTTTAATCACTCTAAGTCTGTCTTATATATCTTTTCTTTATCAGAACTCTGAAAAGAGTCAATAAAACAATGATTCACTTTATCAGCTCTCAGATCGTTCTGACAGTTTAGTTTTAAATAGGATGACAGTTGATTAGTTTAATTACTAATTACCTAATGAGGGCAGAGTCTACTCAAAGGAACTACATCAAAGTACCTGTGCCAAAAAGTAGAACAAAGAACAATTGCATTTGTTTAAGTTTCTCCTAAATACTGTGATCCATGATACAGGATGCAATTATATCTAACTTTTAAAACTGAATGTAAACCAAGATTTTAAAAGAAGCTATGAGATTTAGGCACACAGAGATTTCAACATCCATGGAACCAATTTCTGATCATTTGATATTGCAGACTTTTTCATTGTTGCTAAATATTTCTCCTCTTCATGAAAAAACAGACAAATAGTTTGAGTAGGTACCCACTCACTTACAGAAGATCAAAGAGATAAGGAACAATTATTCATTATTCCTCAGTTAGTCCAACTCTGTTAATTCATGGAACTGCACACTATTTATGGACATCACAGGGCAGGTCTAATATCCCTAGAATTGTCTATTTCTGCTTTCTTTGATATATAGAGCTACAGCATATATGAATAAAACATTAGCATAATCTATAAAGCAAAATTTAACTATTTTACACAGAATCACAAAGTAGTTGATGCTGGAAAGCACCTCTGGAGATCACCTAGTCCCAGCTCCCTGTTCGGAGCAGTGTCAGTGAGAGCAGGCTGCCCGGGGCTGCGTCCTGTTGGGTTTTGAACACCTCCAAGGACAGAGACTCCACAATCTCTCTGGACAATGTGCAATTTTGCAATACTTGTAAATATATGGAAACATTTAAGGTTAAGAAATGCCTTATTTTAAACTGGCAGTTGAACATTAGTAGTGAGCTGCATTTTGCACTTCTTGATTGAGCAGCTATAAAACATTTCACAAGACTGAACAGGGAGCAATATCGACAAAGACCTTGCTATTAGGTAAGCATTTTTTTTTCTGACAGCTGTTCCACATAGGATGTTTATAAATCCAAGTAGTCAGCAATTAGAGGGCTTGGTTGTTTACCATGAGCAATAAAAATTATCAGCAGAAGACTACCAGTTCAAACCGTGTGAGTGGTTAGTCAAAACAAGTTTCAGTAGACTAGCTCCTCATATTGGGACACAGGTTTACTCAGGGTCCTGAGAAACTGTCTATGGTGTTGTAAGCTCAAGTCTGGCCCTAGTTTTGAATCTGAGCTCATCTTTTTTCCACATTATTAATATTTTCGACGCAAAAGTTCTCTTCCCCAAAATATCACAGATCTTCCAGGATCAACAAAGCATGCTGAATGCTCCTCAGAGACCCCAGGTAATTATTTCAAGCACTTTCATCCCTGAGCTGATAGAAGCTACTTCTTAATAGTCCCTGGCTCCCCACTGTTAAAAGTAAATTTCAAGTTTCACCAGTACTTAACTACCATTTCACAAGCTGTCAAATGACTAGTCAAGCTGTCAGGAAAAGGAAATCAGTTCCTCAGAGTCTTCAGGTTTTATTATCAGTTAACAGATGATTGACCTACCCATGCCTAAACAAAAATAATAAATATTAACACCTTACTAGTTGCTAAAAAGAGCCTGGCAATCTTGAACAGCATTAAGCCATGTGTTAAATATGCCATTATAATCCAATACAGCAAAGTAATAGCCTCTCCTTGCCGTGAGGGTTTTGGTGAAAGGTGGGCTTTCCCTCACTTCTGCAACATAAGCACTAAACCCTCCCTCCAGGAGCAAGCTCTTAGTTTAAGCACTGACGGCAGCAACTATAACAAATACAGGAGACTTTGAGATATTTATTTGGTACTTATAAAGAACACTGTGGCTATACTGTGTCAGAGGAAAGGTACGCTTAGATTTTGATAATGTCTCCAACTGTGGCCAGTAACATGCGTATGGAAGAAAATATGAACACAATAGGCTTCTTTCTCTCAATACAGTAGGACTGTAGCATGGGTTTTTTAAGGGAAGGGATAGTATTGAGCTAGCTAAATGCGGATATCTCCATGGCAGTTATGAATGTATGAGATTCCCTCTCTGGAATAATGATTTTGTAATCAGTTGAAAATTATAAACTTCTTTTGATTCCAGTTTCTAAATGTCACCATAAAGTAGATGCCAAAAAGACTGAGCAAATCATGTGTGTAAGCACATCTAGTGGAGCAGAGAGGAGGTCTTGATATATAAAGCTGATATGCTGACTGTGGGAGCCGATATTGCTAAAAATAAGTCATGGCTCACCATCAATGCAAGATGTAGCCATCCCAATAAAAGTTTTTTTTTAAAAAAAAGATACTAGAAGGAATTATGGATTCAATTATCAGGGCAATTACAGTTCTTCCTCTGTCAGCAGAGTTGTCATGTAAGTTTTCTCATCTTCCTGTTTGGTTTTTTGTCTACTAAACTGGTGATGTGAAGCATACAAAGTTTTGGAAATGTGAATAATATGTTCTCACTACCAAACACCGGCTACAGAATGTGATTGGGTTTTAGGCAAAAAACTTTTTTATCACAGTCTCCTGTGACTTCTCAGTACTTTTTTCCTCTTTTTGTTGATTAGACTCACATTTCTCCTAAAGGTTTTCTTTGTAAAATATTGTTTTTCCAGCAAAAGGTATTTAGCAGTTACTCCTTAAGAAAAGAAATCAGCTTCTTGCCTAAAAGCTTTTTTCTTAGACCCCAGGGCTATCAGTCAGATCAATTAAGTCATGTTTAAATTGCTTTGATTTTAAACATTCATGAATCCACAAGGCAGCCAATAAAAAGAAAATATCCCTGTACTGACAGCTTAAATGGATCTCTGTGTGAGTCAAGGCCGCTGAGATTCAATTTCCTTTTGGTTTGCTGCTTTGCTCACGTGTGCTTGGCCTTACTGACCAAGACAGCGACTGCAGTGCCATTGCACACAGTGAAAATCTCACCAGTAGAAATTAGATTTAATTTCCAGATCCCAGCACTGCAGCGGTACTCAGCTAGGCTCTTCCTGCTGGTCTTTTAAATTAAAGCATGTAATTGATGATGGTCTTACTGCTCCCCTGGTAAATTTTCTTCTGAAGCCATGCAAGCAGAATGTGATAAACGTGCAACAGTAGCTGGATGCATTTTGTCAGCAAAGCTCTTTAACAAAAGGGTGTTAACCACTTTCTCAGATATCTAAAACTTTCCACCTTTGTTCTTGCTCATTGCCAATACATAGAAGTGGTGGCTTGGCTTGGCTTGCTCAAGAGGTTTGTGCTGTTGTACTCAACATTCTATGCCACGATAGCATTATGAGGGCACACATATAGAAGAAAACAAAAATAACTTCAGTCCCTTCCTTTCTAGAAGCCTTCTAAAGACAGAGTGCATGCTGGTGTATTTGTATGGCAGAAAATTGGGGGAGATGCTTTTATTCATAATTACTGTTTCTTTATTCCAGAGGAACTGAGCTTAAAATCAGATCTGCTCTAACAAGCAAAAGCAAGATCATGCTTTTGAACGATGTCTGGTAAATGAAAGGGGATAAATTTTAGGAAAAGGCAAATCTATTTTGGCAGCAAGCAGCTGGCTTTACTGCCTTCTGAGCATCACTTTTTAGACATTCTGCACAGTCTGTATTTCTGTAAACAGCTGCAAACAAAATGATAAATTCTTACTGACCAAAGTTATGAGCAAATCTGATATTTCAAATCCTAATTCATGGAATCCTATTGAAAAATTTGTAAAATAAAGTTATTGTCTTTATTTCTCATATTCTTTCATTGTCAAATAATTTCATCTGCTTTATTCCACGAACAATTCTCATTATATTTTATTTAGCAGCATGTTTTCCTACGAGTTTATCTGCACATTTCACTTCATTATTTTTCCCATTTGTTATATGCAACAGCACAGGATTTTGAAATAAAAATATGACCCAGGTGAAGACTTGGTTTTATCTGTGTAAGTGGTAGCAAGCTAAGTGTTTGTGGTTTTCCTTGCTGTGTGGATGATGTGTTTTTCAGATGTTTTGTAATACTTTGCTTTTAGTGGACTATTAAGAATTCAGGATCTTGTCCCATTAAGCAATTTTTTCCCCCTAGAGCCGGAGGCTTAGATTTTGACATTTCCACATTAGTGAGAAGTTAATCTCTTTGGAGTCATCCTTATGACTAACTACTTAAAAATATGAATGCAGTTCTCAGAACCTGAACTGTAACTCCCAGATATGAATCTACAGTTTGCTTTTTTTAAGCACTTTACTGTAACCAAAAAATTTCTCATCTTATCAGGATATACCTCATATTATTTATAGAGGAATTAAATCTGCAAATACTGAGCATAAAACTTCCTTATAGCAATACCTTGCTCTGTACCGAGTCTCCTGGCTCAGTCCTGGGACACTTGGAAGACACAACTGATTAGATCAGTATTCAGGACTTTTCAGCCTGGTTATCACAGCGCTGCTCCAATCTTCCACAATGAATTATATTCAGCTGTTTTGTCACTTTTTCATAAGAAAATATACGGAAGAAAAATTTCAATCTGAATATTTCCAGGCTGATGTTTGAAATGTGGAGGTATCTTTTTTTGTTTAAAATCACTTCACCCAACTGCTTTCATCTTGTATTTTCTGAAGTGACAAAGTAGAGAAAATGTATTTGAATTACCAAATCACATTCACAAATTTAGTCCCTTTTTGAGGCTCAGCTTCTGAACAGCAATGTGCTACTGTAGGGAACAGTTATCTTCCAAGACCATGGCTGGCCAGGAAATGTCTGATATAGAAAATGTTTTGGTTTCTTGCCATGTTGGTAGGTGTGCATGTTTTTGATATTGCAAAAGTTTTTCAGTATCATGCAACCCAGACCGTGGAGAGTGCATGTATAGTTTTAATTCAAAAGAAATTAATCTCCCATCTTGTTTCAACAGGTAAACTGTAGCTGAAGGGGCAGTAGAATCTGTGTGAAGTGAAAGTGCTTGCTAATGTGTCGTGCCATTTAAACAACATTCACTGAATGTCACATCAAATCTTCTTGTCAAAGCAGTCTATCTGATGCCTTTGTCAACACCTGAGCGCTTGACCTCATGCTGTTTTGCCTTCTTAGGAATGCAGGTGCTGGAATGGAATGGCATCCCCTTGACTGGGAAAACTTATGAAGAAGTCCAGAGCATTATTATTCAACAGAGTGGGGAAGCAGAAATATGTGTAAGACTGTGAGTTTTTCCCCATCTTTCTGTTTCCATTTTTTTTTGGCTTTTCATGGCTTTTTTTTTTTTTTTTTTTTTAATATTTACAGTTGTTGAGGTGGAACCTTTGTTAGCACGAAGCATCGATGTAACAATTAGCAAGAGTTCACTGTGAGTGTGGGAGGTCTGTTTGTTCTTTGTTTTCTTTTAAAGTCATGAGGAAAGATAAGCTGAGTCAGATGTTAGTAATTATACTTTTATAAACAATGATATCTCCATTGTCAGGCCACAATCTCCTCTCATTGACACGCATACAATTCACTGAATTTACTAGGGTTAGAAAAAGATGGTAATTTAGCACTATCTTGACTTTTACTGATATCTGTATCCTTCAGATGAAAGTCATTTAAGCATCATAAGAAATATATAGACTTGCATTCAATCCATTAAAGATTTCACCTTAAAAGAACCTTTTCTTCTCAGCTCTTTAAGAGCATTGCAAATCTGTATCAGCTAAGAAGGGGCCATGCTTGGGAGCTGCTTTCTGTCATGAACCACTATTCATTTATCTACTTAATACAATAACGAGGGTATGAGGAAAGAGTTTCTTTTGTCTCAGGCTTCTCATTGCTTTCTTTAGGGACCTGAACATGCTCTCGGACTCTGAGAATCCCCAGCACCTGGAGCTGCACGAGCCTGTCAAGGCAGGTGAGCGACAAGTTGTTGCTTTGATATTGTAAGACAGGATAGCAGCTGAAAATTGGATGTGACGTAAGCTAGGATATTAGCATTATAAGCACAGGTGTTACATCCCAAATCTTGCCATGGGCAGAAAGTGGACCACAAACCAAGACAAGGGGATCGAGTGCACCCTCAGTAAGTTGGCGGGTGACACCAAGCTGGGCTGCCGGGGGCAGGGGGCTCTGAGG
>JAVJGI010000060.1:66826262-66880249 GCA_035590275.1 Ibycter americanus | reverse complement strand
AGCCTGGAGAGGGGGGGCTCAGGGGGCACCTGATGGCTCCCTACAGCTGCCTGGCAGGGGCTGTAGGCGGGGGGGTCGGTCTGTGCTCCCAGGGAACAAGCCACAGGACACGGGGAACCGGCCTCACGTTGCACCAGGGGAGGTTTAGGTTGGGTATGAGGGGAAATTCCTTCACTGAAAGAGTTGTCAAGCCCTGGGACAGGCTGCCCAGGGAGGTGGTGCAGTCACCATCCCTGGAGGTATTTAAAAGACATGTAGATACGGTGCTTAGGGACATGGTTTAGCAGTGGGCTTGGCAGTACTATGTTAAAGGCTGGACTTGGTGATCTTAAAGGTCTTTTCCAGCCTAAGGGATTCTATGATTCTATGCTTATTAGCCCTGTTCAATCCAAAGTTACACAGTCTACACTAATTAATACAAAGGGAATCTCAGTAACAACGCTGCAGCTAACATTTGGGAGCCAGGGAAAACCTCACACTAGCTACCCCTTCATCTATACATGCCACAGAAAACTGTGCTGTAATGGTTCCGCTTTGGCAGATTCCCTGGAACCTGCGGGCAGTGCTTTCACTCTAGGGGCATTGCGGCAAATCAACAGTGTCCTGTGGAATTTGCTGGGAGGAGTGTGATGGTTTTGGTGAGAGTTTTTTACTCCTCCTTGCTGGGAGGTGGATGATGTTGATGATTCCTTCCTCTTCACTTCAGGATCTGCCTGGGGCCTTTTCTATGTTTTCTAGCACGGCTGGCTCTTTCCTCAGTGGTCAGCAGCTCTGCATTGCGTATGACTTGACTGGATATCATACACTTTACATGTGACACATTCTTGTTCTTTGTTCATTCTGTCGCTCCTAAAATTTATTTTGCCGAGCTCCTGAGTTCGCATCAGCATCAGTAACTGACCAGCAAGTTGCTGGTATCCTTGGGACCTCAGCTACTGTCCTGTGTCCAAACATTGCAGCACTCTGCTGTCACCCCAGGCCTGTGCTCCTATAAGCTGCGTTATTACTCTGAAGACAAAAATACTTCAGTCTACACCGTGCAATTACTGTTGTGCCTTTATATATTTCAAAATTGCTAAGAATGGGCCTCATACCACATAATTATACAAGGTGAAGCGCAACTCAGACAAATTAAGGTCATAGCCATCTAATCATTAGACAATTTCTGTTGCAGCCAGACAAGCTATAACAAAGCTCCTAGCAAATTGGAGCAAGTCCAAATAACACACAAGTCCTAAGGCCTCTGTTAGCTTAATACAGAACTTGTAGCCTGTTATTAGTGATGAAAATACAGTATTTACTAAGATACAGGGATGCAAAAGGAAGTACTTCGTGTGAAGTTTTGTTATATGACTTCTAAGATGGCAGTGTTTTGGGGGGATCGTCTTCTGTTCAGTCAATACCATGACTGCAGGCTCCAGTCATGGTATTAGTTGTATCTAATCTAAATCTGAACCATAATCCACAATCTTGCCAGTAATACAGCCCTTCAGCAAGCTCAGTGCAGACTGAGAGAGTTTCTCTTAGCATCTCATGGGTCCATTCTGAGTTCTGTGGTTTTGTGGCTGCGCTTTTATCAATAAGAACACAAGTTACCTGGATTAAATCCTCCATTTTCTGACTGTGTAACTGTTTCCATCTATTAATATACTTACCATTAAGCTACCTTTTGTTGAAAATGGATGGTATTGGTATTAATCGAAAGCAAACACTGAGTCTGACGGATCCTTGAGGCAGAGCTACACACAATTTTTTTCTTAGTGAGCAGATCAAAAACACCAAAGGCATTCATAGACACTGAAATTGGGTTTTGAAAGGATGGAAGCTAGAATAAACAATATTTTTTATTAATGGAGAAAACTGAAAATGTGAAAGAACAGGAATAAAAGTAAATTGCCACATTATTGCAGGCATGCTTCCTCCTAGTCTAGGAATCTTCTAGTGGTTTCTGAATTGGAACTCAGTAGAGTCCCCTCTGGCTGCAAAGTCTTTCTTGCCATCACCTCAGGTTTTGCACACTGTGCTTTAGAAAGGAACAATCTCCATTCCCTCTAGACAGAAAACCCAGATACAGCCTAGCAGGCAGGGTAAGGCTAATGTATTGCCTTAAACCTCTCATACTTCTGAGAACCTGGGAAGCAAGCCAAGCCTAGTATCCTTTTAACTCTATACACTTAAAGGCACATATGGAACTTACTTGACCTCATTTCTCTATTAAATGGAGATTGGCATCTACAAAGGGTAAATTTTCCCCAGTCATTCGTGGGCAGCAGGGAGGGCAATCAGACTCCTACTGCAGATGCCTCACATAGGTGTGTATAATAAGGAAAGATGAATCAGGGCTTTTAATCTTCATTTGTTTTCATTTTATTCTGCCTTGATTAATTTGTGGCGTTAAAGTTCTGAGCTCCTTTTCTCTTTATTTTTGTGTAAGTTATCTCAGGAGCAGAATTCAGTTTTATTGAATGTCTAGTTGATTTAAAAAAAAAAAGTTGAGATGAAAGATTGTTACAAGAAAGTTCAGATACTTGGTGAAACTGGACTAGTTCGAAACAGTGAAAGTTAGCACAGGCCAGTCTTTAAAGCTGTAATTTTCTCCAGTATGATTCAGCATGATCAGCAAGGCTTATTTTTCTTCAGCTAGAGAATAATCTTTTCAAAAAGCTTGTGAGGTGAGTAATACTAGTTGACAGTGTTGAGTAGAAATATTGAAATTGGGATGTTGATGTTGTGGAGGAGAGATCCATCTTTTGTAGTTTGGCTGTTGCATCTTCAAAGTGTACAAGCAGATGACATGAAAATTTATAAAGATCATTATCCTGTCCCTGTACCATGGCGAGATGGATTTGAATGTGCTAGCAATTATCAATACAACGCTTTCTTATTTTAATCCAGTAGATAAAGCGAAGTCACCAGGGGTTGATCCCAAGCAGCTGGCTGCAGAGCTCCAAAAGGTTTCTCTACAGCAGTCGCCTCTGGTTGCTGCCTCAGGAGTGGAAAAAGGATCTCATGTTCACTCTGGAACCACTTCTGCCACCTCCAGTGCTGTTCCTAGCCCTGGTCAGCCTGGTTCTCCCTCAGTGAGCAAAAAGCGGCACAGCAGCAAGGTAAGAAACTTCTCAGTTATGCGGCAATAACATTTTGATGACAAGAAGAAACTGCCTATTTTATCTTCTTTAGTGTAGCAAGAAATCACAGCACATATTGATGAATTAATTTCCGTGACAGTGATGAGTATTACTGTTAAGATACAGAGTTTGGACACAAGGAAAGGACATTGCGTGATTTATCCAAGGTCATAGAAGATTAGGCCCTCTCTGCAAACAGATTTCTCAAACTTAATATTATTGTTTTTAAAGAAAACAATTGCCCTTTTCGTTCTTTGTTGCTGTTGCTTTTTAAGTGCATCCTACATGATGGTGAGGTACTAGTTCCACAGAAGAAGCTGGTATTACTAAGATCGTAATTTTCCTCTCTGCACTAAGCTACTGTTTGAAGTGTTAGAAGCTATGCATAATCATAGCAATATTAAGCGTTTCTCTGCAAACCAGAGAAAGAACGCAAAATAAATTTACCATCAAAATGTGTTTTGTCACTAGCTAATTCCTGTGAACTCCTTAAGCATGATTCCTCATTTTCTTTGCCACATCCTGTCAATTTCTCAGCTGAACTTTCTCCGTGTGCACCCACCTGCACACCTGGAAAGGGCAAAGTGGGAATTTAGTAGCATTTTTTCTCAGTTGAAACTGAAAACGTAGATGATAAAGTCATCTGTCATGTTTTTGCATGTTGTGTCAAAAAAGTTAACACCCGAATTGAAAATCAATCCTGCGAAGCCTGCATTTGCTTAAGCAATTTGCAAGATAGCTAAAGCTGATGGCTATACTGAATACCCAGCTTCTCACTGTCTTACTATGGGAAGCAAAGCTTCACATTGCAAACAGGGTTCTTTCTAGGTAATTATTTATCTGTATCTTTATTCCTTCTTAGGACTGTCAGGTTCCTACTGCATTATTGCTATGTTTGTATTTTTGTGCTGTTGAAGCTGTGACTGTGACTTGAACTGCAAATGCATTAGGTACTGTACAAATCAAAATCAGCAAATGGTGCCTGCTCATTTCAGATAGCTCTTCAATATGCTTACATAGCTTTCATGTGAGAGGAAACACAAAAATCTCTTTCATCCAGCAATTTAGCAAAAACTATAAATGTATTTATTGATCAGTTTATTTTATATAGTAATTCTGTCTTGCCACAATTCCCATAGACCTTTTATGTACTAATTAAGGTCTGTGGTGCACAAGTTAAATCTGTATGTTGAGCTTTACTGCATGTAACATCAGGGACCAGGCAGAAATGCTTAATCATCAGGTGAATAGTTGGTTTCTCCTTACACCTTACTCTGGGTATTGTATACATCTACATATGAACTAGTTTGCCATATGCTTTATGTTTGCCAGTGAGAATAAACCACTTCTGAAGTACAGTTCATGAGACTGGATGAAACCTGCCACTGAAGTGCATGCACTGCGTGGAAGCGAGAGGGCAGGGCGCTTAGCACAGATGTTACTGTCTACACTGAAACCTCTTTCATCTGGTTGAATGTATCACACTCCTAAATTCACTGCACAGTGTATGGAAACCCATAAATCTTTGATGTGCAGTGTATCCTGGAGAGATGCCCCTCGCTGGCCACATGAGAGGACTGGGTTCCCAGCTTTGGCACTGTAGCAGGTCAGCTAAAGTTATATGCATAAATTTCATTTCCTGCTTCACAGAGGATTTAGTAATCTTTTATGAAAATTCAGCTGGAGGCTTATAAAGATGAAATAAAAAAATATTAAAATTAATGCCTTTATGTAGGGGATGCGAAAGTCAAAACCAATCAGGTAAATATTTAAAACATTCTTTGCTTCTTACTGAAAATCACATTGAGAGGCATTTCTTTCATAACAACTGTAGCTCTTGTTGACTTGTATAGTTTCTGTTCACTGACTGCAGGCCAAGTTTATAATGGTGTTGATCTCTGTTAGAAGACAACGCTACAGCTCATCCTTTCTAGAACGGCTCTTTGCCTTGGGCTGACAGCGTTTCTAAGCCAGCTGCAGCCTTGCCAAAGTATCATGACAGAGTAAATATCCGAACTGCCTAGATCTTGTTTTTGCAACTGTTCTTATTTTTAGCAAGTAAAATCTTTTTTTTTTTTTTATAGATTATACACTCCAGAAGTATTGTAGGAGATCCTGCAGTGCCAATGCTTTGTCCCATTACTACAGAGAGTGGTAGTGCATAGCATCAGAGCCTGGCATTAACAAATTTCACATCATGGTCATAACAGCTTTCTCCAGCAGGTGTGATGGCATTACAAAGCACTGGCTCTTACACAGTGTGTGTGAGTGCATGCAGGGAGTATCAAAAGAAATTAGAATGAAGTAAGATTAGCCATCACAGGAAAGATGTAACCTTTGGGAGACTTGAGCTGACTATACCCTGTGCAGACCTGTTTCTTTTGTAATGTAAATGCATAATCATTCTATGGTGCAGGTTACATCCAGGATATAAATGCCCTGTAGAAGCATTTAATTGTATCTTTGTATCTTGAAGAATGGATTGTTTTTCTAAATTCTCAGTTCCTTTAGCTCCTAGAGAATTCAGCATTGAAATAATTTTCCTTCTTTTCAAATTAATCCTCACTGATGCCCTGATAAAGAAAGATACTTATTTGCATCTCTACCTTTCAATCCAGATCCAACTTCAAAGTTGGCCCAGCTTTGAGCTGAGGGTTGGACCACATGACCTTGAGAGATCTCATTCAGCCTAAATTATTCATGCTTCTTTGAAATATTTGGGTGGTTCTTCATGGTCAGTTTTAAATCAGCTGACATCAGAGAGAAAACAAAATATTTAATATGCTGACTCATAGCCTTGTAAATGAATACAGAGATTTAACAATGGTATAAAAACATAAAAATGCACACTTATCTTTGCAGACAAGTAGATGAAAGCAAAGTAACTGTATGGCTAAAGGGAACTTCACTTTAACCACCTTTGGAAGGCCCCACACAAATTCAGGATGCTCATTGCCTTTTCTCTGAACTCCTACAGTATCCATACTAATATATTCTGTATTACATGATATTTGGAGTGAACAAGTTCATTATTTTTACTCTTCAAACTTCTGAAAAATTGGAGCATTTAGACTATCTGGCAGTGAATTTGTAGTCACAGCACAACTAACTCCATGTTATTTTGTAGCATTGTCAGTATTGTCTGTGCTAGTACAGACTGAGGTCAGAACTATTAAAATGTAATAAAATCCATTTGTAGAGGTAAAGTATGAGAAATATAAGCCATTTAAGCACTACTTTGAAAGTTTGCATGATGCTTAGATAGGTCTGTGTCTTTGGCAGAAAGAGTGCAATTCTCTTTTTAAATATTCTTTCAAGGACCAAACAAGTTTTAGGAGTAGTTTTCTACCAATCTAAAACATCATTTAAGATTCAGAACATTTTATAAGCTGGTGACCTACTTTAGCTGTTAGAGGGATGACACTTCTTTAAAAGCTTTGTAAGGTAGCAAGAAAAACTGATTTAAATTTTTTCATGAGAAATATTTTGAGAGGCACATGCACTTCCAGAAAAATCAACTGGTTTTTTTTTCCTGAAAACGCTTGTGTTCATAAAGGAACATGTCTAGAAGGCAAGGTGAAGCATACAAAACAAACAAAAATAAGGTGACAGATGACAGTGAATATAACTATATAGCAGGCAGGTCTGGGCTATTTATCTCCTGTGTTTATGTTGCGCTAGTGTTTAGCTGGGATTTTTCTGGTTAGTTCTGGTCTGCAGATCTGAGTAATTGAGGAGATGTTTCTTCATCGCAAACCTGAATAAGGTAGTGCATCACCTTAACTTCATGCTCTGGTCCAGGAGACATGGGCTCTGCATTGGCCCACTTTAAAACAATTCATGTCCAACATCCTGAGAAAATAGCTAAGGGATTTTTTGGAGGGTAGGGAAGCACATGAGAGGCAGCTGGGGTTTACTCTTCTCAGAAAGTGAAGGAAATCCTACTGCACAGACTAATATGTCAGGCTGCTGGTCACAAAATAAGAAAAGATGACTTCCAGATCAGTCTTCAGAGAACAGTAAGTTTGTCCTTGTTTGCATCCTTTGTTTTCTGTTGCATCAACCAAGGAAGCAGATGTGGAGAGAATGCAAAAATATTCAGATCCTTCTACTGAACCACAGAGAGCTTTCTTGCTTGGCTGATGGCTTGCAGATTAGAGGTAGGTCCAGGGTGGCTCAAGGGCACCACAGTTTAGCAGAACAGCATATTTCTGAGTCCAGGATTTGAAGCAAATGATGATATTACTTTCCAACTACTAACAAACAGGAGGGAAGAAAAGGGGAAAAATAAAGACTCCATGGATTTTACTGCTTTTGCCAGCAACCTAGAGAAGCTCAGTGACAGAGAACAGAGAGGAACAAGCACAATTATACAGCATTGTAAAGGGGAGGACAGAAAATTTAAATTTCATGTCATTGAAAGTGCGTGAAGGAATTTGAAGATGAAGTGCTATAGCTGAACTGATTATCAGAAAACACGGAATAAAGCAAAAGATATTTCACAAGATGGCTTGCAATTGTGAGATCCACTTATACACATCCATCAGTTTTAGTACCATTCTTTCCACTCTTTCTACCTACTTTCACCTAAACTTGATTTAAACTGGTGTAACCTTTGCCTTTCAATAGAAATACGGCCATCTTGTACTTGACATGGTATTTGGTTTCCCTTTGCAGCATTCACTTTTGTTAGACAGGGTTAACGCTATATGCCTCCTTCTCCTGATGCCTCCCTGTGTGATCAACCTGCTCTGACTGTAAAGACTTTGGTGTTCAAGTTGTCTGATTCTATAGTTGCACAAAGGGTGATCAAAATGGCTGGGCAGGACTTTAGGTGATGCTGCAATATCATAACTATTAGTTTTGAGCATACAAATTGGAGATAGTTAAACAGTTTTTAAAACATATGTGGTGATACAGCAGTATAAATGATACCTCTAAGAAAAGTTAACTTTGAAAAACTGTTTTTTCCAATATGCGTATGTGTATATTTGTGAGTGTGTGCCTGTTTATTTATTTATGTATTTTAATCTGGCAGCCCACAGAAACTACGAAGTCTGCTTCCCATCCAATCACTGGAGAAATTCAGGTAAATATGTAGTTTCTACTGTGCAAATTGTTGTTGCTACTGGATGTATTTTTCTGTTGAATAAGTTTGCAGAAAACAGTCTCCATTAACTGATTTCTTATTCAACTCCATCCCTTTGAAATGTCACTAATGTAAGTCAGTGCTTGATTTTTGCCTCTGTAATGTTGGCTTGTGAAATACAAACAGACAGAATGGAAAATGCTACTGTTCCTGAAGCATAGTGAAGTTCATTCTAATCTTTAGTCTTGGGCCACTTATTGTGTTTTACTACAGAAATTCCCAGACTGTTTACATTTAAGAAAGACTGCTGCGAGTTTCTCATGGTGCAGTGTATTTATTTCCATGTGATGCCAAGTTTGCTGTTGTCTCTTATGTAAACTGACATTACTCTAGCTTTTTAAATCGGTGGAACTGGGAGCAGCAGAATAAAGGAAGCCTAACTTCCTCTAGATTTCTGTCATTTTTTCCATTTTTTCCTCAATTAGTCGCTCTCCCCTATACTAGTACTAATGGTCTTTTTGTAGCATTATAATATCCTTCCTGGGCTTGAGCTCCAGGTAGTCAGAATTTGTGTAATTTCTACTCAGTAAGCTGGCTATTGCTCAGAATAACATAAAGAGTTCAAATTTCATTTGCTTTTCCCAGCATTTGAATAGATCAATATGGGTGTTTCCTTTTTTTTAATTTTTTTTTTTAACCAAGGCTGGCAGAATTTGAAAGCAAAATTTGTTTCAAGATCAAACATAATCATCTAGCATCTCATTCGAGTCAGGAGAGAGAGACTGAAACTTCTAAAATGCGTTTATTTCCAGCCAAAGTAAAGCTCTGAAACTCATTTTGTTCAAAGGATGTAGCGGAGGTATTGAATCATTTAGGAAGTAATATTAACTAATAATCTTACTGTGTTTTAATACATTTTCTAGCTTCAAATCAACTATGACAAACACCTTGGCAACCTTATCATCCACATCCTTCAGGCAAGAAACCTTGCTCCCAGAGACAACAATGGCTATTCGGACCCCTTTGTTAAAGTTTACCTTCTTCCAGGGAGAGGGTAAGTGTAGGAGAAATTGTACCCTGAATTTTCTTTTAATTTGGGTTTGTTACTTGACACTAATAAACAGAACTGAGTTACTGCTATAGAAAGTCCAGGTGCAACACCAGGAAAAAGGGTGGATTTTTAACAGAGAGCCAGATCCTATTCCCAGGAGAATGGGCATACTTCGCTAATGACCTCAGGGACTTCATGATCATTCCTGAAGATATAAATTTTTTTTTTTTTTTCATGTTTCCTTTTAAAAATTTTAATCCATGCAAAAATATGTATTAAAAGAACAGTAGACTCTACTGAAACATACTAAATATATGTAATACGTTCTGTAATGTAGGAAGCTAGATGTTAAGTTTAATATGGAATGAATGGTTGCTTCAGCTCAAGGTGTTCAGAATTTGGGACAGATTTGCAAACGTGCAGAATTTTAGTATCTGAGATAAATTTAACATTGCAGTATAACACCAAAGATGAGAAATACTAATCAGATAACATTCATTCCATGTGATTTTTTATGACTTTTTTTTTAAGAGCTTATATGTGTTTTAGAAATTCTGGTGATTTTGTACCTAATGACTATACAAATCACTAATCACTTTTTCACAGACTGCTGCTTTTTTAGATTCTGTAATTACAAACAGCTCATTAGTGTTTCCTTTAAAAGATATGTTTCTGTATCAGCAATATCAAAACTCTTTTTTGGTGCCCTAAAGTTGCAGAATGTCATACATATGCATAAGTATACATGGTTATAATAATCCTGCTGACTTCTGTGGCACAATAGATATATGTAAAATTAAGGTGATGGAATAGACCTTAGATTGCAAAGAGAAATTCCTTCAAACTTCTCTGCTTGTGTAATCACGCTTACCCTAACAGACTCTTAGGCTAGGACCGTGGAACTAAAAATCTGTATTTCTGTTCTATTCAAAGTAACAGGAAAGTGGATGCTCAGGTCGCAGTTCAGCATTTGGCATATGGGCAAGCACCACTAAAAGCACATGAATGGTACAACTAAAGGCATGCATACGCTTTTGTAGCTTGCCAATTTCAGACATACATCACTCAATATTGCTCAGTGGCACTTGGCCCAAAACTGTTACTGAATATAATGGGAACAGGTCCTAAATCTTGAGGGTTTTTTTATTGTACCTAAGAGACTTGTAAAATACTTGTCAAATCAATCTCATTGGAAAGTTTGCAGGTAAATTCACTGATGTAGAAATAACAACTTGAACTAGAGAGATGTTCACCCAGCAGAGGTGGCCAGCCAGATCCAAGTATAGGTTTTAACTTGCTGCCAAGTTATGAAGAGTTTGGATTTTAATTTTGTTTGGGTTCTTTATTTTAAAACACAGCACTGTTATGGTTTTGCATGTAACTTGGAGCTTTGGGGAATAAGAAAAATGGAGAGCTTCTCAAAAGTGCCAAACTTGCTTCTGAAACTTGAATTGCTACTGAATGTATTTTACCTGTAGTTCAGTCCATGCTAGACTTCTTATTCTTTGTAATGCTCTATTGCCTTTGATTCTTATACTAGAAACTACCCATTATTCATGTTTTCTTTCATCTCTGCTTTCATTCTCTCTCACTCTGCTTCCTCTGTGTTCCTAACTCTGTAAATGCTGGGTACGCAGACAAGTCATGGTTGTCCAAAATGCAAGGTAGAGTATACTATCTTCCAATTTTATTTTTTCATTTTTGTATGCATGCATGATACAATAAGCCTGTGCACTGAGCTAAAGATTTCTTCTGAGTTTCAATGAAATGCAATTGCAGCATGGTTTTGCTATTCATTCTCTAATGAATCCCATTTCCAGGTCAGAAGGAACTGGAAACAAGTCATTAATCCTCATCAATGCAGTAATATTTTAGGGCCAAACCCTGATGACAGAATTTCTTTTGGTGTTTGGAAGAATTTAGTTCAGAAATACGTAGAAATTCATTCTCACTCACTGAAAGTTGAAAAATACTGAACTGTGAACTTGTATCAAGATTTTGAACGGTGTCGCTGCTAAGAGGAACAGGCATTCTTTGGAAATGAAATGTAGTATTTTTCTCTATATACCTTGCACAATACATAGACATTAAAGCTAGGTATCATTCTAGGTAATTGCCCAGCTGGCTTTAAAGCTCTTTGACCACATAAATAGTTATTTGTGGTAAACAAAGTTGAATTTTTAGTTATGAAAATGACTAGTGCTTTGTTTGTCCTGGAGTTGGAAACATAAGGCAAAACTCTGTTCTCAAGATGTGCCAGTATCAGCCCAAGCTAAGTACATAAGAATAGTAATTCAGCCCAAATTCTAAATTTGTTTAAAAGTAGAAACCTGCAAACAACTCAACAAATGAATTTCAATAAACAGATCTTCTCTATTATGTCTGTTTCTTTATTAATAAAATTCTGTAATGAATGTGCTTACACATTTTATATGCAGCTATTCTATTATACCTTTTTCATTGTACTTGCAGTTGCATTATGCATTAATAAACTATAATTAAGGAAGCACAGAGAAATGCTAAACAAAAGAGTAATGCAGTTTGTATCTTTTCACACAGCATACTCTGAATTTCAAGTGCAAATTATTTCACACTAGATATAGACTGGTTTAGTGAATGCATTTTATTAAATCATCTCCATCTCTTAATCACAATTGTTGGGGGAAAGGTGCATCTGGGGTATGAACTTAATGTATGTGCCAGATCCTTCCCTTCAGAAGTCTAGGAACCTTCAGTTGTCATCCAGCTTAGCCTGGGTCTGCACCTCCTCAGAAGTGGTCAAGGTCTCTTGCTTCCCTCTGCAACAGATCCAGACCATAGGTTACATGAATGTGGGCTAATGCCACCCTTGCCAGTATAGATCCAGATACTCTATGGACTTCACTGGAAATACTCCAGAGCTACCATTTAACAACACATTTACCTTTTGTCGCTGCCAGCTCTGAAACTCAGCACTGCATGACGCATGTCTCAAATATTTCTGAAAAGAATCAGAAACTGAAAAGGTGATGAAGTTGTAATATTGGGAAAGGAAATCCATACAAGTAAAGGGAATGTCTTGGTGTCATTTTCTTGGCTGAGTGCTCAAATAGTCCTTTCCCACTTTCTTCAAAAAGATGAAAGTGTATCAGTTCCTTAAAATCAGTAGATCATATGACATTTAGACAGGCCCAAACTGTATAATACTGTCCTGGCTTAGTTAAAGTAAGAAATAAGTGGGTTACTCTGGGTGTAGGAGGAGTTTGGACGAGTTAATATTTCATTAATAGTTGATCAGAATAGACATGCATTTGAGGAGTACTGTGAGCCCAGAGAGAGATACCGCTAACCTAGCTGTGACTTGCCTGTGTCCCATGTCTCCATATGGGTCAGTCAAATCTCATTAATACTTTGAGTGATGGGGATGCTTTTCTCAGATCAGAGAGTGGGAAAAGAAGGCTACTGAGGTGCTTAAAAAATTTAAGTGCATTACTGAACAGGATTTGCCATCAAAATCTAGTTTCCAAAAGGATTCAGCTTTTGTATTTCAGATTTCCTTCCAAGATAT
The DNA here is from genome assembly GCA_035590275.1 of Ibycter americanus. NCBI lineage: Eukaryota > Metazoa > Chordata > Aves > Falconiformes > Falconidae > Ibycter > Ibycter americanus. The sequence goes on along the minus strand of JAVJGI010000060.1, from coordinate 66,867,434 downwards.
GCGAAGAAATGACTTTGTGTGAGTTTCTGTTTCATATGCTCTTGGTCCCTCTAGATTTTAATTCATTCTTTTCTTACTGACATTCAAGTAAAAAGAAATCTTCCCCTCCCTGCCCCAGCCCCCCCAAAAAAAGAATAATATGTATATACCATTGTATGCTGTGGCTGACAGAACTGATTGAACTGTGGAGAGCTGCTGCTTTCTTCTCATAAGCAGAGGTGGGCAGATACTTTGTTTCACGGTTCCCAATGCCCTTCACATTTTTCAATAAACTGGAAGACATTGGATAGCATGTTTTGCAAGAAAATAAATGGAACTACATAGAATGAGTAAAACAGAAACTAAGAGCAAAAATAACTGCAAGTCTCTTGCAGAGAGATATCAGTCTAGTAAGCAGCTTGGATATGGTTCCCCCCTTTCGGAAAATAAGGCCAGTAGACACTCCACAATAATTAGACAGGAGCACTGCATGACAGAATTGATTTTCTAGAGTGAATATCTTGGTGCTAAAGACACAACATTGACGTATATGTGTCCGTAAAATATGCATCCTTCACATAACCTTAATTCAGACCTGCTCCAGTCTTGTACCATGCACGGTACACCATCAGTGACTAGCTGATTAAATGAGTCCCTGGAGTGCATCTTCTGAGTTAATCTCATGAGAAAGGAATCTAGTTCATTAGCTCCGAGAGCATACCACAGTGTGAACCAAACCACAATTCAATCAAAAGTCAGAAGTGAGAATCAGGGGAACAGCACACTACCAAAAATTAATGTAGAGGAACCACGAAAGATTTTAATAGGGCAGATACAGGTCATCTGTGCCATTTGGCCTTAGTGCTGGAGAACAGTCCTGGGCACATTTAATTTAGTGATAGGTATAGCACGTAAGTCCTTTAAGGTATGGGAGATTTGAACAGTAGACAAAGGGCAGTTGACTTGCAGACAGGCAAAAAAAAGGGTTCTTTACCTTATATCTTGTTGGGTTTTCAAAGTATTAAACCTTCTCATGTTCCCCCACCCAGCTCTTTTGAGATGTCCGTTGAAATTTATATTAAATTAAAATTGGAATGGAAGCAAATCTGACATCAAAGCTCAAGAGCTAGCTGAATCCATATTCTGTTAAAGGTTAGTAAATTGCTTTCTCCATACTCAGGAAATGCAGAGTACAATCGAAAGCACTACCATTTCTTTTTAAAAATAGATTATGCAGCCAAACTTTTTATTCTTGGCTATTGATAAAAACAGTCACGAGCTTGATGCACTTTTATGTTTGTTTCCAGTACAGTTAGAGGTATAGACAGAGAACAGGATCAATAAGAATTTAGTGTTTCTATCATTAACAAGATATTAGTTACCCCATGGCATTCATTAAATGTTCTTGTGAGATGGGACTTCTGTAATTAGAGGCTGCAACCTATAAATATAAAGGATTCATGCTACTTTCAAGTGCTAATAGGAGGATGGTCTTGGAAAAGTAATCCGTGCATTATCACTTCAATTTATAATCAGACCCCAACACCTACAATGAGAGAACAAAGCATATATGCGTGTGCTGACTGATGCTTTCTGTTGGAATGGTTGTAGGCAGAGCTAGCCTGCTGAAGAGTCGGAATAAGATGTTGTAGAAAAGTACGTCAGGAAAGCGTGCTAAAGAAAAAAACCCAAAGGCTGTCATTGTCCTCTTGTAACCCTGAGTTGTTGCAGAAATGGGAAATGCAGTGCTTTCTCTTTTCCTCTTTTTTGTTTGGGGCAGGGGAGGGGGGGCGGGGAGCGTTATAACTGAAAGAAACAAAAGATTGCTAATGTAATGTTTCCTTCCTTTGTTTAAATTCAGTGCTGAGTACAAGCGGAGAACTAAGTACGTACAGAAAAGCTTGAATCCTGAGTGGAATCAGACGGTCATTTATAAAAATATCTCCGTGGAGCAGGTGCGTGACTGGTAGTACTGTTCAGTGTGATTTGCTTCTTCATTATTTGCATGGTCTGCAGTGCTTGCTGTGAAGGGAGCAGTGCTACTGGCTATTCTGTGAACCCCTGGAAAATCTTGCCATATTTAGGGGAAATTTGGAACTATTTCCTTGCCACTGACAGAGCTTACTATATCAATACTCTTTTCTTGTCCCTACTACTCATAAAAATGGTGATTTGTGGGGATTACACTCATAACCATGTCATAAGTACAGATGCAGCAATTTAAAAAATGCTAATGGAATACAGGGAGGGAATAAATTAAGACAGAAGTTTTTGAACCAGATGGAGAAATCACTGTCACTCTTCATTCTAAAAGCCATGCAAGGTCATACAAAACTCAGGTCCTACCATTTTCTTATTCAGAAATATTTATAAAATGCAGAGATATATTTTTAGATTTAGCGGTAATTTACAACAATGGGCTTGAAATATGAATCACCTGAAAAAAAAATTTAGAAGTTATTTAATTTCCTTGTTACAGAAAAGTTTAACTCACAGCTGGGAAAGAAGTCTGTGCAAGCCTTCTCTGTTTCTTGGTGGCTTCCTAGCTCTAACTGACCGACAGGGTTCTCTGAGGCAGTATGAAGCAATTAAGTCCTCTTTTTCTGCATCTCCCCTTTAAAAGGGACTTTTTACCATTTGAAAAAGACATCATAAGCAAAATGATGATCAGTCCATCTGTTTAAATTATGAAGTATATTTTATAGAATAATGGATCTGTACGCAGTCCTAAATCTTTTTGCCTTTCTTAGTGTTTTGTTCTTGATACTTTCAACTTCATTTTGTCTTTCAGTGCTTCTTAAAAAAGCCCAGAATAACCAGACTCTTTAGTGAATAGATTTCCCAGTGCTTTTAACATACTTCTCCAACACAACACCAAGACCTCAATATTATCTTCCTAACTTAATATGTTGTTATTCCTTCTTCTTGTTCATTGAGAGGAACACAGATTAAGATATTCATTTTTACTTGGAGAACAACCTTTCCCACAGAGAGACTCGCATGGTGGCTCATGCAGTCTACACGTTGGAACTTAACAGGCAGTAGCTCAGATTTTCTGTTCAGAGGTGCCCTGTTGTATGTTGTGGTTACCATTTGCTGGGGTTTTCATGCTATTTCGTATGGGCTTGCATAAATAGTAGCTCATTGACAGTGAAAGTATCAGAAAAAGAAAAACTGTCATGTTTGTCTAGCTGCAATATAAATCCTAGGTCTTCTGAGTTTTGTGAAAAAGTTTCATAAGTCTTAGCAATATTTCCAAACTCAGCTTTCCATTTAAGACAGGCTCTTCAGTTTACTTAATTTGCTTTCAGGTTCTGCTGTGACATTTCACAGAGCTGTAATTAAGAGTGCTTGGGTACTGGATATACAGTGGCTGTTTGGTGATTCTAAATTAGATAATGATCTTAGTCTAGGATTTCTTGGACAGAGATTTTTATGACAGAAAATCTCCTAGTATCTTTGATGTTGGTTTTTTAGCCATTATGTGATGAAATTTGTTTTTAGGTCACATGCTGAATTCTTTGAACTTTTGCTTTCTATTTGCTAATCTCCTCCTTTTCCCTTCCTCTGAAACTGTTATGCAGTGCTAATGATTATAAGTGTATAAGCTTCATCTGAGCACCACATATGTTGTATATTTTGTCTTCTTATCACATGGAAGTATGTGCAGGGACTAGTGTTTCCTTCCACAGCTTTCCATGGCTTGTATTTAGTGCTATGATACCAGTGTGGGTGATTCTTCTCCTATAAAATTCGATGCCCTGGCTTTGAAAATATATAATAAAGCACATTTCTAAATCACCAAATAATTCCATGCTGATGATAAGTATCTACAGTTAGAATAACTATCACCATGCAATAGTATATTGTTTGCACTCATAACCCTCATGAATGGATATTTCAAAATAATTAGGAATATAAAGAAAAATGCAAGACGATAATTGTGACAGACTGAGAATGAATGTTCTGATCACCAAACAAGCAAAACTGCATGATACACCAAGTTATTCAGTTAGCAGTCATACCTTAACATAAGTTTATGAATCTTTACAAATATTATTTATTCAAAGAAGCATTTCTTTCGCTTCATCAAAGCATGGGTTGCTTGCTGACAGCAAATAAGTATTATTAAATATTTCCTAATATAGTCCTTTTAACGTCACTGTCTAGACTTCAGCTGGTTGTAAAATTTTTCATGTTCCTTTTCTCTTTCATAGCCTAGCTGAAATTAAAGTGAAAATAATTATGGGAAATAGATCACTCTTTGAAATAAAACAGACTTTTTCAAGGTCGGAATGATTAGTTTTATCATGTGGCAAATTCTACTTTGACAGTTGGAGAGAAAATAAATTAAACTGTGAATATTTAGTAATTTCAGGTTTTTGTTAAGTAATAAAGTGGAGATAATTACAATTTGAGAGGAAGGCGAAGTACACACACATTACAGATACTGTATAATAATTGCTAACTCAAGTCAAATACCTAGTCAAATCATGAAAGAAAGCATTAGAATGATTTAAGGAGAAGATGGTAAAAGATGTAAGTTCTGTTGCTGGTCAGACTGTTGGTATAATGTATGGCCACAATATAAGGTGTGGCTTTGGCTCGATTTCTTACTTGTCAGAAAGCAAATAAGAGTATTTCCTTAAATCATTGATATAGTTTGGTAAAGCATGTAGCTTTAGCTATAGGTCATGTCCTTAAATTGAAGGGAATGTATTTAGAAAGAGTAATTATTTTCAAAATCCTTGAGTGATGTAGGAGCCTATGTCTTATTTCCAAAAGTAAGAAAAGCTTTCTTATGAATCAGTAAGGTGTAGTACTTGCATCTTGGCAGCTTGGACAAGAGAAAGTAAGCTTCTAAGTGACCTAGCAAAAAGTCTTTTTCTCCTCCCACATATTGAAGTATAGCAATATAGATAAGAGTACAATAAAGTGTTAAATATGAATGTCAACACAAATAAGTATATTGCATGATCTAATACAACACCTTCATTTCTTCTCATCAAATACCCTGACTGAGACTACAATCTTTTATATTTCTTTCCTCGTACAAATCCCCGTATAAGATTTTCGAGGAATATGTGTTAAATATTTCAAGTAATGCATATTTGGTAACACAGACCTGAATTATCCATAACAACACCCAGTGATCTCCAGACATTTAAAACAAGAAGCAGACACTTCTGTGTGTGTGGTGTTGCTTATGTCTTTGTAAGAGAAAATATTATTCACATTGGCTGTTTCTGCATATTCCTTCATTTTCTTTAAATGACAGTTGTCCCCAAAAGCCTGAAGCTAACTGGAGTTCACATGCAGTAATATGCTTTTAAGTGGGTTTTAAGTTTTATTTTTCTTTTTATTATTTTTAATTTTTCTACAATGCAAAGTCTGAAATTAATTGCAGCTTAGTAACACTTTTTTCATAATATGCTTGGAACTGAGATGAGCTTCACAACATGTGTAAGCTGCTCTCCTTCTTTTAGGGACACTTTCTCATTTTCCTGTCGGTACATGGCCTCCTTGCAGAAAGCCATGGTCAGATGGATAGTGGGTTTCTGCAGCCTTTTTCAGTATTGTTGTCAATTAAATTCCTGACAGGGATCTGAACTTCTGCCTTCATGACCTAAAACTGGATGATGTAAGGCAGAACCCTACTTTTCTGTGATGGTGTAACAGCTGCTTTTAAAATCACTAGCCACTGAGTGTTCTTTGCCTTCAGTAGTCGTACATAAATATATCTTCAGAAAAGCAAAATTTCTTCCTCTTTGAAACCTATTTCATGCACACTACCTAATAAAGCTCTTTCTTTTGATGCTTTTCCATTGTCATAATATTTTATTAAAGCTTTATTAAACTAAGAGGCTTAAAATAGATATCTCAAAGAAATATAGTGTACTGCAAGTTTTCAGCATACTTTTGGTATCATGCTAATGCAAAGAAGCTAGCAAAGTAGCGTTGCAGTTTCTTGAAAATATTCTCCATTTTCCCCTTTCCACCAAAAATCCTTCAGATCTTAGGGTCACAGTCATCACTTGAAAAAAGAAGACAACATGTCCTCCCAAAACAGCAACAATCGAGACAATATATTTCTGAAAAGTATTTATGCTATTCCTCTTTTCTTAAAAGGTAAAAATGCGTATACTTAGAATAGCATCTAGCAGGAAATTATATCATCCAGGAAACTAGAAGTAGCATGTACCAGAGGCTGTTCTTCAGGTTTTTTCACGCAGTTGATACTGTCTTGGAACAGCAAAGAAAAGGAATTTTATTCAGTCAGGGAAATAAGCTTTACAAATGTTCTGTAAGGGATGTTCAAACCAGAATATTTTTGTTAAATTTTTCCTTAATTTCTGCAGGATTTTTAAAAGAAAATGTTTAAGAAGAATCTTGCTTAATTATATAGGAATCAAACAAAGATTAAAGAATTGATCTCAAATATTTTTTAGTTTAATCTTAGCTTTCAAGTCATGTTGTTTTCTTAAAGAGTACATTGTTGATGCTAAAAATAGTACAATTCCCTGTTGTGTGGGTTTTCCAGGAGATGCTGATTTAAACTTGTTTTTCAAAGACACTGGCTTTGCATAATTGCTTATTTTTCTAAAGTTAGCTGGGAGCAGAAGATATTCTGAGCACATAATAATGAGATGAAATTATCATTTAAAGGTGATTTAAAGTTATTAAGAACTGTCTGAATCTGTGTTGCATTAAACCAAGCGGCAGTGGGGGTAAATAACAAACAGTGCTTTTCTTGAAAATATGTATATGTACAGTAAATGGTATAGCTTGGAATTTTGAACAATTACTTGATCCTTGGTTGTCCCTTTTTCCCAAGCAGCCAATTATTAGTCAGAGCAGTGAGGAACATGTTGCTTCTGTTAGGATGATGACCTCAATTACCACATCAGATTCCTGGTTCTAATGTCTTTTATTCAAGTACGTGAAAAGAGTCCTGTTTTTCGTAGTAATGCTTGGAAGTGTCCAACAAATCACTTGCAACTTCTCAGCCTGACTTTGTAGACATCCCATAGCCCTAGAATTTTGTCCCGTCAAGCCACATGAATTTATTACTGCCTCTCCAGCCACCTGCTAGCCTTTTGCTCCAGCACACAACACCAGTAATGAATTCTCTCCCCATGTGTGCCCAGAGACCCCTGGAATAACACTCAGGTCAATCTTTCCGATAAGGTCAACTCCTTTGGTCAACATCTTGTCGGTGTTGCCCTGTCTTGTCATATAAAAAGACTTGCTTGTTTCTTACTGTGGCCTGTAAGAAGAATGCCTTCTTACATAGATACAGCTACCATGCTTAACAAGGTCTGCAGATAATGAGTTTTGATGGCTGTCATTAAATGCCTAACAGTTCAACTTGTCCTGCATGTCTGGATCACTTGCAGAATCCCATTGACTACACTGAATTCTGAGGGTGTTAAAGTGGTCTTCACCGGTGAGGTTGTGTAAACAGGGTATTTTAAATATATTTGAAATTCACACTCAAATGTACTTCAGACAAATGTCTGAGTTCAGGCAAATCAGACCTGATGATGAGAAAAGCTACAGAAATACAAAAATTGGGCTTCGAAAACCAGTTTGGCTGTTGTAATGGACGCACATTCTGTCCAAAAAAAAAAAAAAAAAAATTGTGGAAATTCCTAAAATAAGGCCAAGCACAAGCCCATTTGTCTTGATACCAAGTAATAGCCCTAAATTATTTTTCTGAGACCAAGGTTGATGGGAGGACAAAAGCTGCCTAGCTGTCACTATGAAAAAGGGTGCAAGGAGCAGATAATGAATAGAAGCCACCAAAAAGACTTGATCTGAAGTTTATGATGGCAATGGGGTTAATTATCCTTTGACTTAAATTGCAGCTGAAAAAGAAAACACTGGAAGTGACTGTCTGGGATTACGATCGATTCTCCTCGAATGACTTCCTTGGTGAAGTGAGTATCTTAGTTCCTCCTCTCTAACCCTGGCTAGTTAGAAAGCTGATTAACTGCATACTGGTATTTGGAGACTGTTCTCTTGCAAGGTACAGTACATGCGTTAAGTAAAACCTTTTTTACATCACAGTTTTACTGTTGATTTCATAACAAATGGTCATGATTTCATTCATTCACACATGAAAGATACTTTCCCTTCAACTTGATAAACTGTGGGCAAATTCATGTAGGACTCAACAGAATATTACTTCACTGAAAATTAAGAGGTTTTTTGAGCCTGAGATAGTAACAGCTTTCACAGTGACTGAATGGGGAATTCTTGTTACGCCTGATAAGGTATCTGCCTTGAATTTAACATAACATGGGAAGGCTGAGGAAGTTATCAGTCTTGGAAAATGATTGAAGGATTAAAATCTGCCATCAAGCCATAATCTAGCACATGCACAAGTATCTGCAAGTCCAAGTAATTTGGTCTTGCTGATCAAGATCTCATTTTTAACACTACAAAACAGTAATATCACTACCAAAGTATGACTGAAGGCAAAATTTTGTAATTAATAATAAATGAGACGAGTGATCATGGGAAGAAGCATGCTTTCTCTTTTAAAAGCGAATCTACAAATACACGCATGTATAATACATAATTACCAGCAATAGCTGCGATGTCAAAAAAGTAATTAAAAATGTTACTGCAAAAGAGGATTATAACGAGAAACAGAAGCTCAGGAAAATCAATCGCTCATATACAGAGTAACTCTCAGTATCTCGCTTATTCTACATTTGGATTTCATGACAAAGGTGCTCAGTTCAGCTCCAGTTCCCCTTTGTGTAACTACAAAACTGAGCAATCAGTGTCACTATTTGAACAATTACTAAAATAAATGTATAGGAAGCAGCTACATGTTTACTTATTTACTGCATTCTGCATCAGTATTCTTGTTGAGTTCAACATGTTTGTCCAAATGCAGGGCTTTACTGAATATTTACATCATTATTATTTATGACATTTAGAAAATGGATGCTCCAGCAGCTGCTTCTACAGGAAGATTTAAATTTTTGCCTTTAAGTATTTTCAACCTCTAGAACTATTTTATTTATTAGATCATTCAGACTTAAATATAAAAATAATTGTTCATGGAAAAAAGGAACGGACAAGACTATCCAGTGTATTTCAGGACCAGGATGTCCAGAAGAATCCTGTAGCATAACATCAGATATGGGATATCCAAATTGTGCCCTAAGGACTTGCTTGAATAGGGCCAGCACCACCTGCATGCCCCAGAAGGCACATGGCACATCATGGTTCACATCCATAGCATGTGAACTCTCTTCACCTACAAATCAGAGCCCCCAGCTTATAGTGCCTATTGGGAACAGTCCTCAACCATGATGTCTTCCAAGTCATTCCCAAAGCTATGACCAAAAACCACAACAGGGAGCATGCTAAATAGTTCATCTGTTCAAATTAAGAATAGACCTAACAGGAAAGACCAAGCCAAGTCATACACAACCTATGAAGCTGAAAGAAAAAAGGCTTTTAACCTTCTACAAACAATCGGTTGTGAAGAGACTTCCCCATCCCTAAACTTGAAGAGGCTTTCTTTTAGTCAGGGCCTTGTAACTGATGAAGACATGGTTCCTTGAGGTAATTGCACCCTTTATTTGTCTGGCAGTTTTAAAACCTCCCTACCTGACATTAGTTTTAACCCTGTCACCTTAGAGCCAAATGCAAGGCTCTTTTTGTCCTTTCCTTCATTCAAGACTCTGTGATGACTCTAGTACTTTATACCTCTTGGCCCTCTCTCTCAGCTGCAAGACCATTAAGGGAGGAAGGGTCTTTATTGGTCCCAGTGCTCAATGGGTTTTTTTTCACTTATTCTGTTTTTAAAAGAAGTTTCACAGAAATCTTGCTAGCAGTGCAGGTGGCATAGAGCAGATCTTAGCTACAATGAGGGGTTTTGTAGCCAAGTTGCTTGTTTAATTTCCACATTGCCATTGCATCTCCTTTCTTTTTTTTTTTTTACCATTGAAGTTTTGAGGCCTAAATGGCCTATTGAATTCTATTATTTTAGTGAAAAGCAAAGGTATCCCTGTTCTTTTCTGTTTGTTACAAATTCTGTGTATGTGGATTTTTTAAAGAATCAACAAGGACCAGTCTCATATTATTGAAGACCATATTAAAAACAGATATAAAATTATTTGCCCCTTTACTAACACTGGAAAAAGGGAGAAAGGCACCTTGCCCTGCTGTCTGTAAAATGTCTATACAGAGGCAGAATGACAGATGTCTTTTCAGTCTAATTTTCAAGTTAATGCTCACAATCTACCCTTTCAACTATCTAGCCATCTTGGTATGGAGCTATGTCTAAGCTCATAGTCCTTACTGAGGTCCTGTTGAGAAGAATTATTAGTTCAGATGTATCAATATGCTAACAAATGTGGGTTTGGGATCACAGCTGGCTTATATCAGGTGAGGTCAGAGCATGGGCAGAGAGTCCTGAATCTGTCAGCATACAGCCTTATACCCTTAACTTCTTACATTTGATTGCAACTTCTGGTAACGCAACTGTAGACTCTTCTGTACACAATTTTTAATAGATCAGATAGAGGCCATTTATTATACTTCGATTTATTTGTAGGTATTGATCGAGTTATCCAGCGTCTCTCAGCTTGACAACACTCCTCGGTGGTACCCTCTGAAAGAGCAGAGTGAAAACATTGATCATGGGAAATCTCATTCTGGACAGAGTAGCCAGCAATCTCCAAAACCATCTGTCATCAAGAGCAGAAGTCATGGAATCTTCCCAGACCCCTCCAAGGGTAGGAATGACTTGGTGCACCTGATACAAAATGTTTTCCCAGATGATGGGAAAACTGCTGTGTACGTTCTAATAGAAAAATAAAGTTACTGCTATGAAGTTTGTATACACTTTTATTAAAAATGTATTTTTCTCTGTGATTAATTCATTGGAGCAAAGGCTTAATGTGGCTCGATCAGTGCCACTCAGCTTGCTGAGTAACTGTGTCCTTAAAACAGCAGCTTATAAGCTCTACGTGCTTTGCACATCTACTATAGATTCTGTGCCCTTTTCATTTTTCTGGTAGACCTGGCCAAATTCAATACATATCTAGCTTTAAATTTTTCATGTTCCTTAAATATTCTATGGCATTTTACCTTCTGGAAATTTCATATTAATATTTTATAGGATAAAAATTATGCTATAATGATGCATATGCATTTCCAGTCTATGATAATGGGCTGTAGCATATCTCAATTGTATTGGAAATCAGCAGAGCTGATATAGTAGAATTATACTAGTGTTTACAAAAGCAGAATTAATCTCAGCTCCAAGAAATCTATCTCTTTTTTTTGTTTGCTTGTTTTTTAATACTAAGTAGTCATGGCCAGTTGCTCACTTAAAATACAGTGTATGTCATATCAAAGCAAAAGCCATCCCAAGTAGCTTCCAGATGAGAGCCTCAGAGTGATAAAATTCTGCTCCATCTCCTCTCTATTTCTCTGTGTAATGTTTTGCTAGGGATTGGTGTCTATCTAAGATCTATATCTAAATTAGAGGATAGTATAGAAGCTGCTGTAAGTTAGGTTATGGTTTTGACTGGGGCATTCATCAGAATAAAACTGCTTGCATTAGCTAAGTGTTTGGTACTGATGTAAGTGATGCTAGTTAGTCTTTACATACTAAAGAAGTAGAAAGTGGGAAACAGACTCGCCTTTAGGCTACCCCATCATTCCACCAGTGTAAACCACCACAGTAGGCACAATTCACAGGTGACAGAAACCCAATAGTACATTATTTTATTCCCTGGGCCAGGGAACAGTGGAGAAGTAGTAAATGGTTCTCCACAGAAGTTTCCTAATCATGATATATCCTGAGACTTTGAATGGCATTGCACAGCTTAATCTTTATTCCTTGTTCTGGAATGCAGCTGGAAAGTGCAGTCAAGAGAAAGAAAATGAAATTATGTGTGTGTTTGTTACTAATAAATGCAGCAGCTGTGCTTCTTCATTTTCTTGGTAGACATGCAGGTGCCCACCATTGAGAAGTCCCACAGCAGTCCAGGGAGCTCCAAATCTTCCTCTGAAGGACATCTGCGCTCTCATGGTCCATCTCGCAGCCAAAGCAAAACCAGCGTCACTCAAACTCACCTTGAAGACGCTGGGGCAGCCATCGCCGCTGCTGAAGCAGCTGTCCAACAGCTTCGCCTTCAACCAAGTAAAAGACGCAAATAAATTCCTCAGCATGGCAGCTTAATGTTCATCTGTTGCCTTTTTCCCTGCTGTCCTTCCCTTTTCGGCTATTTTTTTTCTGTTCTTGGCACACTGTGCTCACTCTGTTCAATGTCTTTCTTTGTGTGCCTGTGTGTGAATACATATAATTACAATATACTCTTGTATTTAGAAGTCTTTTATTTATTTATTTATTTTAATTTATATAGACTGCAGTGAAACTGGCTGTTTCTCCATCAGTCCCTTCACTCAGGGTCCATGATGTTCCATGGTTGTGCATGACTCCCAGAGAATTCCATTGTGTGGTAGCGTTTTGTGTCACTGAATAACTACCAATGAAATAATCAAAACCTGCAAAGATGCAGTTGCCAGCTCTCCAAGCTGCACACAAGTACTGAGAGCACATTAACAACAAGATATATCTATAAGTAGTAACCAGGAAGGATAGTACTATTTACAAAAAAGAAGATTTAAAGTTAAAGAAAAAAATTTTTTAACTACATGGCTGAGATTTCTATTTTTGAAACATGACTGTAAATATCTATTTTTTTTAAAGGAAATATAAGCAACCTTCTTAATATATCAAATAATTCTAGTGATGAGCAGAACAGCAACAGACAAACATTACACACATTAAATGCAAAATCATTAAATATACAAAGTCATTAACAAAATGAGATTTCAAGGATGTTACCAAGTTAGCAAAGTCAAAAGGAGTTGAGAGCTAAGTCGGGTGTCATAGTCAGTTCAATTTTTCTAGTAATTTTTATGCCGTGGATTGATTAAGGTCAAGATAGATTTCATCTGACAACTTTAAATAGATTCATAAATTAAAACTTTTCCATTCAAAAGGATTGCTCTCTAGAGTACACTTCAGACCAGAATCTGATTACTAGCTGAGGGTTCAGTTGATGGCAAATTAAAACTCTCTGACTGTGGAATCATTGTGTTTGTCTTCAGGATTTGTTGATATGCCATAAACTTACCATGGTATAATGCAAAAACTGGGGGGAAATTCTTTCCCTTGTCTTCACCATCATTAATAAAGAAACAGCCAGTTTTAATACTCTTTAATGCTGTGCATGTGGTGTCTCTTTGGTGTTTGAAAACACTCCTTAAATACAGAAAAAAACACTTCTGTTTGCATGAATAACATTTAAGCTGGTTCCATCTGAGGATACATACTCTGGGTTTCCATTTCACCCACACTGCCACAGCAGCACATAAAAGCGGTCAGTCTAATCATGCCAGGAAGCAGCACAGACACAGCATAGCAGGAGTCCTCCCTATTCAAAGAACTCAGTCTGACAATCTGCCTCCACCAGCCAATGACAACAAAGACCAAAGCCAACTAGCCCTCAGGAAAGTGATGTCTGATGGACCAGTCAAGCCTGAAGGAGGTGAGCAGAAAGACATGGTTAAGAAACCAATCACATCCCAAATCCCTCTTGCCATGTCTACTAATTCATTGCGATATTTATTTATTTTATCCCTCCATTAAGTGCTGTAAATGTTAACGTGAATCAAGAAGTCTGCTTGATTTTTCCACATCAGCACATAAATCCATAATGAAAAGCTGTGCTAAGATACATTACAAAACAAATGTGTGCACTTCCATTCCACTGGAGGACTTACACTTCTGTTGAAAAATGGTATAGCTTTGTTCATGTTGTTGCCTAATAAAAAGCATGCATCCAAGCTGGTCTGCTTAAGCATGATTGAACATTTCTTGTTCTGTGACAAAAATCTAATTGCACATTTTTGTTTCTGGAATTCTAATTGGGACATTAACAATTTCTTTTTCCTCTCCCAACTTAGCTGTTTTGTCAAAAGTCATTAGCATAGATAATTTTTTAAACTGCCAGTGGAAAGGAAAGGAGTTTTGACCCATGTATAGCTCAATCTCTTGACAACTTTCCTATCACATTCTAAAAAAATTATTTTCTACCTGTGGGCACCTGTACATCAAACCTAAATACCACATACCATCAATTTCTCCCCTCATCACAAATACAGAGCCAGAATCTCGATTGGTTCAAATTGGTACTCTTCTTTTGACTTCTGGAGCATTTTGTTTATTTCCATGGAATCTCAGGGCTTATCCCAATAAACTTACAGAGTGGACTCACAGATCTTCTCTTGTGCTGTAATCCCTTCCCAAGCTCTCATGAGTCATTGAAGTTTTTTTCTGTCAACACTGTTACACGCTGTGGACAGTACAGTCTGGCTTAGAAGGCTGTAGGAGAGAAAGAGAGAACAATACTTCAAACAATGTACCCTAAAGGGTCATTAAGAGAACTAGTGTGATGTTAAAACAGCTAATTAACAGGGAAAATTTAACAAATTATTTTAAACTTTTTATTTAGAAATCACAAGTTGTTTCTTACAAGAGCCTTAAGAACTCTTCCATAAATAGATCTGTCTACACGCATTTGTGTCCACCCACATATATTTTCTTACTCTACAGCTCAACTCCAGACACTCAATTCAAGCAGAGGCCAGAGGATATCATGGTACTAGTTCAAGCATCATGACTGAAAGGCCCATCCTATTCCTGGGAGCTATACCATAGAAATCTAAATAACTCTGACAATCTGAGGTGTCATATCTGTTGGAACAGGACTGCATAGGACTTCTAGTCCTATGATGCCTTTTGGCGTAGACAAACAATAGTAAAACCTCTTGCTTGTGATAATAGGTTGAATCAAGGTTCACATACACTTTTATCATAATAGCTAGGCTGTTGTTCAAGTACTCTTGCCACTGAACTGTTATACTAGCTTCTTTTAAAATTGGGAAGAAAAAAAGAAGTATCGATATGCACTTGGCTCAGCAATATTAGAAGCATCATGGAGAGTTACAGGAATAAGAGCCCACATTAATGTCATTAATACATAAGTGAGGTTGGAGTTACTGTGAAGAGACATGGTGCTTTTTTCTTTTTACTTCTGACAAATATAAGCAATGCATGGTCACCTACACAAAGTTTACAAGCCTGATTTCAGATCTGTGAGAAGTTTTGGCCTCTTCTCAGTGTGCCAGGACTAGTTTGTCCTAATTTATTCATATGAGATGGGCCAATAATCACCATTTTGAGGTTAAAAGTTTTCATGCATTTCAGCAGGAACAAGAAGCGTGATTATTTAATTGCAATTCTGTGGATTATGTAAGTAAAACAAGAAGAGACTATGACCTAGAATAGAAAAAGCACCAAAGATGCTCAAAACCACTTTCAATTTATGGAGTGCTTTGCAGGAGGAAGAGGTGATGAAGGAAGGAGAGGTTTCCCCTGCAGTTCAAAAGTTCGAAGAGTATTGTGAATATTACAGCATCATCAGTTTGCAAGACCTACAGAGATGCTGCATGGTTGTGGTACCCATACCCATTACAGCCTACTTTATTGAAACCTGGAAAAGAACCCATTATGAACTGGTTTTATGGGCTGGAACAGTCTTCTTGGCAAATTAATATTTTTTTGTTTCAAAGCCCTTCATTAAGGAAGCCATTACATATCATCAGCATTATTATTATATTTTACCACAGCTATTTCTATGTGATTTTATCAGACAACAGCATCTATTAGAACAACTGTGTGGGTTTTTTCAGTCCAAGCACACAAGGGTGTTGGGAAAAATTCTGTGCGGTGACTGATCATCGGTCCTTCTCTACCTAAGAGAACCCTCAGAAAGAGTTTCCTCCTTTAACCTAGTCTCTCGATAGCTTTTATTTTTCTTGAATTGTCACTCTAAAAGACAGAACAATACGAGAACTCTTAGTCATTCTTAGAACACTCCAGAGGATTATTTCTCTACTTCTGACTCCTAGGACCTTTTCTATTTGATGTATTTTGTCAGTTATTAATTGTATGTCTGATGAGAAGTAAAAAGGCAATCATAAACAAAACCAGCACCCATGGTATATATATTATATTCTGTGAATGCAAAGGACTTGCATCAGTGTAAGTTTGTTGCACGGAACTATTTCTGTATTCATATTAAACAGCATAAAGTGTATTTTAATCACTCTCTTCTAAAATTACGGTGACGCTACAACAGAAAACATTGGTCTTTGTTCAGCAACTTTGTAAAATCCAATATTCAACTACAGCATTTAATTAAAAATAAACCCTGAAGTATAATTTTCTTGTTGCCTGTGAGAGATAAGAGTGTGATCTGCAAAGAAACCAATTGCATAATACACATTCCGATCGCACCCCTCAGAGAGGAACAATAATGTTTCAGAGCCAAATCTTTGAAGGCAGAATTTGCAAGGGATCCAAGCCAGAGGGAGAGAGCAGTGCCTAGGTTTCAGTTAATTTGATTTCGTTTTTGTGAAAAATATGAATCATTGCCAATTACACATTCACATAAAATTAAGCACATTTCTTTCAGCATAAATCTGTGTGTTAGAGTTTACATATGAGTCAGTTTTAGAGAGAGTGTAAATCCGTTCACCTCCTTTTAAGTCAGTACTTTGTCCCACAGAATAATCTTTCCATTATATTGAATTTTCTTGGTAGGTCATCTATGCTTAAATATAATAAATTATTTTAGAGTTCTTCAGATATTTGAACAGTTAGAGATATTCTAATGATAATTACCAGTTCTGTGGATATGTGCATATAAAACAGTAGGTGTATCTGCAATATAGTTATTTACCGATTTTATGTAAAAGGTCTTTTCAAAACCAGTTTATAGTTTTAAAAGAATGAACTACATGCTTTAGTTTAAATAACTTTCAATAAAGTGAATAAGAAAGACAAGGAACCGCAAAATTTCCCTTCAACATCCCTGTGAAGTAGGAAGGTTCACCAGCTCTGTCTCACTAGAATAGAAGGTGTAGTTTCCAGTGAAATAACACGTTCAGAGCACAAAGAAAAAAAGATGGTGTTCACCATGTAGTCAGCGTTTATCTACATAACTGGTCATTTTTTAAAGTGCACAGTTTCATAGGGAGCTGTGGTCTCTACATGGGTGTAGCTTCATGGGTAAAATTCAATGGGCTTGTTCTTATCTGCAGAGGAAGAGGTGCCAGTTTTGCCCCAAAAGGTACAATGATTGTCCAATGAAAAAACAATTCCTTTATTACATCAGAGTATTGAATGGTCAACAATAAAAATATTATTTTCTGACCAAAGAAGAAAATTTCTAGAAAATTATTTTGATTCTTCCTAGGATCTTTGGAGCACTGTAAATAAGTATTTCAGGAGCTCAGTAGGTGATGTCAAGCCTGAACATCATCGTAGTCCTATGCATTTTCCTATCCTTTCAAACAGATGTTCATGAGAGAGAAGCTGCAAGTCAATATGCTGCTTCTTGAACATCACATGATGATGGACGCCATATGTAGCTCCTTTTTTACTTAGCACACATTTAAAAAACAACCGAACAAGCAAACAAGCTGCCAGGAGAAAAGCACTGCTACACTCTTGACCTGAATTAGTTAGGAAATGTTATAGACCTGGAGAAAATGCCATGTGTTTCAGGTAAAGGTCCAAACATACTTGTTAAATTAGCATTTAAGGTAATACAAACAATATATTTCTACAGCAATTTGTATCTATTTTTCATATATACATATATATATATATATACATATTTTACTCAAGAATAGAAAGGGTTTTTTTCGACCCCAAATATCAAGGAATTTAAAATCACAACATTCTCTGAAAACCTCCAAATCTAATGCATGTACCCACAACCTATTTATTTCTCCCATCTCATAGAGAACATTTCATCTTTTATATTATAAATTTTCCATCGTGATACAAAAGCTTTTCTGTGATATCCTAAGAGAAAACTACTTTCCAAAGGTATGTGTGTCAAGTGATTTTGCTGGTCAGAGGGAGGTCTACTCTCAAAGCTGATACTGTTAGGGAGAATATCTAGAGTAGACGGGCTGTGCATCAGCATTTTCACAATTGTTCCCAACTAAGCCTGTCAATTTACACCTCTCAAAGACCTTGGGTTTAAATCACTTCAGTTCAAAAGGGCATGCCTGCTTTTAACTCCCTTGGTCCAACAGCTTTGACAAAAGTTTGTGTAAGTGTCAGCATAACAGGTTAAACTATGCAGAAATGTGATGTGATGTATGGACCAAGATATTGCTAGCACTGTGAAATCCATGGTACAGCTCTGAGCCAGCACTGTGTGATTTCTAACCACTTAGCTGCAAGAAATTAAAATCGACAGGAATTTCCCTTATCACTAAGTTCTATTTACTGATGTTAGCAACAATGTGGAGTAAAAGGAAATTGATTCCTAGGTTCTATAAACCTTTTGAATTGGATATGACTGTGGATTTAAATACCTGCTTATCTGGGGTCTCTTTAGGTTTATACCCATTTTCGCACTTTCAGTAGGCAATGCCATGTTTTAATTTCCTACAACAATTTAGGACGTTTCTTTCATACTTTAAATAATTTACTGCCTAAAGCTGTTTTATGCCTAGCTTCACTAGTCTCTTAATTTTCAACTTAAATGGGCCTTCATATTGCTACAAATAACCCATTTCTAAGAATCATTATCAAAACAAGAGCAGTTTGTCCCCAGTCTCTGCAGACAGCAGTAATCTGAGGCTGATTGAGTCTTGTTTCAGTCTAATAGCTGGCCCATTTTGCTTTGGCTATTCCTGCTATTTACTTTTCCACCATTTTAAGCTGACATGTAATTTCAGGAAATTGCTCAGATTCTTCATTTGATAACTCTTATTTCAAAAGCCTGTTAGATGGTAGCCTAACCCTATGGAGGACACGGAAGAAAATTACTTTGTCAGAATTGCTTTGCTGGGTAAAGAAACACCATCACGGCAGTTTAAGATGAGTGCTGTTCTGCCATTACTCACTTCAAATGGTAAATTGCTCTGTAAAGAGTTGTGTTGAGATTCCACAAAATATCACCGCTCAGTGAGCAGTCAACGTGGTGCCTAATATATAAATGTGGCTGAAATGGGTGCGACCATGGTCTGAAGTACTGCTCAGTACGAGAAAGAGTGAGGAAAAACAATTGGAACTGACCTGAGGTATATGCCTTTGATCACTAGTTATTTAGGTATCCCCGTTCTGTTGCCAGTTCACCAAAGATGCAACTGGAGTCCCAGCAACAGGGTTTTACACCGCAGAACCTTACGGAGCAAACCTGAGCAGCACTTGCTTGGAGTGCTAGTGAACCCTTCATAAAGAGAGGTAAACTGGCATTTGGGGGAAGTTTGAGGTTGGAGCACTTGAGACACAAGGTGGCTGAGAGTGAAGAGTAGACAAGCTTCTGCCAGAAGACACTGTGTGTGACATGCCCGGTCTGCTGGTCAGCAGAGAAGTCTCCAAAGCAGATCACTGATTTTACCTGCTCCCATCTCTTTGGGAAGGCTCAGCGTGATGCTATCAGCACTTTTTGTCACTGAGGGTTTCTCACAAGATTGCCAGTTGCAAAGAACAATTCTTTTTCAAGCAATTAGAGGTAAATTCTCAAAACTTAGTCCTGAATGCATACTCAAAAGCATTTTTCGCTCCTCCTGTTTGGTGTACAAATAGAACTGTCTTTCCCGATGTGTTTTGACAGTGGTATTTCTCCTTCTAGACAGATACCTGAAAAGGGGAACATCTACAACTTAATCCCCAAGGATAAGTTCTGCTTGGGTCTGATCTTCTTTTACCCACAGGAACCACAGAACAGCACAGTCCCATTTTTCAAATTTAAATCTTTTTTTAAAAAAAAAAAAAGTTCATTCACTGTAGGAGAATGGCTGGAGTGGCTGACAGTGCTGGATTGATTCCGTTTTGCTGCTGACTGATTTGAGAGTTCATTGCTACAAGTCTTGTGTGAGTTATCCATCTCCCTTACATTAGGTTTTAAAAAGGCCTTTTCTCTGTAGTCAAACCAGACTTTTCTGAAAGATTAAGTGAAATCATATGGCTTCCATTCTTTCCTTTCTTATTAATTTTAATGTGATATTTTCTTTATATTAAGACATGACTTACATGCTTTCCTTGGTTATAAAAGTTGATTTTCTAATGGGGTCCATAAGCCAAAACATAAGCAAAAGCATATTTTTGCCAAAGATGCACTCAACTAATATTGTATTATTACTACTAGTAATAATTTTTTTAAAATAAAAATTTAAAAGTGGAGCTAAAAGGTAAGGTCAGTGCTAGCCTCAATTTTCTTGACTCAGCAAATTTTTTTTCCAAGAAGGCATAAGGGAATAAGTGGTCAAACATAATTCTGTATTTTTCTTTTCTTCTGGAAAAGTCAGAATTCTTTTTTTTTTCTTTTGTTTTTCCATGTAAACAAGGCAGAGTACAAAAGGTATCTGTCTAACCATTATGATTTTTTATTGGGAAATCCTGATCCTACACGAGAGATAACATTCTGATCCAGTTTCTTAGAATCTGAATGAATTACCGTAAGCAATCAAGCACTCTTCTTATCCATTTATGTATTATTCACTAGAATGGTTGAATTGACACTTTTGCTCACACCAGCCTGTGCAACAGACAGCAAAATGGTATCACTCAGAGGCAGCATTAGCACCACATTGCTAATTACTAAATACGACATGTCTACCCATCAGTACACCTTCCAAGTAGAGACTATTTCATCTCACTGGGGGAACTACCAGCTGAAATAAGATTAGCAGATGAAAATGAAATCAAACTACAACAACAGATTTGTCTAATAGGAAACCTTGTGCGCTATTTCAGAGGAAGTTGTTCATATTAGTTTTAAACTTCTGTTTTCTATTACTATTTGTAATCCAATGGCTGGACAGCCCAGCTATCATTGATGTTACAATCCTTAAAAACTTCCAAGCACCTAATAAACTGCATAAAAAGTTCTTGGAGAAGGAGCTGGAGGTAGCAAGGGATACCTCCTCCCTCCCAGAAAGGCCAGATGATGACACTGGGTAATGACCTTCAGCTAAGCTTAGTCTCTTCCATCTGCTGAGACCTTAAGTCTTTTCACTAAAAATGGAAAGATTTCAGCATCATATGTAATTGACAGCAAGACCATGCCCATGAGAAGTATTTTTAAAATTTTCTAAGTTTTCTAAGAGTTTCTAGAAGGTTTGGGTTGTTGGTTTTTAGGGGGTTTTGTTCCTAAGAACCAGGAAATAATTTGAAAAAAACAAAAGGCGAGGAAGCAACGGAACAGCTCTTCCACACTCTGGATACTTAATATTCAAATGGTGGCAATTGCCTTTGCCCAAGTTCCTATTCAGATAAATGTTGTAGATTTAAGTAAAGCAAGACTGTACCTTGTAGTATCAGACACCTCTGTGATATTAGAGGAGAATATCCAATCTGTGGACCAGAGTAAATCCACATGGAACTCTTCAACTCCCTACAGATCAAGGCACCTCCTGACAGAACTTTGAAGTCAAAACCTGAAAACTTAAGCATTTTCTAGCCTAGGCATCTGTAAGCAGAAACTCTGTAACTCCGAAGTGAACCTGCCCTAATCTCACTTTATTTACTTGTTCTTTATGTGGGTGGGAATCCAACTGGCCAAGCCAGGTGGCAATTGTTCTGACACTTAGAGGGCTTCACAGACCTTACGTAGGCTAGTAAGACCAGAGGAGTAGCACAGTGAGCTCAGACTGTCTTCTTAAAGTTCCTACAACATTTGCATTTGTTCAAAGAGAAAGGGCAAGACTTGAAGTGCTTGAAATGAATGTACAAATTAGTCCCTTGCACATGAAAGCAGGGAACAAGTTCTAACTTTCAATTTAGAGTACAAACCTAACCACGGTTATTCTGACTCTTCGGCAAAATATTGCCCGACAGCAAGCATCACCGCATATTCAAAATCTGGAACTTTCCTCTATAACCAGCAGCAGAAGCTTAGAGGTCTAGGTATATCAGTAAATATATAGATATATAGAAAATGTGGGTTTCTCATGAGTTATGGAGTTCTTTGTATCCAGATTCTTAATTTGTCAGAAGACTGGCTGTAAATACATTTGTGGATTTAATCTGTTGTTGCAAACTGACATTGCAGTTCATTACTTTCATAGAGCAGACAGGAAAAGAAAAAAAAAGAATAACGTTGAACCAGTATTTTCAAAATCCAGTCATGAGTCTAAACTTGGCTCCATCATAACCATTTACCAAGAAGAGATCTTATGAGAAAAACCATCAATATAGAAAAAGATGTAAATTAGTGAAAACAGTAGAGAAACTAAAAATACAGCATACTGAATGTATCATCAGGATACAGCTGTTTTGAAAGAAACATCTGTTTTGATTGTAAATAGATGTAGCAAAATTCCTAAACCATTTATAAAGGCTTAATTCAAGCTTTTCTGGCTTGAAATAATTTCTAGGTTCTTACTGGTTTTAGAAATCCACCAGTAAAAATAAAAAAAAATTACTTCAGGTACTAGCTTTTACAGCAAAGTCAATAAAAATAAGAGCCCAGATATGAACTGCCCTTTCAGCCCCATATGTTGTGGTGGACACGTGTGCTATGCTAAGCAAATTCATGCCAAACGGAACAACGAAAGACGCTCTTTTGTGCCAGCGCAATGCTGTCTTGGCCTCCATGGGTTTTGCAGATGCATGGCTTTTCCAGCTTTCCCCACCTATGAGATATTTGTCATACGATGGCAAAAAAACCACCCAACCCAACCTAAAGAAACCCTCAGATTCCGAAACAATAAAAGTCAGAAGTCGTACCAGTCACACAAACGCTGTGAGAACTGAGGTTATGGTTTGGTTTGGGGCAGGCGTGAGAGAGCCCCAGTTCAGGCTGTTGCATACAGGGCAGCTGGCAATAATGCACTATAAAGGAGAGCTTGACCTTTCTTTGAAATCTCGCTCTTGCCCAACATTTCCCAACAGCAGCTTGCTGTCATGTCGCCACAGTCATAGGAATTCACTCACGATGCCACAGGCTGTGCGTGATACAGAAGCCACTGTTCAGCGCTGCCTGAGCAGGGCACGCTGCGGTGCTCGGGCTGTCTCCGCTGGAGAAAATGGGTGGCTTTCTCTCCAGATGAGCTAGTGAGAGTATCTGTTAATACCGCTATGATTTATACAGTTTATTAATTTCTATTAACGTCCAAGGAGATAGCCTATGATCAATGTGTAAAATCATGAAACAGAGTTAAAGAATATATTTGTCTAAAAATAATTTAGACTGACAGATTCCTTCTTCGGCTATAGGCAATAATGAAACAGAGGAGGCTAATAGAGGGGTTTTTTTAAAAAATATTATGTGACAGCTCAGCTTAGCAGTGAAGAATCACTTTGTAGACTGAGTTCTGTCTTAACTCACAGTTTGGCCCAAGGATTGATGATATGTGAACTGCTTCATTCCTTTCTTCTAGTTTCAACGATTAGTCTATTTTTTCATTATATTTGAGGAGTCACACTCAGCTTCCTGGTCCCACATCAGGCAGTATGCAGCAGTCTTCACCAAAAATATTAATAATTCAATCAGACATCAATAATATTGGCTGCCAGTTTAAGGCAAGACACTGTTGGGGCTCTGGCTCTTATTTGAAGTAATTTCCATTTAGGTATTTGACTGATTTCTTGTGTAAAGAATAATCTTTTTTAACTGCTTGCATTAGGGTTTCACAGTTCACCAAAATAACATAAAACTTAATCAAGTCTTCACAGAAAAATAACTTTGTCAAAAAGATTTTTTTTGTCTGCAGTATATACGCTCAGTCGGTTGGAATAGATGAGCCATGACAATAGTAGATGTATTTAAGTAATATTTAACAAAAAAAATTCCAAAAATCTGTATTAATATTCCCAGACAATTGTGTCGTTCAATATGAGAAGAGCTACTCTGTTGTTCCTGTATTAATTATTATGTGTAATGTCACTGTGTCCTTTTTCGTTTATATTTCTCAACTTGCTAAAGCCTGAATACAGGAACATTTGTTCACGTAGTACAATAATATCCAAAACACAAAATAAAGAGGCATCTGAAGTAAAAATAACACGTGCTGGTGTACATTTTCTACACCAAATGGTCTTAAACAAGATTAGCACAATGCCCATCAGAATATGTGCATTAAAATTCTGGGCATATAGTAAAAGATCCAGATGGGTAGGAGCAGTTGAGAAATATAATGCAGTAGCTGTGTTACGTCTGAAGAGGGGTGGAGGTCTTCATACAGTCTCTGTGACTATAGATGGTGTACTTACATCTCCTTTAACCTTTCTTCCCTTCTCAAAATCACCAAATGCAAAGAATTGTTCGTGAGGAATACGAGGAAGGCCCACTGGGACTTTCATTTTTACAAGATCACCATATGAAATGTTACAGATGAATAACTGGTTTTCTGTACCTTTAATCAGAAAAACAGTGTTAATCAATCTAACCCACTCTTTTATTCCTTCAGGCTTTTGATTTGAACTATTAACATGATTTGAGAAAAATATGGTGGTATACTCTTTGGTTTAGAACACCTTATTCTATGTGAAAATAAACATCTACAAAAGATGATAAGTCAATACTGGGATATAAAGTAAAAAAAATGAAAATGTTTGCAGCATGTGGTTTTGATAAATTACATTTTTTCTTAACGTGGATGGTACTGATGTCTTACAAGGTTTTTGGTAACCCACTGTTCCCGCCCTGTACAGCAAGGTCTACTAACCACCGACCTGCAGAAAGTTCTGTCTCCACTGGCTCGTCAGCCAGTAGTTTTGGCAGTGGATACAGCATGGATAGCGAAGGCAGCAGCAGTGCCACAGGAGAGAATAATCTATTTCCCATCCCAAGAATGTAAGGCTTTTCCTTTAATATCGTCCATGAACTATGTATAGCCCTTTCACTTGCCAGTCATCTTCTGACGTAATTTCCTCCGCAGCCTTGGGTTACGCAGCAGAATAGCATCTAATGGGAGAATTTCTCAGAGCTCATACTTTTATTCTGCTTTGTTGAGCTTTGAATTGTCAATAACCAACCAAACTTCTGCCTCAACCTCATGAATTTATTGCTGTCACACAGGAGAGGTGCTAGTCTCAGCATTTCATGAAAGTGTGTAGAACTGAGCTTGGGTTGTCTTTTAAAATTACAACTTTTGTAGGCCTGAGAATGCTTTAAGTTCTCAGATTGATCTCCTTCTAGAAAGAAGTGTTACTAGTACCATTGAAATTCAAGTTCTGAATACAGCCCAACTTTTCCCAAGTTTTTAAGACTTTGAGTAGAATTGCTCAGTTCTTGGCTGGAAAAAGCTCTTTGGGACTGAGTCCCTCTAGGAATTATCAAGCTACTATCAGTGCAATGATCCTATAAAATGATTTAATATTCAAACATTTTACCCAGTTAACTACACAGAGAAAAGTTTTGCCAGCATTTTTTCCCCTCAACTTTGGCAGCATGAACCTTCATTTCGAAATTTCATTTACATACCTTTATAGGAATATAGTCATTTCTGGCCTGAACATTTTCTAGATTGACTGTTGTCAAAATATTAGTTGGTGGTCATTGCTCATTCAGTGTCTGCAGTAGTTGTTACATATTTTTCTCTGTGAAACAAGTTTTTGCTTTTCCCTTGAAGTCCTGAATTACTAGTCACAAGAGCTTGATATAATCTTCTTCGAAAAGCTTGAATGAAGAAAAAATTCATTCTCTAGAACTGTGAAATCTCTAAGCATTCATAATTGTCTAAAAAAAACAACCAAACAACCCAATGGTATTTGTCTACATCTTATTAGCAGCTAAAAGGGAAATAGACACAGATCTAATATTTCAATCTGATCTTCAGGACAACACGAGCCAAGTTGTGGGGTGCCAATTTTTTAATCTCCACTGAACTTTTCACTCATGTTGTTCTAGGTTTAAATGAGCTGTACTTCCCAGTGGCAGAAAGACAGTCTTTAATTGGATTTGAAGAAAATTACTTTGCCATCATTCCTAAAGAGGAAAGCAATGATGAATAAAATCTTTGTGCACAGAAACACAAGATGGAGCTCTCAATAGAAGTTTTTAGTTCACATATGCTAAATTTGAGTCTGAACAGTATAATTTACTGTGTATTGTCTAGCAATGTGACGGTATCTACAGTTACTTGGTATTTGGCTGACAGATTCACTAGCCTGTTAAGCCTGAAATCAGCCCCACTTCTGCTGAAAAGAGGAAGAAGGCTCCACGTCTTCAGCTTTTCTCTTATAGTAATTTGTTCCCATGAATTTTACTAAATTAAATCAAATACGTGCAGCCCTCTCATTTTCCATTAAGGGCTAGACTATCTTTTTTTTTTATTATGGCATTTTTGAAATAAATTGTTTATACGCTGATATTAAAGAGAGACCTTAAAAGTTACACAGGACACTTATATAGACATGCAATGTTTTCTTTTTCATCTTAGTCTCAAGAGCTTTACATAGCTGTAAAAAAATACATTTACATAGATGTAATGAACATGAATGACAGCAGTACAGTTTACCATAAGACACCTTTGGGATCATTCCTGGGGAGAATGTTTTAAAATAGATAATTGTTTTCATTTTGAATTCTGGATAAAAAATCTTATATATCTGAATACATGTATGATTGAAATTCTAATCAACATTTGCATTCGCAGTGGCTTGATAATGACTGCAGGGACTCTGACCTTGTACACTAATGCAGCACATCCATAAGACCACAGCTCACAATTTGGGTGTGAAGCATTAAGTAGGCTAAATAATTTTAAGTGTCTGGACATATAAAAACCCTTTTGGTTATAAGCTCCCTGTTTAGGTTAAGTTTCTGATCTATCAATAGAAAAAGGGTTGGATAGGCTGAGTTTTAAACTTTTTACTCTTGTCCAAATGCTTTTAACCATGGGAACATCTAGTCATGAAGCAAAATAAAGAATTAAATTGTGACACCATGGGAATTGTTTGATGAGGTAACTAATTAGAATACTTGCCAATATTAAATAGTTATAACTATCAAGGGAAATTAATCATTACATACAGTTATACACACCTGAATAAATCTTGTAAAGTCTTTCTATTTGGGAGATATTTTTTTAAAAGACTCTTATTATCCAGTTGTAATATCCTTGAAAGTTACTCATGTTATCATCTCTGATAAGATGAAATTCTGTATGCCTTCGTACTGTGTAACCATCTATACCAGTACATTGTCATAAAATTATATTAATTTTGAATGCAAAGGTAAAAAAAACTGAACAATGTGTAAGGAATCTAACCCCGGGGACAAATTATTCTTGTATCATATTTGTAAAATGTTTTATGAAGCATTACCTCACAGAAGAAGAAAATAATAACTTTCAGTTAAAACTGAATTTAAAATCACTTTAGAAAATGACATTTTGTACTGATTTTTTAGTTTATTGTGAACTTGGACAGCTTCTATTGCTGCTGTGAAACATGACGCTGGCTCACTGGTAGCAAAGAACAGTGCTGACCATTTAACCCCAGAGGAATCACATGCATCTGAAGACAATGCCTTATATTCTATATCACAGCATTCCAGAGTCTTAAGGGAGTCTTAAGACAAATAGAAGCACAAGCAACTCAGAGTAGCAGACATGTTTTTGAAAGTGATTGTAATCACACCCTAGAGCTTGCAAGAAGTATATTTAAAGATAGCGTATATTTTACCTAACTTTCATTGCCTAAAAATACACATCTAGATTGTAATCCAGGTTCTTCTTACATCCAGTGGAGAAAGATAGGGACCTCCAGAGCATTATTTATTCCACTCTCCTCACTTTAAGATTAATGTAAGTCTCAGAATTGAGTTGTTTCTTATGCTACAGCTAAACTGTAGTGTAAAAGCAATCATTAAAAGAAGATAATGACCACAAATATGCCTTACCTTTGAAGTGACTGTATTGTAGAGCAAATATCAATTTTGTGACTCCTTATTATATATTTCACTGTTCACTATAACAGGATAAAGTGAGGAAAGGAGTTATGCAGACTGGTTATGGAACCGCAGGCTGATGGGTGGCAGGTAGCAGACAGCACCTGATGTCTCCATTCTATAAGAATGTACAGTCTTAGCAAGCTGCAACTGTAGTTGCCTCCAAAAGAGAGGAAAGTCCAAAAGAGAGAAAAAGTAATAATATTCTTAAGTGATCTGTCCAAACCGAAAAAAACCCCTATCGTCCACTTAATTTTCTTGAAATTTAATTTTTATATATATATATATACACACACACAATTTTTTGGTTTTTTAGAAATACCTGTGATGTTTGTCTTTTCATACAGAACCAAGCCTCGTTGACTTGGTGTAGCATTTTCTCAGATCTCATCTCTTTACAGTCTTATTGACAACTACCACCATATCTTTTAACAGAGGGAAGATGAGCCAGAATGGACAAGAACCAGTAAAGCAGTCTGGAGTAGGATTAACCGATGCAGAAGGTAAAAAGAAATACAAACAACACTACAGTGGTATCCCATGTTTATAGACCCAATATGTTTATTTCTTTTACATGTTATGATATGAAAGATTAGCTTATGCTCTCTTTGTATTGTAGATTAAGATCCTGACCTTCGTTTACTCTAAGGCTCTTTACACATAGCACCAATGTAATGAGTCTTCAGTTTAAATGAGAACAGTGTCTTATCTGTTTACCTAAATTAGTTAAATAGTTAGATTGCAATGAATAATATCTGTCTTTCAATGTTCATTGCTTTTCATAGTATTGGAATAAAAAAGATGAAGTATGGAGCTGACTCAATACTTATTAAAATAGACGAAAATATTCAATGGCTGTCAGGCTCTATTTTTATAACATTTCAGAATATTTATTTCATAAAGCAATTATTAATTTTGGTGTCTACATAAAACATCAATTTTAAATAAAAAATATTAGCTGAACATCAGGCTTGACTGCTGCACTTAGAGTATAGTGAAACTCTTATCTGATTGGGAAATCCTGAGTGAATTTGTTCAGTATGAATGTGGTGCTGCCAAAGGAGACATTGTAATATTGGAGCTGGAAAGAGCCCGACAGAATGGCTTTCAAAGTTCTATGAGCAATGTCATTATATCTTTCATGTGTAATAATGGACGACTGCATGAAAATTAAGAGAGTGTTTTGTATTGAAGGATATGTTAGGAAAATTCCATTTCCCTTTGCATATAAGGTATATTCTTTCAAGTGTATGTTTCTGTTGACCTCAAATATAAAACTTAATTATCATGACCTTAATTTTATTATTAAAATAATACTTTTCTCATTGAAATGCATTTCAATGCAGCTTTGAGGTATTCATTAATTCAGAAATTGAAATTCATATATACAATTGAAGTTAACTTCATGTTAAGTTCAGTCTTCAAAAATCAGTATTTTTCAGGTTTCTGCAATCTGTATACATGGGGAAATAATTGCTGT
This sequence comes from Ibycter americanus, assembly GCA_035590275.1. Lineage (NCBI taxonomy): Eukaryota > Metazoa > Chordata > Aves > Falconiformes > Falconidae > Ibycter > Ibycter americanus. Next base: position 66,837,947 of record JAVJGI010000060.1, on the reverse strand, counting down.
TGCTATATTTGAGGTAAATGCAGTCTAATGTTCCACAGATCTGAAGAAATCAAATTAGAATTTGAAGGTAGAACTGTGAAACTGTCATTTCCAAAGCAAGAATCTTTAACTGTGTATATGCATTCTACTAAATCTTTCAGTACATAGTAATCATCATACAAAAATCCAAATTCAGCTTCTTATCAAACTTTAATTTGTTCAATGGTATTTTTAAGTATTTGAAAAACAAACTTTTTTTAAAAAGAGAAATGGTGGGATGAAAATGGGAAATCAGGAATTTTCCATTTTTACTTTGTCATGATGTGTTTTATACAGAATGATAATTGTAAACAAATAGCTTTTCATCATCTTGTTCATCATAAAATACCCCTTAGGTAAGGTCTTGGATCATAAATTTCAGAACCTATAAATACAAAATGTTATAATTTAATGCTTGTATCATTCAAACAAGCAAGCAAGCAAACAGACCCAAACAAAAAAACACTTTTTAAAATGCTTTAAAAGATGTGTATGTAGCATTTGGTCACTAAAATTGCTTTTCCAGTCAAAGGCATGTTTCTGCTTATCAAAATCTGCAAACAACTCAAAAGCCATATCTCCCTAATTTTCACTTATGATGCAATTCACCTGTCCTAACCTAGGAACTCTGTTACAACTCCAGGTCTGGTGAAATGACTCTTTCTAGGTGTTGTTTCTCCCCAGTGAGAGAAGCTGGGGCAGCCAGCCTAGTTTTTAGTGGCTGACTTCTAAAATGGGACAAATCAATCTCAAATGATAAATTAAATTAAAAGCTGAAAAACAATTTAACAGCATTTCGGTTTCAGCATATAAATGTAATTACTTCGCAGGGAAGTAGTTCAGAATTTAGAGGAACTCAAGATTAACTGCGAATTACTCAGTGCTACAGAAATTTTGTGGCATTCTTTTCATAGATGGGCAAAAGTGAATGAAAAACTTAAAGTCTTCAAGATCAAATGATATCTTTTCGGTAGTTCACTTACCTGTGTTGTGGACCAGGTGAGCTCTGCAGTAAGTGGGAGCAAACATGCATTCCCGCTTTCCGTTAATTTGTAGAGCGCTCCCATAGCTGACATTTGTATTCTCATTTGCAAATAAGGATTTAGTGCTATACTTAAAGCCTTTTAATACCAGTACTATTTTTACATTTTCAAATATTCTTAATAGATAACTGTGAAAGGTAGCCTGTGGATGGCTCTCTTTGAACCCATGCAGAATAAATTCAATTGCCTAAACACGCGATCTACTGCTACTTGAAATATTTTAGTCACCCAAGTCATTCACACAGGCCTGGCAAATATGGCAGGGGACTTAGAGGAACAAGATATTTAGGACCAGTAGCTGGAGGCAAAGCAAGGTAGGACTCTTAAATAGCAACGAAAACTGGTTTCTAGGCAACTGAATCAAAACGGTAGCAACAGAGTTCTGATTCAGCTCGCGGGGTGTGACACCAAAATTTAGTCATGTATGTAAGTGGAATCACCAGGGAAAAATATGCTCCTGTTGTAACTGTTCACCCACTTGAAAAATGTGCTAATGTTTTGCTGGGAATAGTTTCTGTGCTATTAAGATGTATCAGTTAAGTTATAAGTAAATATTGGAAAACAGTACTATTTACTTTGCTGACACAACCAAATGGTCAATATAAATAACTGTGAGTATTGCTATGATAACTTTTGTTTCTCTGAACATATCATCTTGTCATATTCTGTATTTTCATACTACTTAATAATATAAAATAATTCAGAGTTTTGTTCTTGGACACTGTGTTACAGTTATTTTTATGATATGCCTTGTTGCATGCTATCTTACACTGGACATTCTGCCCTGAGCAGATGAAATACTTCATCTTCTTAAACTTCAGTAAATCTTATGATACATATTGTGATCTTCATTGAGTTATGCAAACCAATTTCTCTATTCGTTTCAGAAAGTGCAATATCTTCTGTTTAAAGATTTCTTATGATATGCTATGGAATATTACAGACATTACAGACAAAAAGTCCAATTGCATTCCATGTAAGGATTGAAACTAACAATTAAAAGCACATGATTAATATCTTGATTCAGTCGTAGATCATGATTGGTCTTTCTGCCCTATGAAACTGCTCAGCCAATAGATCCAGATGGTATTTTTCACCTACCAACTATTTATCCAGTTAAGAAATATATGGGGGAAATTATTTTCATATATTTTGAAAGTGTGAATTTACTAGGTAACCCCAAATTGTCACTATTTCTAGTAGAAAAGAGATATCTAGATATAAATAGCATTTTAATTTAAATAGTTTACTATAAGGAAATTTTGGATATTCCCATTTTGAAGATGCTCTATACATGCAAAATACCATTCCTCTAGGATTACAGACATAAAGTTTCACCTCAAACAAAGACTCTTTTAGGAAAGATGAACATGTCAGTAAGCATGGCCTGGTTTCACTCATTCAGTATTTTTTAGAGTAAATGAACACTCACAGTGCTTCCGTCATGCTGTGCTTGGCCTCATTGCTGTTAGGATTTTAAACAAAAAAATTGTAAATTTTACATAGGAGCAGAGTGGCTTCACACCCACATCTTCCAAAAGAGTGGTTTTTTACTTTTGAAAAAAAATTTCCCATATAGTCCATATCCTGAATACCAAAAACTTCTCCACACAGTTAGTTCTGCCATAGCTCAGAGGCTCACTTTCTGGCACTTCCAGTCGTCCTTTGAGCATGATCCTTCGAGTGTCATAGAATTAAGTCCTGTTGGTGATAAAAGGAAGACTAGAGAAAACACGGGCCCTATCTGGAAGGAAAGGGGAGACCTGGTTACCTGGGACATGGAGAAGGCTGAGGTACTCGACTTTTTTGCCTCAGTTTTCACCAGCAAGTGCCCCAGCCACACCGCCCAAGTAGCAGAAGGCAAAGGCAGGGACTGGGAGAATTAAGAACTGCCCACTGTAGGAGAAGATCAAGTCTGAGACCATCTAAGAAACCTGAAGGTGCACAAGTCCATTGGACCTGATCAGGTGCATCCGCACGTCCTGAGGGAACTGGCAGATGAAGTGGCTAAGCCACTGTCCATCGTATTTGAGAACTCATGGCAGTCCAGTGAAGTTCCCATGGACTGGAAAAGGGGAATCATAACCCCCATTTTTAAAAAGGGGTGAAAAGAAAACACAGGGAACTACAGACCAATCTCACCTCTGTGCCCAGCAAGATCATGGAGCAGATCCTCCTGGAAACTATGCTAAGGCACGTGGAAAAAGAAGTGATTGATGACAGCCAACATGGCTTCACTAAGGCCAAGCTGTGCCTGACAAAGTTGATAATCTTCCATGACAGGTTTAGAACATTGGTGGATGAGGGAAGAGAAACTGATGTCATCTACATGGATTTGTGCAAAGCATTTGACACTGTCCTGCATGATCTCCTTGCCTCTGAACTGGAGAGACATGGATTTGATGAAGGGGACACTCAGCAGATAAGGAATTAGCTGGATGGTCGCACTCAAAGAGTTGCAGTCAATGGCTCAATGTCCAAGTGGAGACCAGTGATGAGTGGCATTCCTCAGGGGTCTGTACTGGGACCGGTGCTGTTCAACATCTCTGTTTGTGACATGGTGGGACTGAGTGCACTTTCAGCAAGTTTGTCGCTGACACCAAGCTGTGTGGTGCAGTCGACATGCTGGAGGGAAGGGATGCCATCCAGAGGGACCTGGACAGGCTTGAAAGGTGGGCCTGCGCGAACCTCATAAAGTTCAACAAGGACAAGTGCAAGGTCCTGCATGTGGGTTGGGTCAATCCCAAGCACAAATACAGTCTGAGCAGAGAATGGATTGAGACCAGCCCTGAGGAGAAAGACTTGGGGGTGTTGGTGGATGAGAAGCTCAACACGATCTGGCAATTTGCACTTGCAGCCCAGAAAGCCAACTGTACCCTGGGCTGCATCACAAGAAGCGTGACCAGCAGGTCAAGGGAGGTGATTCTCCTCCTCTACTCTGCTCTTGTGAGACTCCACTTGGAGTACTGTGTTCAGCTCTGAGCCTGCCAACATAAGGACATGGACCTGTTGGAGCAAGTCCAGAGAAGGGCCATGAAGATGCTCAGAGGGCTGGAGCGCCTCTCCTATGAAGACAGGCTGAGAGAGTTGGGGTTGTTCAGCCTGGAGAAGAAAAGGCTCTGGAGAGACATTATAGCACCTTCCAGTACCTAAAGGGGCCAACAAGAAAGCTGGAGAGGGACTTGTTACAAGGGCATATAGTAAGAGGACAAGGGGTAATGGATTTAAATGGAAAGAAAGTAGATCTAGATTAGATATAAGCAAGAAACTGCTTATTCCGAGAGTGGTGAGGCACTGGCACAGGCTGCCCAAAGAAGCTGTGGCTGTCCCATCCCTGGAAGCATTCAAGGCCAGGCTGGATGGGGCTTTAATCAACCTGATCTTTTGGAAGGTGTCTCTGCCCATGGCAGGGGTGCTAGAACCAGATGGTCTTTAAGGTCCCTTCCAACCCAAACCATTCTATGATTCTATGATGAATAAGAAACCCTCTCCCTGTATAAATGACTGAACCTGGACAGAAAATTGCAGAATATTCTAGTAAAGCCTCTGTAGATGTATTTCCACACCCAAGCAGAAGGAACAGATCTGTACTATTTCAAAATCTGGTGATGCACACACGCTCACTGAACTTCTGCAAGATGATATCCTACTGATATGCACTCATTGTTTACATAACCTTTAATGAACTCTTCCAGGGTTTCCTTTATTGCATGCTATGTATTTGCCTGAGTTACAGATAAAAAAACCCAACAAAACCCCAACAAACAGGCTCTGATAACATCATTTGTTAACAGGCAAATTTTACAATACTGTAATATTTCTTTCATCTATTCAGAGTAGTCTAAACTAAAAACCACCCTTTTGTTTCTTAATTTTTGAGCTTTGTGGTTCATCAGCCTGGATTATAAACAAAGTAATTAAGATTTAACAGTTTCATCACTTAAATTTATATTTCATTAATTAAGACAGTCTAATTTTTATTTATGAGAAAAATGGTTGAAATACCACACAAAACTTAAAACAGGCTAGGAGGTCATTCTAATAACATTTTCGAGGAAAGGTGCATGATCTCTAGTAAGTGACTGTCAATCATTTGATTTGTCAATTTTCCCTTAAAGCTTTCTGAATAGTGAAATTTTGTGAAATGGCGAAATTTTCATCCATCATGTCTACACAGAATAGACCCTGGAGCAAATTATCTTACAAACTGTATCACATTTTCCCTTGAATTCATACCCAGGAGTAATGTGTGGATTAGCTTTCTCAAGTAAAATAAGGCATGAAACAAACTGACAGCACAGGCACAACTAAGCATTGGCAGGTTCTTCAAAGTAATTAAAACTCAGAAAAAAAAATTCATTCTCCTTTTACTTGCTGCTTAGTTAGGCTAGAGTAACTCTGTTTAAGCCAAAGGACTCGCTGTGGTATGACTGCGAACAGACTAAGGGCTTCAGATATTGCTTAAATCAACTTTCTGCCTCTCCACACATTAAAGATTTAGCATTTGGAATTTTTAAACTCTAATAGTTGAAATATCAGAACTATTGTGTTGGCCTTATGGGGATGTTCAGAGAGAAAATATCTTAAATTTGGACCTTCAACCAGAAAGTTATAAGAGGAGAAAAAAAGACAGATGAAGGAAATTATTAAGGGCTAATCACAATACAGTTACTGAGGTCTGCAAACCCTTTTGCTTATGCACAAATCTGTACTTTGATGTCTTGATTGGCCAGGCTGAAAATATGGGGGTTACTGCTAATGAGAAACTTTTCTTGCACTTATCCGAATCATTTAACACAAAAAGAGGACTGTGAGATCAGATTAAAATACTTTGCTTAATATTCATGAAGGAGGTTATAATTAGAATTTAACTTCTTGCTGGATTAAAATTACGGTGAATTTTATTGATCTTGCACAAGCAATGGTAACTCTGAATGAAAATACTGAGACTGGGAACAATGTAGGACAGAGATCAGGTTAAATATTAATTTTATGTAAATTTGAGATTGTCTGAGACTTTCCTTCTTTTATAATCAAGTCAAATTTATATCTATGTATCTATTAGAAGGCAACTTCTGTGAAACATAAGTTCATCTTAGGTCATCTAACATGTATGCCAGAAAGACATATTTAGCCATTTTTCCCTTGCAAGCATTTTTCACTTTAATTGTTCTTAAATGTAAATATATATATATATATATAAAATAAATATATATATATATTAGAAAGGAAGCAAGCATTACAACATTTATAGACACTTCCCCCACAAAGATGCATAATGGAAACCAGATGATAAAACATCCAGTCACTTGATTCAATTGTTTGGAATAAGTTCTTTGATATTTAATGGAGAAGCACTTTAATTTAGGAATGAAAATGCAAAAAATGTGATAAAAGAGACTCTAAGGTGGATGTTCTGGGTTTGGACCAGAGGGATTTGCATTAATTCATGGAAGGAAGCAAATTTTGTGGTGGTTTGATGGCAAAATTAGTGGAATTCCTGTTTTGAGGAAGCCCTGAGAGGCTCATGCTGGAGGATCTCCATCACAGGAGAGAGGCAAAAGTGCCCCCCTGCCACCTCAGCAGCCCTGGGATACCTGGGGGCTACAGGACAAAAGTCAGCCTTGCTGTGAAGTAGATGAACACCAGTTCCTGTTGTGGTAGCATGCAGTTACTGCAGCAAACGGTTTCTGGTGTGTCCCCAGAGCCCGGCAGCACCGTGTTTTGGGATACAGCCTCACTTTCTGTGGGCACTGATTTACCACCACTTTAGGCCAGCATTCCAAAGTGTATCAGCTCCTAGTTTATGTGCTATAATTTTTCCCTGCAGATATCTAAGTCTTCTCATGAACAACATGATGACTTTAAATACTCTAGGTATTAATATACCCTTAACTTCCTCTGGTATGAAGGAAATTCTCTACTAATCTCTAACAATCTATTTTTCATCATTAAGCCAACTGCCTTTGTTGCTTTTCTTGGTCAGCAATCAGAAAAAATATAGTTCCAGAAGGCTAAACTATAGAATAAAACACAACCCACAAATGAGTAAAGCAGGAGGGAGTTTAGACAGAGCTCGTATTTGTTACCGATACTCAAAGATGGGTGGTAAGTTAATCGAGAGCAGCCCTGCAGAGAAAGCCATGGGGGTGCTGGTGGATGGGAAGTTAGGCATGACCCAGCAATGCATGCTAGCAACCCAGAAAGGCAGCCATGTCCTGGGGTACACCACCAGCAGCGTGGGCAGCAGGGCGAGGGAGGGGGTTCTGCCCCTCTGCTCTGCTCTGGTGAGACCCCCCCTGCAGCGCTGCGTCCAGCTCGGGGGTTCCCAGTACAAGAAAGACACGGACCTGTTGGAGCGGGTCCAGAGGAGGGCCAGAAACACGATCAGAGAGCTAGAACACTTCTGTGAAGAAATGATAAGAGAGATGGCATTCTTCAGTCTGGAGGAGAGATGGCTCCAGAGAGACTTTATTGTGGCCTTCCAATATCTAAAGGGGGCTTATAAGGCGGAGGCTTTTTACCAGGGCCTGTAAGTGACAGGACAAGGAACAATGGAGTAGATTTAGATTGGAGATAAGGAAGAAATTTTTTACGCTGAGGATGGTGGGACAGTGGAACAGGTTGTCCAGAGAAGCTGTGGATGCCTCATCCCTGGAAGAGTTCAAGGTCAGATTGGAGGGGGGTTTGAGCAGCCTGATCTAGTGAAAGATGGCCCTGCCCTTGGCAGCAGGGTTGGACTAGGTGGTCTTGAAAGGTCTCAACCTTGAAAGGTTTCAACCCAAATCATTCTAAGATTCTATGATATGAAAGACGTGACAATAATTATTGAAGGGTTCAACACACAGACATCAAATACTCCTGTACCGTGTGAGTGGTATTCTGGGAAAAGTTGCCCGTTCAGGCAAAGGTATTTTGCAGTTACAGGAGTAGAAACACTTTTTATCTCTCGACAGTGGTTTCTTCTGTACCTTTGACTAGGAGCTTCAGGCACCCATATCTCACTTGCTTTGCCCAGTGTTTTGCTTAAACAAATACAGTCAGTAACTCTGTGCCGGGGAAATTTCGCTTTCTTTTCGGTTTCTTAACTTTGTATTGAGCTTCAGTTACTGAAGCAACATCAGAATGTCACATGTATAGTATTGGGTAGTAAGAGTCTGAGAACTGTCACCTGCAAGGAAAGTTGAAAGTATCATCATACATCATGCAACTGCTCACCTCTATGTTTATGTGAGGATGTGACTGAATGGAGGAACTGTGAATCCACATACCCAAGGTTACTAGCAAGAGTAGTCTCCAATTAACCTACAAATCATACACTAGCATGTATTTATTTTTTTTAAATGTAGTTAAACTGAAATTTGTCTTCCGGAGAGAAAATTCTTATCTCCTACAACATGATCCCCAACTAATAACACACTAGTGGTATATAGACCAGCAATACATGACCAAGGCAGAACCAGGCACTTTCAGAATAGCAGAGAATTTATGTGCTTTTGGAATAGTTCCATGTTTCTGCACCAAGGCTTGATCAAATTCTTTTCAAGGCCTTTTTAGTGGCCTTGAAATTCAGATTCAGCGCTGCCCCGCCGCCTTGGATTCAGACTGGAATCTGAAAAGCACAGGGAGCACCATCTCTTTTGTTCTTACACACATCAAATAGTATCTTTGCTGTCTTCTGCTTTCCCAATAACTCAAATATCTCAGAAGTATTGAAGCTTTAATCCTAACATATACTAAAACATAAGAGAACCTGAAAAAACAGTCTGGACTTTCAAGTATTTTTCTGGAATCAATAGGATCTTGCACTGACCAAGCGTGAGACTGTTCACTTGATTGTAATAGGTATTGATCCCGCTGAAATGTTACCAATGCTGACTTAACAGGGGCTGAATTGCATCTTTTGGTTTTGAGTTCATGTCCAGCAGTACATAACAAAAGACATTGCTGCATGCTCTCAGTGTCTTTCCTCAAGAGCAATATAAGCCTGGTGATATCTTTTTTAAAACCCGTTTCAAGCAGATGTAATACTGCTTTTATAGTCTTATTGCCATTTTGATTTACAGGTAGATGAGGTCAGTTTGTGAAATAAAATATTACTGAGTAAGATGTAATCCTTGCACAAGAAGAGATCTAAATGAAAGAAAAAGGTATTGCCAGACTTCTTTACTATCTCTATAAATAAAAAGGCTAAAATTCAACCTGGCGTTGTTTAAACTGTCTTTAATATAAAATCACAACCTTGCTTTCTGCCAGCAGGTTCTACCAAAGGTCTACCAACTAATACTCTTGACAGTGTAAGATTAATCAATGCTACAAAATTTAAGCAGAAAATACCTGCAAGGGTGATTTCTCGCATGACTAGCTGCTGCAGTACAGAGGAAAAAAAAGGGACAGAAGGGAATAGAATAGAAGTAATGAAAGCACTTGCAGCTAGCCTGTCACATGTTGATCCCTTCATGCTGCATCTCCTTTATTTTGGGGAAGGCAAATTTTAATTTCAAAAATTGAAAAGATCAGATATGCTTTCAGTCACAAAGGATCCTTAAGCAATGAACCCAGCTTGTGCACTGACAGTAGTCTTTATCCTCTCTTTCATTTTTTTGAAGCTATCTCTAGTATTTCATGCACACTCCTTCAAACTAGAAATAGCCACACTACTAATATCTAAATACTACACTAACTTGAAAAAGTGATTAAAGTTCAACAACAGCAGTATTGTAAACCTAAGAATTATCAGCTTCCTCTCTCAGCTCTGGGAAACATTCCTTTTGTCTACCCCTGATTGGCCCAATACCCTAATTTGCCCACCTGGCTCTCCAGTAATAATTGGAGCAATTAGTTCTGCCTTCCCGAGGTATTTGCCAGTATAATCCAGCTGGTTTTCCTAAAAGGAAGCAGAAAGAATTTAAATAAGAATAAAGACTGCAGCCAGAGATAGAAACAGAGCGGAAAAAAGGACAAGATAATCTATATTCTTGTACTCGCGTCACAAGCCACATCGCTTTACATAGTTACAAATCATCCTGTTTCTGAATTGTCATTATAAAGTGTCATTAAAAGAGGAAAAAAAACCCCAAAAACCAAACAACAACAAAAAAAACCAGGGAGCCTGACTGTGATTAACTAGTGGCTGGCCAAGAGCTTGTGCCACCCTCGTATGAACTGGAACTGAATGGCTATTAGCCATTAAATTGTGTGGCAAGAAAATTCTAAAAAAGACCCTTGATTTGTTTCATTTGTTTAAACTTTCATTTAAATATTCTGCTTTTCCCATGGGATCTGTAGAAAATTAACAGATATTAAGAAGACAAACAAGCAAAAAGAAAAACAGAAAAACCTGAGAACACATGTATTTCATCTTGAAACCAAAATATCACCCTTTGATATGATGCTTCAATAATCACCTGGAAAGATAATTTTCTTGCCTAAACGAAGATAATCACTTTTATTGGCCTAGCTCTGAAATGCATTTTCACAAACATAAAGCTGCTCGGGACCTTCAGGAGGTTTCTTCTGGTGCCTTCTTGGAGGTGTAACGGGCTCCGAGTGTTTGGGCTGGGAATCGGAGCGGTAGTAATTCCGTCAAAAATCAGACAAAGCTACATGGTTTCATTCCTGGAAAAAAGAAAAAAAAAGTTTTGGTAGAATTTTGTAATCTATGTCTTTAAAGATATCGTGGTGAAGGAATTCTAATTTAATACTAGCTGGCACATTTAATACAAATACCAGTTAATAACGAAGACCTTCAACACTGGAGAGCAAACAGGGGGAGCCCCCAGCAGAAATGGAGTAAGGGTGAAGATGCTGGAATGTATGGGTACTGGACCTGAGCCTTGTCTGCTGTAAGTCTGAAGAAAGGCTGCTTCAACTAGTGAGTAATTTAAAACAACTTTGAAACAGAGTCACTTTTCATGATTCGTGCTCATTTAGCATCAGCACAAGTCAGGTTGTAGCATTAATATGATGAATTGCTAAATCCTCAATAAATTCCCCACTGTGATGGAAATGAAACTAGGAGGTACTGAGTAGGGTTTTTAAATGTCATCCTCCTGGATAATTCAGGTGATCTCCTCCATTTAGCAGTGTGATTAGGCCCTGGAATATTGTGCATACTCCAGGAAAAAAAAAGTAAGTAAAATACATCTGTTTTAAGGACAATAATGTTCAGTGCTCAAACATCGATGAGCTATTATGTAGCAGGAACGGGGCTGAGGGGACTTCAAGAGGTCATCCCATTGCTTCCAAACGCAATATTGTTCCTAAAAGGCTTTTGATAACTTGCACCAAAAAAATTCCTAGTGGCGATAGAGACTTTACAGCTTCATTAGTCTGTTCTAGTGCTTGATTATCCCTGACACTAAAATGTTTTTCCTAACTTCTAGCCTAATTTTGCTTGCTGAAATTAATGCTCAAGGAAAGAAGGAAGAATCCAAAATCTAAGCTCTTCCCCTCACAAGCACAGCATATTTTATGAAGGACTTCCTATAAATAGATTTTTCTAAGCTTGCCTACGAATGATAACACAGCTGCTCCTACCAAACAGTTCTGTATGAGAGCTCCACTTTTGTTGCATTTTTTTTAAATGTAAAAAAAAAAAAAAAAAAAAAAAAAAGTAATGCAA
>JAVJGI010000060.1:66775456-66826162 GCA_035590275.1 Ibycter americanus | reverse complement strand
CCCCGCCCCGGGACTGTGTGGCGGCCCCCGCGCTGTGCTACTCGCTGCTCGCTGTGTGGGCTCCTCCTGAGGTGGAGAGGAACCCTTTCCTTTTTTAAAGCGTAAACGTGACTATAAGCCTACAACTGAAACAAGTAACCTCCCTGAGCATGGCGGGATCATTTTATAGTAAGAAGAGCGTTTTTATGTGTAGGCTGAGAGGAAGGTGACAAAGATACTGATTAGAGAATTTGTAGGAAAGAGTAGATGCTGAGCGCCCAGCAGCGAGAAGTCCCGCTGCAGGGCTGGCTGCCAGGCTCAGCCTGCCTTCTGTGCCGGCTCCTTGCAGAGGTTCATGGCACTGTACTTACTCCCTGAAAGGTATTAAGACCCTTCAATGTGATATGTTTGTATCAAGATGGTCAAATTGGTTTTCTACCTTGTTTCCAAGATCCTTAATGCTCTGATGACCTATGTCGATCTTATTCCCTTTCTTTTTTTCCACAAGAAACTTCTGAGCCATTTGAATAACACAGCGTATAAGGAAGGATAGGGAAGAGGGGAGGCAAGGAGAGACTACTGCGTAAGAAACTCAGGCTTCGTTAGTACCATTGCTCCTAAAATGCATGTCTCTCTCTTCCCCTTCCTTCAGACTGCCGATTCCCAAACTAGAAGATACAATTAGGAGATACCTCAATGCCCAGAAACCACTTCTAAATGATGACCAATTCAGGTATGGACAAACAAGACAGGCATACTGCAGTATCGTGCTGCTTCAAAGGCAAGTGTTGCATATAAAAATAGGACTTGGGACAGCATTTTGACTCTTTTATTGATTGCTGTAGGAAAACTGAAGAACTTGCTCATCACTTTGAAAAGGGAATTGGAAGAGAGCTGCATGAGAAACTGGTTGCTCAAGATGCTCAGAACAAACATACTAGTTACATCACAGGTATGTTGGCCTACTGGGTGTAGAAGGAATCTGTAGATCATCATGCTTGATAAAAGGCTGCTCACAATGCTATAAATATAATAGGCTGAAGCTTAAGTTCTGTACTCCGTAAACTTGGAATAAGATGCTGTGAGTACTGTCTGTGACTGTTTGAGCAAATTCTGAGTCTCTAATGGAAACAAGAATGCCCATCATCTTAACTTGTATATACCAGAATTCTGGATAGATGGATATTGGAAGACAGTATTTTTTCAGGAGTTACTGTATTTAAATTTGAGTTTACAGGGTTTACCTTTTTTTCTTTTTCATTGCTGTCTATTTAGGTTAATACGGGAGCTTAACTGGTAACTCCCTTAAGGAAACTAAAGCAATCATTTTCAAATAATTCCAAGTTACTTAGCAAGAAAACTGAACTCTGGTGGGGGTGTCAGAGAATATGACTAAGCTTTGGGAGGCAGAAGTGGTCAATGCTCTAGACTTAAACCCCCCCAAAACTAAAAAATCATATTCTTTTAAAGAGCAAAAGAAGAGGAGTGACAGAAAGAGGAAGGTGACGATAAAGAAAAAGAAACTAAGAGAGGGAGAGCATGCATATAGATTTTTTTATTATTATTATTCCATATTATTGCTTCCACTGACTTCCAGATACAAGTGTCTGTTTATGAAAGTATTGGATGGATAGCAATAGAGGTGGAAATATTCAAATACCTACTGAAGTAGAAGTTTGCATGTTGCTCAGCGAATGCACTTCTATCCTTGCAATCTGTTGAGACTACCTATAAGTGTGTTAGCTACCACAAATTCTGTGTAGAATACCAGATTGTTTCACAAAAGCTGCTGTTGGTTTTGTTATTTTACTTTATGTTCACTCTGAACAACGCCTGGGGTTTTAACTGGTGACTTTATAGTGCTTGTCAACACTAACTACCATGCTGCTTTTTTGTCTGTGAACTGTGAGGTGTTTGTCTTCCTTTTTGTTTAGTTACTGTTCTTTTTTAGGCCTCATAAAAGACCTGTTCCACTTGAAATTGGTTTCTGAAAGTACATATAGTTGCCTCCACCCTGGACTTTGAAGTCCAAGGTTAAAAGACTACGTGATGATGACAGATGTGGTTTTAAAACTGTAGATGAATGCTAGTTACTCGCCTGTGAGGACCTGGTATTAAAATTGTAACTTAGGTCCTTGAGTTACCCATTGCCTTTCTTACAGCCCAGCTAGAAAGTTCTACCTGGGACTGATCCAGACTTGGAATAATAATTTTTAATACATAGCTACTTTGAGGTGAGGTTGGTGTGCACTTGCGTCATTTGTCTGCAACCAGTCAGTGTGCAATACCAGAGCTTGCAGAGTTTGAAGTTGTTAGTGATGATAAAATAGACCCTACTTAAAAAATTCCTTCTCTGTCTGTGCCCTCTGGATTTTTGTTTACTCATAGGCAGGTGTAAAGTTGTGACTACTTTTTAGAGCTATGATTGATTCCCTTGGTTTTGGCAAGCACGGAACCTTTGGGTCACATTTGTGCTCCTTGGTATGCTGACAGACTAAAAGACTTGTGGGTATCAAATGTGATTCTGTTTTCCAAAGTCTGTTCTGGGCCTGGAGGAATAACTGTGAGGTCCCTTCTAACCTCATATTTTTGCCAGTTTGAGAGACCGATGGTAATGCATGGGTGTGAAGAGTTTTGCCCTGTGCTGATAATTTTAGTGGATAGAAGGAGGAAGGAGGTGAAAATGCAGGACAGCAAATGCAGATGGAGGTTTGCTACCAGGAATGAGGGAAACACTGGATCAGGAATAAAGGTGGTTCTAAAGAGAAGCATGCCCCCAGTGACAGAGAATTGCAGAAATTAGTAGCTTAAGAGTCGATAAAGGTGTGTTCCACTCCACATGTGAGGTGTGCACCAAAATACAATGCTGGGGAGCCACATTGTATGTCGCAGCAGTTATGGTTTATCACTGAGCCGTATAGAAAACATGGAAATTGGCCCTCATTGCTAATGACATTGACACTCTTGATATGGACATTGACACTCTTGATATGGATTACTCCAAATACTCTATTTTCACAATTAGCCACTGGTACCTTTCTTCATAATTGGAGGTTGGGAGAATCCTTGGGGGTATTACTGCATGTGTTTGTGTGCAGTTTGATGGGTGTTTATTCATGAACCTCTGGTCTGACTCAGTAAACTGCTTTTATGTTCTGACCTTTTTCTCAACTCTCCATTTCAGGTCCCTGGTTTGACATGTACCTAAAAGCACGTGAACCTGTTGTTTTTAATTTTAATGCATTTATGTCTTTTAATCCTGATGCAAAATCTGAATATAATGATCAGCTCATACGAGCTACGAACATGACTGTTTCTGCGCTACGTTTTATGAAGACCTTCAGGGCTGGTTATCTTGAACCAGAGGTTTTTCACCTCAATCCAGAAAAAAGTGACACTCAGATCTTTAAAAAAATTATCAGATTTGTGCCTTCTTCACTTTCTTGGTTTGGTGCCTACATGGTCAATGCATACCCCCTAGATATGTCTCAGTACTTCAGGCTTTTCAATTCTACACGGTTGCCTAAGCTCAACAGAGATGAGCTTTACACAGATGAAAAGGCAAAACATTTACTAGTACTGAGCAATGGGAATTTTTATGTATTTGATGTTATTGATAGAGATGGAAATATGCTGAAACCTTCAGAAATACAAGCTCACTTGAAATACATCCTTAGTGACAACAGTCCAGCCCCGGCCTTCCCTCTTGGCTACCTCTCCAGTGAAAACCGAGATACATGGGCATTGCTGAGAAAGAATCTACTGGATAATGGCAATGAAGCAGCTCTTCAAAAAGTAGACTCCGCTGTGTTTTGTTTAAGTTTAGATGATTTTCCCATTAAAGACTTTGTGCACTTGTCCCACACGATGTTGCATGGAGATGCTGCTAACCGCTGGTATGACAAATCCTTTAATCTCATCATAACTAAGGATGGCACTGCAGGAGTTAATTTTGAACATTCCTGGGGAGATGGTGTGGCTGTGCTCAGGTTCCAGAATGAGGTTTTTAAAGATAGCACCAAGGCACCAGCCATCAGCCCCCAGTCTCAGTCTGCTTCAGTAGACTCTTCTACAGCAGTGCAGAAACTTGACTTTAAGCTGAATGATGCCGTAAAAGCAGGAATTACCAAAGCCAAACAGAAATTTGATGCCACTGTAGAAGCACTGTCTCTTAATCTGATTCAGTTCCATGAAGGGGGCAAGGACCTTCTAAAGCAGAAGAAGGTAAGCCCAGATGCCGTAGCTCAGCTTGCCTTCCAGATGGCTTTCCTTCGACAATACAATCAGACTGTTGCTACCTATGAGTCTTGTAGTACTGCAGCTTTCAAACATGGTCGTACAGAAACTATACGTCCTGCGTCTATCCATACAAAGAAATGTTCAGAAGCTTTTGTCAGGGAACCGTCCAAACATAGCACAGAAGAGCTTCAGCAGCTGGTAGTGGAGTGCTCAAAATACCATGGCCGTTTGACAAAAGAAGCTGCTATGGGTAAGTAGGAATATATCAAACACTCTTGCGTTTGCACTAAAATGTCTGTTAAGGTTGCTGTAAGCATTTACTTCACAACTAAAGAGTTTCATTTTGATGGAGGACTAATGTTAATGTAAACTTGACAAAAAACAGTAGCAGAAGGCTGCAGTTTAAAATGCATTCTGCAAGACTTGTTTCTTGATGGAGGAGAATGTCTCTGTGCTTCCCACTTCACTGTTCATGTGTTGAGAATTTTTTATACTTTAGTTTTTGTCCTTATAGCAGCTGGGCAATTTAAAGATTTGATAAATACTTAGTGCATGTTGTACTCGCCAGGGCAACCAAGAACTTTGGCTTTATGCCTGAGGAGTTACTGTCATATCCCTGCAAAGGCTTTAACAACTTCCAAATCAAACTGATTCTTTGGCTGTGCTACTTCTGGTATTTTTTGAAATGCTTTCTTTTGAATTGTCCTTCCCCAAAGCATAACTTGATGAGTAAAATCGACATTTGAAAGTTGAACGTCACCCTGTAAAGTCGTAAAATATGCCTCCTTTTGTTGATGCAAGATCCTCCTCTAGATTCATAAATTTTAGGAAAGCCTTTCTCTGTCTTGAACAACTTGGATATGTTCAGATAAATAGTTAATGAAAAATGCAATATATTATTAAAATTGTCTGTTAACATTGCACTTTTGTTTACTATCGTGATTCCTGGTTGAGGCTAGCAGTAAACCAGCAAGCCCTCATTCCCTAGGCTGAGTGCACTGGAAGTATAGAATGTCTGGGTTCTGAAAAACAATTCCTGCTAATACGAAAATAAACCCCAGTTTACTACAGACCTCCTCTTTTGTGACTGAAAAACAATGTGATGTCAAAATAAGTGAGTTTCCTTCACACAAAAATTAGTCCTCTCTCTAATACTTGTTATTTTATTTTAACAGGTCAGGGATTTGACCGACATCTCTTTGGTTTGCGCTATTTAGCCTTATCCAAAGGTGTTGCAGTGCCTGATTTCTATCAAGACCAAGCCTATGCTCGGCTTAACCACAACATCATTTCTACAAGCACATTGATTAGCCCAGCTGTGCAATTAGGAGGGTTTGGCCCAGTGGTCCCTGATGGCTTTGGACTAGGATATCAGGTACATGATGATTGGATAGGTTGTAATGTTTCCTCTTACCCAACTAGGAATGGTAGAGAATTCCTTCAGTGTATATACAAGTCACTAGAAGATATCTTTAATGTTTTAAAGGGCAAGAAAATTGGTAGTTAGAAGTTAAAACGTTGCAACACTTTACAGTTGCAATATAAAATGCAGACTGTGCCTAACTGGCATACTAATTGGTGTTCAATGTGGCTGAGACTGCCCAGCTTAATTGGCTTCATTTATCTTGATTGAACTTGAATACTGTTAGATTCACTATGAGGTCTGTACCTATTTTAAAGAAATCAAGTACAGACCTTGAATGCATATGCCAGGAAATACATTCACAATGTTGAAATTAAGTAACAGATCCATGTGTTCTTAAAACACATTATTATAAAATAAAAAGCACTGTTACCAAATTTATGAACTCAGAAACATCCGTGACTGTTCAGACAAACTACAGTACTGTGATACCACTCTTACACTGTTTGATGTAAAAAAAAAAAAAAAAAAAAAAAAAGGAATGCCATAACCCATTTCTATACTTGACAGTTCTTTGTAGTTCCTTAGTGTTTGTAACTCATGTAAAAGGAGCTGGTATTGTATTAAATGTGTGCGGATTAGAAGATTATTTTTTCTTTATTTCTTCTGTTAGATAATGTAGAGCTTGTTTAGAAATTAAACTATTACGCTGGGGGTACAGAAATAATTTTTTATTTACCATCACATATTCTTGTAGTATAAACCTTTTTTTTTTTTAGACTAATGGTCAATTGCCTTGGAATGCTGTTTAAATGCAGATAAAGCTAGAGCATTTCCAGGTGGGATCACATGGCAAGCTAAAATTAGACTTCAGCTGATATTTATGTTAGCATGTGAGACTGCTCAGAATTATTGGGCTGGAAGTTGTGTTTCAAGACAGAAGTTTTTGGAAATCAGTGCATTAGAATGAATATAAATCTCTCCTACGATGAAATTGCCTAGATGCATCTGGTTCTCACGGTAGAGAGTCTGCTTTCATATCTATAATTAGAACCTTGTGTTTTGTCTCCAGTTTATTTTCAGGCTAATAAGCTTTTCATAATGCTCCATGTTCATTATTTCCTCCTATGAGAGTAGTCTTAGAGGCTTGCAGCTCTAATGAAATGTGTTATCCATTGCAGCATTATGTGAATAATGTTTTGTCTGTTAAGGAAAAGCTTCAGAGTGGGTATTTCTCTTAAAGAATTCCGAACAGTTTGTCCTGTGCAGGCATTTTTAATTCCTTTAGGCTATTATATGTTGCTCTTCTCTTTCATGTATTACTTATTCTGATACTACTAGGCTATGCCTGGGAGGGAATCAAATGGACAGAACATTAGATAAATCCAGCGGCAGCGATGTACTCTGTGTGTAGAGTAGGATGCAGTTTACACACCTTTGCCTACAAAGGGATTCGGGGGCTTGAAACACAGGTGTTTCCTGCTGTTTTAAATACCCTTAAGTGTTTTTCTGCCTCAATCCAGTTGCTGCTCCAGAAAGTCACGGGTATCCCACAGGTTCTTCGTCACATATGCCATTCCCGACCAGATCCTTCAGTTTCACTACCACACATTAAATGACCCTAAGTCCATGTGTGTACAGGCATAAACCTGATTTGCTCCTACAGCCAAGAGAGCATTCCGAATTCCCTGCAGTGTCAGCTGCTGTGGACTACGGACTGCCAGTCCTTTTCCGCTGTCTGTTCAAAACCAGAAGATTACAGTGAAAGTTTACATTTATTTTAGCTTGCGTATCTAAAGTTTAGGTGGCTGATGTCAAATGAGATTAGTTCTACCAAATGGTCCCTGGGTTTGCATGTGTGTTACTGCCATCCGTTGCATCGGTCTTTCTTTTCTGAAACACCCTTTTGTATGCTTGCTTTTCATTATATTTTCTCTTTTAAGCTTTCTTTCGACTTTTTTGTCTGCCACATTGGCTTTGCGCTCTGACTGATTGTGATGTGATAATAACATAACGTGTCTGACTTTCCATGCCTTGGAAAAATGCACAAAGCTTCTGGGGATCAGCTGGGTCAAACATCTGACGCACACATCTGCCTCCATGCTTCACGCTGCTGTTGTACTGAGGCGTTCGCATATTTTCCAGCAGCCTGGTAACATACTGCCGATGATAATTAGTCAGTTTCTGTGATTTACTAGAAGAAGCCCCATATGTAACTTGCATCACTGCCTGCTGAGTATGCTATGGATTCTTACTGTTTCCTCAAGCTGCTCATCTAATATCTATAGCATTTATTCACCAGCCTCCTGATCGCCTTGACTGTGTCTGGCTAAGTGTTTCACTTTTTTAGAAACATATTCATATTCATAGAATACTCTGTTATATTCTTGAAGGAATTTGGTTCTCACTGATCTGAATACAAGTATTTGATTATTTTTTTTTTTTTAGTGAGCTATGCCCTTCTGACTAGTCTGATCATCTTCAGAGTTCCTTCTTTCTTGGCAAGTAAAGGAGAGAAAAGGGAGGCTTTCCTTCTTGTCTGTGGACATTTGAGAGAGTAACAAACTTAGACACCTTAACTCATTGTTATATGTTGGTTTAAAGGGTATTTAGTGTTTTGTTTATGTTTTAAAGCAGTACACAATGTCTATGACATTATACCGACAGAATTTTCATGCTATTTTCCATGTTTAAAAAAGTGAAGCCTACACAATATCCACACCAAGTATCTTCCTTCGTACTCAGCGCTTTCTTTTCAAACACACCCACAAAGCAAAATTACCTAAATTCCTGTAAAACTATACTACAGCTTATTATAATCTGGAAACTATACAGTGTAACAATAGGTTTTTAAGTCCATAAGAAATTTGTACATAAAAGCTAGCATTTCCAAAGAAAGGAATCCGAGCAGTGTTAGAAAGCAAATGAAATCAAATTAACAAGAGATTATATTTTTTTTTCCCTGTTGATGAACATATTGTGCACAAAAAGAGCTTTCACATCAAAATGGAAACAGAGTTTGGGAAGCAGAGCCAAGGAGCTGCTCTTTATCTCTCCTTATCAACACCACCGTACCTGGACGTTGTTCCATTGACTGAAGGGGCTACTCCAAATTTACAAAATGATACAAAGAGAGACATTGAAGAGTCTCAGCTTGCCTTCAGAAAATGACTTGAGCGTGCTTTTCTGGAATTACATAAATTGAGGATTAATATTCTGTTTTTATTGGGGATACCTGCAAGAATCATGCAACATGACAAATAGATTTTTACAATTTATCTTCAGCAGTGGAAACAGTTTGAAAGCATACTGTTTTCCAACGAAAACCAGAAAAGCATCAATATAAGTGAGACAAAGCCAGTCTTCCTAACAACTTTTGCCATTCTCTGGACAAAGCCCAGTAACTAATGTCATTGTGCAATGTCCTTTTCTTCCCAGCCTCTTGAAATTGGCTTGTTGAATCTAAGTGGTGGTACGTAGGTACAGATTTATCAAGAAGGAGGAAAGGTAGAGAGGCCAAAGCCCCCCCCCAAATGTCTCATCATTTTGGGTGTATGCCTTGTCACGTTGTAAGGGAAAGACTGCACTGAAATCACAGATGCATCCAAATATAATATGACAAATCGGTCCCCTCATTATTGGCAGCATCTACTCCCTCAGGTTACTTGTTCTGAATCAAATTCCAAAATTAAATACTGCAGTTTTCTTGTTGAACAAAGCTGAGTAATTTGTTTCAAGTAAAATTTTCTGCCACTGGCTAGAGTCTAAGTTGAAGACAGCTTGAAAAACAGATACCATAGGAACTGATGCAAATCCTGAGAGAAAGGGGACACGTGTGCGCACACACACACACACAAACCACAAACACATTCTTTCTTCCCTGACCCTCTCTGGAATCTGTTTAATGTATGGATGCATATTTAAAGCACTGACCAAAAGAAACAATTATTCTGATTTCTGCTATAATTTTGAGCAGAAAATTCTTTCTTAGGGATAATATGTCTGTTATGATAATAAATTAAATAAAAAGTGGTCAGATCTTTTTGGATGCATTTTGTGACTTTATCTACATGATTAGTTTTACCTGAATAATCCCAATCACACAATATCAGATTTTTTTCATAATAAAGCTCAACGTAAACAAATATCTCAGAACAGAATTCTTCAAAACATCACAAGTTTTGATGAAATTTTAGATTTTAAATTAAAAAACCTCTTAGGAAGGGATACATAAAATTGACATCTTTCTCCCTTAGTTTCTTAATGAACCATTTGAATGAATAACCTGATCTTTATAATGTAGTTTCCCATGACAATATGAGGGTTCTAATACTGCCTAGAATGCTTGGAGAATACTGGTTGGGGAGCCTTAGATAAATACCTTTCCTGATGGTACCAATTACCTTTGGTAGTTAGTAGAGGAACTTCAATGTTTCTGCATCATTTTAAGACAGTTGAGTTAGTACCCTAAAATGATGCTTCTACCTGGAAAATGCAGATAATGCACACTGTGTGCATTCTGTCCTTAATTATTATCTATGTGATCTCAGATTAATATATGCAATTACATTCAACTCATTGCAATAACATACAGCTGAGACATGCATCACTTAAGTGCTATTGGCCCCAACCCAAAATGGGATTAAGAGGAAAGACTGCTAATGGTCAGTCCCTCTGCTATCCCCCTGGAAATTTTCATAGCGGGTACTGTATACCTTGTGTTCTCCTCTTCCTAGAAGCACTCATCTATTTATCCACCCGTAGACAAATGTAAGTCACAAATCTTCATCCATCTCCATTTCCCTTGAGACAGATGAATATTTTACCTTTAGCATCACTCCAGTAGGACTGTGAAATCCTCAGCAGACAACCAGTCTTGTGTAGCCTCACAAAAACTGTAGTCAGCTTGCACGTGTAGACCAAAATCCATAACTGTCCCATCTACCTTGCATCAAATCTAACTTCTTTGCAGGCAGACAAAAATCTTCACAGATAACTTAGTCACAAGGTATGGGGAAAAGTATAGAGAAAAAGATTCTTCAAGAAAAATTTCACTGAAAAAAATAATAATCTCAGGGATCACAGAAAACAGCCCACTGAGCAAGCTGAGCATGACCCTGCTAAGAAATGCAGCAGTGACCAAGACCTACAGTCTAAAAGCAAGTGCTTCCCTCCTTTACATGAAAATAGTCTCTCTGACACCATTATGTTCATGCAGGCTGCATCTACCTTGCTATGATTCAGAGCAACAGCATAACTTTGAAACAAATTCTTCAATTTTACCTTGGTTGACATTGTGTTGATTTGCTTTTTTGGAAACTGTTCGAGGTGAGCACTAAGTGTGCTCCTGTCCTTAAATATATCAGAGCCAATGATGGGGCCTTTGGACGGAACTGGACCACTTGCAGAAAAGGAACATCTGTATCACAGCCCAGAGTAATTCCAGTTTGAAGTAAAAGCTCTCAGCTTTATACAGCATAGAAATAGGTGCCTCAGAACTGATCTGATTTCTTCCTACTGCACCAGGCTAGTGCTGTGTAGACACAGTAAAAGGTAATTAAGCAAACACCTAAGCCTAAGCCTATACCATTTGAGAACCCAGTTTGCTATTGATCTTTAAAACTGCTATATATATAAAAATAAAAAAATGAAATATACACACCTCTTTTTCATACTGTCATCCTGTGACCAGTTTGGTGAGAAAACCCCTTTGTTCTGGAATCACACAAAATAAAGGAGATAGATGTCAGCTGCCATATTCTACAAGAAATCAAACAAGAAAGAGGTGAACGCTGATAAATATTTCATCTCTTTCTAGCACACTGCACTGAGGGAAAGCCTCTAATAAAGAGTCTTTCAGGTTCTTTTGAGGAGGAAATAAATAAAGACACACAAGAAAGTCCCACAATGTTTCCATTTGATTTCCCTATATTTTTTTCTTATGCTAGGTCGTTCATTTTATGTGAACTCAATTGATTTATAAGGAGGTGCTATCTAGTGGTTTTTATTTATTCATCTCAAAACACATATTTAAAGCTCTTAATATAAGAGCTATTGTTGTGTTGCAGACAATCAGGGTTCTTGGGGGGGGGAGGGGTGTTAGATGTTTTTTTACTCACTGTATGAACTGAATTAAGTAACTTCTCAATATATGTGTATATTCATTCATAAAATTATATTAAATTCATCCTTTCATAAAGCTTTTGGAATTCAACTTATGCTTATGACAGGAGAGACTGCCTCCAGTGAGTTAATAGGCATTTTGCCATTGGGATTCAGAATTCCTCATAGTGCCCTTTGAGTTCTGCAATAAATTGTGAAACAAATTACTCATATATATTTCATTGCACTGTATGAGAAACGTTGCTTCAAAACACTATAAAGTATAGAAGGTGTATACATGGTCACAACATGCATAGGTGACATACAGAGTCAAATAGATGTAGTGGGCTAGTTTAACAATGTGTTATGGTTTAGATCAGGACATACTGCATGAAAGTCACTGAAATCTCATCAGCCTAAGAGTGGCACGAGAGAAGAGGGATCACACGATGAGAAACTTTCACGTACTGTGAAAACCACGGGAACAGTATTGGAGAGTGCAGCAAAATTAGGATCAAAGCATTTAGCTGACTGAGCAACTAAAGTGCTGCAAACGATCCCCAAAGGTGGGAGGTCTGTCCTCTGAGCAACCCCCAACTCAGGCTCTGCAGCTCTTATTCCATTATTTAGCGTAGCAGCACTTTTGTCCTATTCTACCTACGCTCTTTAACTCCTCAGGTTTTCACTGGACTGATTCACTGTACTGTACTTATTTTAAATAAGCAGTATTTTATTTCAGAATGTTGCTCATACAAATGTAAGGAATCATTTGCAGCACAAACTTATTGGAATTCAGATCACCTGTCTTGTCCTCAGAGAAATATCCAAACCATGCAATATTTTTGCTCCCCTAGTTGGTTTCTGTACTCATGTCAGTGTTTGGATTTTTGTGGTTGTTTTTGTTTTGTTTGGGTTTTTTTGGAATTGCGGTTAGATTGTAAAAAAGGAAAGTAAGATTTATGAACAATTTGAAGCAGAAAATTTGTATAATACTACGTGTTAGGAGCAAAAGTGGAGCCAGCAATTTTAAGTTAATTAGGTAGCTATAACTTCATAAACTTAAATTTGAGCTCAAGGATTTAGTGTTGATCAGTTCAACAAGCGAATATTTTGTGCTAAGTCAAGGTAGCTTTGATATATGTAGATTCCTAGGATTAGGTCAGCTTCAATGATATATACATGTTCATGTGTACACATGTGTACACATATATATACATATATGTGCGCATATAAAAATGATTGAATCACACATGTATATATACATATATATGTATACTTATACATGTTATGACCTAATAATAGTTCTACATATGTGTTTGGAAAAAAAACCTGGGTTCAGAACAAAATGCTCCATCTGTGCCTATGGGATTCTCCATTATTCAAAATAGCACTTTTGTTTTATGAGCTTGTACAACCTGGAAAATAAATGCCACTGTTTGTGACTACAATGGATAGCAGAAAAGATGAGATCTGTGTTTCATACTGGCTGTCACACAGAAAGGCAGTGAATCCTATTAATATCATTCAGTTTTACAATCAACTTTCACATGTTCTACTAATTTAATGGTCCTTTTTATTTAAATACATTTACAATAATGTAATGATTAGTGATTTCATTGGCAATTTCTTGTGAATCTTAAAGAGAGGTTAAAGAGAATTTTAGTCTGATCCTTTAGATTTTGCAAACAGTAACTGCTTAAGTAGTTTAATAATTTCTATGAATAGTAAAAGTTTTATTTCAGCTTCATACTCATTCCACTTCTATGTTAATTGTATAATTAAAAACCTAGAGGTTTTTCTACTATATATAAAAAAAAAAACAAACAAACAATTAATCCAATATCCTTCTACAGCTGAGATCTCTGAAATAGACAGTGCAAAGAGAAATTTTATCGTGGGAGTTATGGGAGGATCAGCCACTTAAGTAAAACTTTTGCAATCGGTAGAAAGAAATAACCATTCTGAAGGTACAATTCATGTGACCTATTTTAGAGATCTATTTGCAAATAAGACAAACCACATTCTAGAAGAGAAGTTGCTCTCCTTTTGCTGCAAAAGGAGCCTCGACATCTAGCTCATAGACATCACCGTTCAGGCAGATGTATCCTAGCAGCATGGTCTGTCTCCAACAGGCGTTAGCTGACAGTCACTGTAAAATGTTATTCTATATGCATCAAGAAGTAACTTTTAAGCTCACTTAATTTTATTTGACAAAAATGCTAATTTGATTTGGTCTGCAGTTCTAAAATGGTTGCTGTGCTCAACAGCAAGTGTAATTACCATTTGGAGTGTTAGGTTCCATAATTATTTTGAACTAACAAGAAGCTCAGGATAGTGTCATTTTTTGGTTTAGTTTGGTTTGGTTTGGTTTCGTTTGGTTTGGTTTGGTTTGGTTTGTTAGGAAAGGCTCTAATTAAGATGTGAAAAATGGAATAGGGGAGAAATTTTGGGTTAACAGTTTACTTGGCTACAACATAATCATCTTGAAATCAGAGGCATATGACAGGGTAACAGAGAACAGGTTTATTTCATTAAAGATGAAAACTGAAGCAGGTCGCAAATCTAAATTAAAGACCAATTCTGTGCATCTTTAGATTACAAATAATAATTCTCTTTTCATTGCATTTATATAATTTAATACTTGCAGTTCTCCAAATTTAATGATGCTCACCGTCTGATTATTTTATTTTTTTTATCCCACAAGGCAACAGGAATTCTGTCAGGATTAGTAATCAATTTAGCAATAAAATAAGTTTCTCTTTTGCTTCTACTTGAGGAAAGCCCCACACTAATCCTCTCTATTCTTCACCTTTCAAATCTCACTGGGAAGAATAACCCCTAACACTGTAGAGATGTTGTAGACAGCCTGCAGAACTATTCTATAGATTCAGTTATCGACACAAAGCTCATTAGAAAGGAGAGAACTAGGAACACTCACGATTCACTGTACCTGGCGTTACTGATTGCCTCGTAATTGGTTTTGTCTCTCAGAAGAGTTTGTGCCTTGTATTTGTTGAAAGAATCTCACCCTCAAAGCACACCAGCAGACAGCAGTCTCCCTTGTTGAGCTGAGGCAAGCCTGGCAAGAAGCCCTGAGTTGCCGAAACAGACCTATATGTTTTTTTCTGAATTCTGTAGCTCTGTGGAGATTGCAGCTCTACTCCCGTTTGCTTCAGTGTAGTTCATCGCAAAAAGAACACACTGAGTCATAATTTCAGTGATTATCTCGGGGAGGGGAGGGGGAAGCAACAGAAAACAGAAGTAAAACAAATTAAAATACAACATTTATAATTAGTAACTTCCTCCTTTTTTACACAAGATCCCTAATATTTGTCACAACCGGGTAATGAAATATATGACAAGGTGATGATATCTGTCTCAAATTTAAACTGCGGTCTCAGACCTAGAATCAGGCCTTAGGGCAGGCACAGAAATAACCTCAACAGTTAGGACAAGTTCACTGTCTCACACTTCAACGATTTCTTCTGGGTTCAAAACCCATCAGTATTTAGACATTGACTTCACGCTCTGTTAATGGAAGGAAGACAAGGATCCCAGCAGGGCTGCCTGCACCAGCCGGGAGGGTGGGAGAGAAACAACTCTGGGAGCCGTTATAGGAGCAAAGACGAAACTGGGAAGAAGAAGAGACAAAGCTGATGTAGGAACTAGTCAGCAAGTATAGAAATAACCTTTATAACCTACACCATGGGCCCGTTGGGAAGCGTAGACCTGAAAAGCCTGGGGAGTGATCAGCCCACAAGGAAACTGGGCATGCATCGGTCAAAACGAGAGTGAAGAAAAGCCTAAATTTCATCGTGTAGACTTTCCTAGGGAATGGTAACAAGGGATTGAAATATCCTTGAGCTTTGGGCAGCCCCCAGTGGACTGTTACACGTGGGCTCCCAGCTTGTGCCGCAATCACACCTCTGGCAGGCAGCTGACAAAAACGATCAAGGTTGTTACGTTTGCTCTTTGATTGCAACGTAACAGAAGCAAACCTGCTCAGCTCGGAGAACTGCCAAGCTGGCTTTGCAGAAACTCTTCATATTCAGCTTAGTCCAGCTCACTTCACGAGCACACGTTCCCAGTATCAGAAGCCTTTGGGAATCACAAAGAACCTTCCATCTGTATAAAGAGCAAACCCAACCATACGTGACCAGCCAGAAAGATGGACTCATCCAATCTCTCCTGCTCCCTGCAGCAAAACTAAGCAACGAAGAACTGGGCTTACATTTGTGCTGCAGCACTACTGATTTCTATCTCCTGCAGCAAAACTCCCGAATAAACAACGGGACTTGCTTTCATGCAGGAGCGCTTACTTGTTGATAGCACCGCAGCTATATTTAAAGCTCTTTTCCTGAGGCAGCTTTTCTTTATAGTTGACAGTAAAATGGATGGTATATGAAAAGAGATTTTTGTGCCACTATTTGTTTTCAGACATTTGGGGAATAATGCAAGGACCACAAAGCAGATTCAGTGTCCTTTAGACTTCTTTAAAATGAGTAAAACTAAAACCATACAATTGATGCCCAAAGCAGTTTTAAAAATAGTGAAAGCGCTGGCATAGGAGACAATGTCCTTTTCCCACCAAGCGATAGAGTTTTACATGCTCTCATCTCAAAATGTGTGGTATCTGCTCAACAGAACTTGTTTAAAGCACTCTTCAAATCACATTTTCTCTGAGAAAGTCACTGGTACAACGACACCAACAACTTTTCTTTAAACACTATTAATTTGGAAAATGGCTTTGTGACCAGTATTGCTGCATATGGAGCAGCAAAAGTAACGGTGTAGGGAGCAGGTCATAGGAAGGGATTATTCCCTTCCACCGGGCTCTGGTGAGGCCCCGTCCATAACAATGTGTCTGGTTTGGGGCCTCTGGAGATTGAGGGGACTCCAGCAAAGTGCCAGTACAATCAAGAAGGGCCAGTGCAAGTGCTGCTGAGGAGGGGCTAAGGGTTTCTTTAAATCCCAGGAAATAGCTACTTTATGGGTAGCTAACTACGTTATGGGATACTGTAGAGAAGATGGAGCCAGACTCTTCTCAGAGCTCTGCAGTGAAAAAAGGAAATATCCACAAGCTGGAGAAAGGGAAGTTCCAGCTGAATATAAGGAAACCTGAAAAAAATCACCATGCAGTTAAGCGCTGGGTAGGGTTGCCCAGAGGGACTGTGGAGCCTCTCCAGGAGATTTTCAAAACTCAACAAACAAGCTCTGCCCAGCCTGTTGTAACTGGGAAGTTAACCCTACTGTGAATGTGGGGTTGGACTGGAGACCTCCAGCATTCTTTTCCCCTCTGAATTATCTTATCAGTCTATAAGTGCTTTATAACGCACACTGTGATAAACCAGCATTGTTGCTGAAAACTGCCGTTCGTTCCTTCCCTCCACCTCGTCACATCCTTCCCGGTGGCATAAAGCTTGCGCCGAATCGAGGTGTGTGACTAACCCAAAGTCAATACCTTGTGGGGGGCTGGAGGTGAGATGGCACTTGGTAGGATCATTTCTGCCAACCAGTTCACAAGCATCTATGGCTAAAGGAGACAGCGTCAGGGGAACTGTGGGAAGAGATAAGCAGGAGTGTGAACAGAGCTCTTTCAGCGCCAATGCCCGTTTATGCCATTTTAAGATGAGTAAGAATCAGTGATTAGTTACGGACGAAGATGTTCTTTGCAGCTAGACCTGTGCCAAGGATGGTTTTATTTTCCTTAAGGGGACATCTCACCAGAAAGAATTTACAGCAGCAATCTGCTGCAACTGTTTATTAAACACGCCATAGTATTTTTCATAACCACCAAGTTGGCCAAATTTCTCTCAGGTAATTATCGTCTATTGCTTGAAGTTCCCTGCTGCAACTGCATACAGATGACATACCCTTTTCTTTCCCTACCCTACATATGCCAGCAAGACCTGGCATATCTCATCACAGCCTTTGTAAATAGGGGGTCGTTTAAAAAAAGAAATCTTTGCTAAATAACAGGAAAAAGCCAGATCAGATTTCCTTTGTCTTTTCTTCATCTGAGCAGCAGTAGAGTGATGGTTTGATGGTTTTATGGGTAAAGCATTGAGGAAGTCTCAGCAACAATGTTTGTAGCTCCCGATGGCACCAGTTTTGTTTTTCACAGTAGAGGAGTTAATTCTCCCATGCCCAGTGCCGCTTTTCAAAGCATAGCAAACAGCTTTCAGACTGAGAAAGCACACTGCTCGGCAGGGTAGCAGCCTTGTCTTCTGTCTCTTGAAGCATTCTTGATAAAAATGTGCTCCTGTGCTGCAGCTTATATGTTGCATGGAGAAAGGAAGGAATTTCAGCATGGAGCTTGAAAGCTCCGTATAATGTTGTCTCTGTTCTTCTCTGAGATAGGTTAGAAAAGTAACGAAGATTACCGATATAAGTTCAGTTGCAATTACTGTCTGTAGCTGTAGTTGCCTGACCCTTCTGACTAGAAGACCTGCTTATAATTTTGTGCAAATACTGAACGTAAACATACATTACAGACCACTGAAAAACAGGTGCATAAAGAATACTGTATCCTCGCCCACATGACTCAGAATTAAAAAAGAAAACAGGATTACTTGATGATTTTTGCTGCTGGGCTGGGTAATGTTAGACAGCTTTTTATGTTCTTTAAGCCTCAGTTCCTTCTAAACTGAAAATAATTATACTATCGTTTTAAATTTTTTTGTCTTTTGCCAACTACCACTGGTATTAATATTACTAAGGGAAGCAAACCAAAATTTTATGAGAAACAGTTTGTGCAAGCAGCTGAGATTACGTATCACAAAGGGCCTGAGACAGAAACTGATTATTTTGATGAAAGTCATGACTATTAACTGACAGCTTGATGGGCACCTCAGGCTTAATTCCATTTAATGTAGAGGGCTGCATCTGTTGTTCAACTGAACTGTATTGTATTAATTTTATTTCAAAATTTGAAGTTGAGTGCCTTGCACAGGATAATTAGATGTCTTGCAAGCCATTTCAAAATCAAGTTTAGAGTCTCTCACATTGGTATGATGTCCTTGGTTCCAAGGCATGGATTTAAATGTCTGCATTTTTTCCTGTAGCCAAACTATATCAGGAAGGAGGAATGAAAATGGTGAAGTTAAAAAGTGTTGGCCTGAGTTCTGTTCTATACATATCCTCAAATTTCAGATCCGAAGATAGAAAAATTTATATATTTGACTGGTAAATAAAGCCCCTCTCTTTGGAAGAGCTACCAATACAGAGACCTTACGAATTCAGCACTGAGAGGAAGATGAATATAACAGCACTCACAGGCTTGAAATTCAGCAGTAGATCCTCAAGGTTTTGCTTGTGAAACCCCATGCAAGGGAACACTTCTGCTACATGTGGTCATAAGGAGGTAAAACTGTGCTGAAATAACTTCAAAGATAAAGCATGGTCTTCAGGTTCTTCAGCCAGGCAGTTCTGTCTTTCATAACGATAATCACTTCACAGAAATAATTAGTGCTACCACCACAGTCAGTGTGCCCGTTAAAATGGGCAGAGTAGTAGAGTCTTTAAGTATGAATGTGTGGTGGTTTCCAAATCAGATGGGCAGCTTGATACTGTTCTCAGGGAAGTCCATGAAAGTCAATTTTATATGATGAATCCAGATACTGCATTTTGAATTTACCAAAGATGAATTCAGATCCAATCATATTCATTACTACTGAAAAAGTTGTCTCACAGACATCTAGGAAAGCATAATTTCCTTCCGGAGGCAGATCACGATCTGAAATGATCTTTAGTGACTGTTATTGAGCTAATCTATATCTATACCTCAATATTTGCATATTGAAATGGTATTTCTGCTTTTATTTTTATGCTTCAGTTCTCAGTGATTAATTACTTTTGTTGGGAATGCAGTGAACAGCTGTTCAAGTCACTAAATAATGTCAGACACAAATGAGAACTACTGACTAGTTTTCAGAGCCTGTGAGTTTTTCTCTGTCTTCAACCATTTAATATTCAGCGTACACATTAAGCAGTTGGATTTATTTCTAAGATTTTCTACAGCTGTTAATATTTTTTCTGACCAAGAATTAAGAGACTTGTATTCTCTAAGAAATTATACCTACACAGGCTGTTTTTCCTCATAGGTACAGAAATAATTTGTTGTGCATCAGGTTGCTCACAAATAACGTTTAAGCCAAAACCTGATGCTAGTTCTTCCACATGGGAATGAAACAGGAGTTTCATGTGATACTTTACTGTTCTTCACAAGGTTTTGCCCAGTGATGCTGAGCATGTCAGCTGGCCTGGTACCTAACCGTGGCCTGGCACTGGCTCAGCAAGTCATTCTTCATGAACACTGCCCTAAGGGATGGTGCATTTTCATATTTTTGAGCCAATTCCAAGCAGAAATTCAGTAGACATATCACGTCTCTTTAGGATTTCTAAAAAGGCAGCACTTCAGAGGTTTTAAATATTCTTTACATCGTTCAAGACTCTTTGTGGTGACTGTTTAGTGCAAGGCATCGTTCTTCGGTTCAGGTAGACCTGAACTGTTGATAAGACTTTTATTCAATCTTCTCTCTTACAGTATAGAATGCTTCCTGAGTAAGTTCAAAATCAAGAAGAATGTATGTTCTGTTCTCCTAAGATTTCTCTTCATTTTTAGTTGAAAAAAACCCCTTTTACTTTCTGTTACAAATTGATTGAAACTGTAAAGAAAGCCTGTGTAATCCCTGCTGGCAGTGGAATCATATTCCTGGATGATGATCACAAATACAATGTTTGCTATACTTTAATCCAAATTCATGAGTATACAACAGTAATAATATTTTTCCAGGTCCCAGGTGTTTCACATTTCAAAACCCACCAGGCAAGTTTTAAATCATGTAACGTAAAGAATCTATGTTGCACTTTCAGTTTGTGAGGTCTTGTAAAACCCTACTTTTAATTCCCACATGCACAGCTTTAATTTTTTAAATCTAAATTACGAGCAAGACTTCAATAGTCGTCTTCAAAACAGTGGTACTAAATCTCAGAGACTCTTGATAAAATCATGAGTGTTGGCCTCAGTACATAAAGTCTGTGAGGCTTTCAGTCTCAAAGCAGTCTCACCATACTGTGGTGGGAGACAGAAAAAAGCCACATTTCTGTTTAAAGACAGTTGCCAGAAAGTAAATCTACAGGAGCTGTCAGAGCCTTAGCTCTCTATGAGATACTCATTTGTATTCATTACTGAAAAGGTTCAGTTGATTATACAAATCCTACTGCATATGTACTGCCCAGGAGCAGAAAAAGATTTTTAATGAGTTACAAAAAAGTGCTTGGTATTTTTTTTAATTATTATTTCTACAGATAGATGGTATTTGCTTCAGTGACTTCAGAACATCTAGGGGGAGTTTCTAAGCCAGCCAGCCAGCCATGTTTATATACAAATATATGTTTTCTGATTCACCTTTTCTAGGGCACATAGTTTAGAGAAAATATCCATTAGAAAAATTTCCCAGTTGCAGGTGGAATTGCTGTTAAATCTAGGTGAAGGCCAACTGATCATAGCCTCAAGACCCCTTACTTCTGACAGACTCTCAGCTCCCACAGAATCACAGAACCGTTGGGGTTGGAAGGGACCTCTGGAGATCATCTGGCTCAACCCCCTGCTAAAGGAGGTTCACCTAGAGCAGGTCGCACAGGATCGCATCCAGGTGGGTTTTGAATATTTCCAGAGGAGACTCCACAGCCTGTCTGGGCAGCCTCTGCCAGTGCTGTGTCACCCTCAGTAATGCTGGTCAGTGTGGCACCAGGGAAACATCTCAGCATCTGAGATGTGAGATCTTCAGAACTCAGTCTCTGACTTTTTTCCTCACTCTTAAAGGTCCTGAATATATGTTTTAGGTCCTCAGACTGGAAAATTTTCAGTCTTGCACTATAAATCTTTTTTCTCCTTGCATCTCTGCTACCAACCTATCACGTTCTCACATTACTGAGCATTAGGCCCTTCTGTTTTTCTAAAATCCATAATTCCCAGCTCTCCTTTTTTTGTAAGAGGACTTCCACCATCTCCCCCATTCCCCAAGAAAGTTCAGAAACTCAGAAAACTTTTTTGGCATTTCCATCCCCGGAGAAGATTGAAGCCTCTTCTATAGAGTCATTTAGTCCACTTAGAACATGGACTTATCATTTCGAGCTTCACCATTGTTTTTTCAGTGGTATATATTTCCATTTATTTAACAAGTTTCTTCTCATTTCACGAACACTGTAAATAGGTACAAATTTTCCCTTTTTCTTTTTCTTTCCATCGTTTCAGTCTTCAACACCAAGCTCTATGATGGATTTACCTAAGTGCTGTACTGTCCCTGTATTTTTTATTCTGTTCTAGGCTTTTATACAATATTTTTTATTCAAATGTGTCTCCGTGGACTTTAACCACACACATCAGTTCAACAGCGCAATGAAATATCAACTTTAGGATATGTCTGTTATAGCAGTTTGGGGGAATCAGCATTGCATGAAATGAAGAATAATGGCACTGCTGAGTGCTGAATGAGGAGGAAAATGTAAAGTATGTATTTCAATGAAAAGCAGGTACTTTAGACTGTAAAGATTTCCAATGGAAGATTTCAGACTTCACAAAAAAATTAGTATCTATTTAATAGAAGACTCCAGGCAGGAACTGAAAGGTAAATTGCTATTTCTCCAAACTGGTAACAACTTTAGGAATCATCTCCACATTACTGTAAGCAATGCTTCCAGGCATCAATCCTCCAGGGACTGTAGAACTCTGAATTCTGCATAATACTGTGGAATACTCTGCACAACATTTCTGTCCACCCCTCCTGAGCAAAATTTGGATTAACATGTTTTTCCAGTTTTGACTGAGCTGATTCCATGTTTATGCTGATTAATGGAAAGGCTCATCCCTCATTGCTCTGTTGGACAGATTATGCAGGTAGTTGAATCCCAGTAGTAATTACAAGCATTCATTTTTGTGCTAAAATCTCTTAGGTTCTCTACAGCCAGCCACAAAACACTCTGGTGGTCCTGGAAGACAGATCTGGTTTTCTTCTGTATATTAGACACAACGAGCTTTGTTAGAAATATCACAGCTCTTGCTATCACACTGAATAGGCAATTTCTCACAGTCTCACACTTAGTAGTCTTATTAGCAACAATTATTTCAATAATAATTCTTATTTAATGATAGAGAAATAGCATCTCAGCAGTGGGCTGCTACCACTGGTCCAGGTAATGTAAATATGCAAAAGAAAAGCTATCAATATAATAGCATTACCTGTCTTCCACATGAACAGTCAGTGCAGAAGCATCTGCTCTGGTACCCGAGCTGTGCAGCACGCACGGCTGTGCTCACCAGTGTGTAGTTCCAGGGAGGTATGAGCAAGACTTTAAGCATATTTCACTGAAGAGCCTCAGAGCTGCAGTATAAATCTGAGGGGGAATCTGGAAATCATGATGGGAGGAATGAATAGGCAGGTTCTTACCAAAAATTTTCATCTTCAGTTACCATGATAGTGTGCCTACTAGGTTTATAGCACAAAAGAGTGCTAACATATTGCATTAGCTTCAGTATGTGTATGGATATATTTGTGTATACAAATGCCATCTTCCACCTCCTTCTCAAAGAAAGCTTTATAGAGTTACATATGCCACCATGTGTTAGATAATTTTTTTATGGGCTATAAATGACTTGGCCAAGCTGTGAAATGAAACAGCTTGTTCCACTGCACTAACCATGCAGGCTCAGTGCTTATTGTCTGTGCAGCAAATGTGCAATGAGCTGCTCTCCAAACTAACTGGAATGAAAACACGTCATATGTGGTTCTTACACCAATTCCTATTCATTGTGTACATTTCCCTGTGATAGGATGGCTTTATGACAAAGGGAAAACACCAAAATATTCTATTATTTGCACTACCAAGTCAAAAAACACCAGTAATTTTTTTCAGTTTAGTTACCACTTTTAAAATTTTATTAGCGTGCCTAGTAAAACTAAAGCTGTATTAGATATGTAGATAACATCTACTCCTGAAGTCAGCACTTTATCCTTACGCTCTTTTTCTATTTATCTTTCTAATGTTCTTAGTTCTTTAAAGACTTATATCTAATTTTGTCCATCTACCTCTGAGGCTTGATTTTTTTCTTTCGTCCGACTATATGTCCAAAACACTAAAAGTAATGGAAAGTCACCACCAGGGCAGCTATCTGCCAAAGCAAATGGGGAAGTTCCTGAGTGGTCCTGTAATGCAGCATGTTCTTTAGTTTACATTTAAAAGAAATATGACTGATTTTACTTATGTCTGACCTACAAATTTGGAAGAAATTGTATAAATAAACTTTGTTTTCATGTCACTGCTCCCGAAGGGGTCAGCAGGTTTCCTAAAAGAATAATAACTTTTCAGAAATGCAATCTGCAAGTACTTTGGTTTCATTGCTTTCATTTTTAGCTGTTGTTCTTAGGAAATATGTTGTTCTTACAATATCTTCAAAGCAGTCTGTGTATTTGAATTTAGGTTGGGGGATGCTTGTTTACATCCCAAGTACAAAATATTCTGTTCAAAGCATTATTTTCTCTTTGGATTCACAAAGTAAATCATACACAACACCTACTTGTCAGTCTAGTTTTTTCCCTTCTGATACTGTGCTACCTAATATTTCTGAATTATAATTACAACTATCTGATCCTCTTCATTATATCTTTGGGCAAATTTTCTGTTATCTCTTGCTACCATCCACGGGAGTCATTTCACTCATCTTACAGTGCTCATATTATTTCCATTATACTTTCATCATATTGTAATGCAAGCCAAATGGACTTTAGTCCAGCTCCTGGAGTTTCTAGTGGTTCAATCCAGAATGTCTAATCTCATGACATCAAGCAGACCAAAAGAATAAATCAATCTGTTGTGATATTCACATCTTCAGAGTGAGAAGGTGTAAACTTTTTCATTATTTTGGCACAGAAAGTGAAGGTTGGCTCAGAAGGGATTTTGTCATTTCAGACTATATTGTCAAACACTCAAAAACTTGCACATCAATACTAAAAAAAAGATAAAAAATGTATTTGCCATGGGAGAGGGAAAGTAGCTTAAAATCTGTCACCATTTAAATGAGAACCTAAGCAAAATCTAATAAAATCCCCCTTGGTTTTGTGTCGGTAAAACTCATTTTGTGTTCTCATACTGACATGGAAAAAGAGCTTGCAGAATAACTTGTCCTACTTTAACAGAACATTTATGCTCTATAACACAAAGATCATTGTAGTATTGCGCAAAATAGTTTCCTGAACTGTGGTTATGCCAAATACAGACTTCTAATGGCAGTTTGCAAATTTCTTCTCCCTTTAGCAACACATTTTCTCCTTGGTAAATCTGCAATAGAATAGGCTTAAAATAATCAAGGTTCAGGTTGCTCTGTATGTATGACATTAAATAGTTTTCTTCTTTTCCCTGCACGAACTTTTGTCCATCCAAAAGCCAGGGCAAAGTGTGCCTTTCATCATCACAATTTCAGATGTGCTGTGGCAAGCCGCCTTTTATGCAGCTGAATCTATCTGCAGCGTCTGGTATGTCTCCTTATGTAAGATGCTAAAATTGTGAAAAGAAGAGTGTGAATGTATATTTAGGCTCAGGCAGTGATTTGTGGTGAGGATGAAAGGGAGCAAAGGTGGTTGAAGAGAGTTTTACCTTCTGAGGCATGAGGCTGCATAGTTCCCCTTTGCAGATCCAGGCTGTACCTATCTTTGAAGTTCAATTAAAATAGGAAGAATTTCAAATAGAATTTTAGCTTTTTCTCATTGAAGTGATGGAAAATGTTAGAGCTGTAGATTTGCATTTTGATACTTCTAGCCTAATTTCATTCTTTAAAAATCAGGTTTCTAAATCAAACCCATCATCTCACTTCTTAACTGTCACTGAAAACAACAACAAAAAAAAGGCAGGTATCTCCAGAAGGCATTTGTCCATCCTAAGATACAGGTTTAAGGAGGTGCTCTCCCTATTGACTACAGAGACTAAGGAGTTTGGGTTGGGCACCTAAACTTCCTTATGATTAACCCTGTCATTAGGTTGTTATTCTAAACCAAAGCTAATCTTCGGGGAAATCTGGTATTTGCATGAATTGCGGAGAGAATGTTGACAGAATAATCAGCTCAGAACATAAGGTTTCCCTTCCGCAAAAGTATAAATAAATATAAATAAGAGATATCTAGTTGGATGGACTATGAATTAGTTCTGTATTTTTTTTTGCTTCCCCCATCCCATATTTATTCTCCCTCTACCTATCACCCGTTAAATACATACAGGTATTCTGTGTTTGTCTTCATCATTAAAAGCAATCTCGGTAGTCATCTCTGGTCACCTAAATTGGTTGAATGTGATATTTACAGTTCTCATGATTTCCCCTTCAGTTATTCCAAATGTCTCCATGGCACAGGGACCCGTCCCACTAAAATATTGAAAAAATCTTTCTGGACAAATTACACTGTCCTTTAGGTCAATGACTTGGGCAGCTTCTGACACCAGGAAACTTCCTCCTCTAATTCATATTCTTTAATCTTACGACCTCACTAACCTCTTCCTACTGCCTCATTGACATTTTCCTACAACATTTTAGACTGCCACCTAACAGAAATAAAGCTGGTTGAAACTGGATTGACACAATGATTTTTATTTTTCATATTTGAGCATGTGTGAAGCATCAGTGTTATTTTCCCACAAGCCACTTTACCTCAGGCCAAGAGCTTTTACATACGGCATCAGTCCATAGTCAGCATTATTTATTGTTTTTCTTTCTTTTAGAAGAAGTTAATCAAATCTCTAAAAGAGGTGCACACACAGAGCGACCAATAAATGGAACAGAGTTTGTATTTTTTTCTGTGAAATATTCCACTCCTCAGAATCTCCACAGGCAAGAGGTGGTCTCTATTTTCCAAATGTATTTTGCACAATGATTTTGTTTCATCTGAAAACAAAGGCTAAACCGTATTTTCCTTCAAATAATCTTTTTTTGCCCCTTAGTCCTGGGCATATAGGCTAAGTTTCTGCACTAGTATATTCAAAATTTTGTGTGCAGTGAGCCTGCTAGCTCTAAGAATCACAACATAAAACTGTCAGCTTGTTCATGTGCCTGAGCCTTAAACCAGCCACTCTCGCTGCCCACAAAATTGTGAATTGTGTTTGCAGTGAGCAAAGTTCCTTAATTCTGCTCCCCTCCCTCATTGCATGATTGCATGTACATCACATCAGAGGAGCCAGGGAAATATTAATGAAAGACCTTAATCTTTGCTCATCTCGTGATATACGGTCTGTTCACAGCAGTTTACATCTTCAGGGTAAGGAGAGAGAAAGGAAAAGAGAGAGTAGTTCCCTCGGTTCATGCCTTCTCCCACCGCAGAGTATCCCTGTATCCCAGAGGGAACCCATTTGTCAGGAGCTGAACCGATAGTGTTTGCCATCTCAGAGGAGCATGAGTGCCTGCACACGGTAGCCCTATCTACACCAGGTAAGAGAGAGAATAAATCGTAATCGCACTTGAGCCCATCACGTGTAACAACACCTAGCCTTGATGTAGGCAGATTGGAGAAGACTTGGAACACAGACCAGGGACCCTCAGCAGCTGCAACTCCTCCTCAGGGCAGGGGGAATAAGAAGAGACAGACTTACTCTGAGCTTTGGTTTGTCCTATGACCAGCTGATAGCATCGTGCAGGGCAGGCTGGGTATCCAGTTGCAAGAGCAAACCGAAATCTGAAATTGACAAATTTCAGATCCTGCATATATTCAGGCTCAGCTGTGGAGCTGGAGAGCGTATTTATTGAGACAGTCCTATGCCAGTAAACCCAACACCTATTTAAAGCACCGTGAGACAGGAGGAGGTAGTAGTTAAGGCTGTATTTGATCTTTGATTTTTCTTACAGTAGGGAACACAAATATAAAACCAACCTACAGAGACAATTGTGGCAGTTTTCAGGGAGAAAGAAATATGTGGGAGAAAGGTGAAAGACAAAAGGAAGGTAATGAAAAAAAACTCAAAAGGCCAGAAAAGTTTGGAGCCTGTAAACATTGGGAGGCGTTGTTTATAAAGTTCATACATCATTATTTTACAACAGCTTTGCCGGTAGCTCATGTCCCAGCAAGAGGATGAAAAGCATTATGAATAAAAACAGTTGGTACTGTAAGTAGCCTACGTGATGTAAAAAGTTGACAAAAAAAAAAAAAAAAAAAAAGGTTTGCTTAAAAAAAAGATTAGAAGGTTTTGGGTGGTATTTTGCATTCTTGGTATATTTAATTTTAAAATTATATTGAATACCCTTTTGCTTTACCTTCAGTTGAAGTTAACTGTAATACTGAAATGTAAATAATAAATGGCTAGTATTTGCAGTAATACTGAATTATTTATTGTAATAAGGCGATGTTATCTTGTTTTCCTGAAGCACAGCTGTCTGCTGGAGGATGGACTTCTGGTTCTCAATATAGTGTTACAGGAATCCAGCAGAAACACATTTTTTTGCTACAACGGCACTCTGTTAGAGAAAATTCTGTCTGTATGGGCTTCATGGATTATGGTGGAGGGACACAGAACAGTGGCATAAGACCTCACCAGCCTGTCGACGTCTTTGTGTTTTCTCCTGGGATTAGGGATCACACCCCAAAGTCCTGTTTATGTTTACGTGATCAAAGTCTCTCTCTTTACAGTATACCAAATTCATTACTAAATCCAAACAACTTAGAGAAGTAGATACTGTTATCTCCACCTCTGAGACTGGGCACAGAGGTGAAGTCTAAGATCACAGAAAGCTACTAAGGGATGGGGATCTTGGAACAGAACCCATGGGTTTGGGTTCTCTTTAATCATGTCCCATATTTTAAAGCTGTGAATTTTCCTACTTTGAATCAAGTTCTCAAGAACCCACCTTGGATTCCTTAGATTTTATGACATGGTGCTACATATTCTAACTTCCTAAACATTACAAACATACCATAATACAGCTGAATCCAAGGTTTTGTTTATTTAGAAAATACAGCTACATAAGGAGCATTTGAGTTGCTTAGTTGTGGAGGACATTGTATCTTGTTACAAAGTTAGAGATACCTGTAGCTGCACCAAGTCCAAGTCATGAGGTACCTAGGAGACAAACGGTAGTAAAATACATCAAAGAAATGTCTGTAGTCTATCAATAAACACTGTTCAGAGTTCTCAGAGGTTCATTAATTTAATCTCTCAGAGTATCAAAACAGATAAAGACCTAAGGAAATGAAATTAGTTCTAACTAAAGAAGTCTTTATGTCTGATCATATGCTTATGATGACACTATGCTAATCATTCCTCAATCCTTCATCTTAGACTGAAAGATTATGGAAATTCTGAGGTTTATTACTTACTCTTTCAGAATTATAAATGTAACAGATTCAGACGAAACAATACTTCATGTCATACTCAGAACCACTGTTAAGGCAAGTTGGGAGACTGAGTTAATTCACTTCACTTTGCTCGTGGGCAACGCTCACACAAAATACAAGTACCAAATACCAGAAGCCACTAATGCAAAAATCTGTGGTTTCTTATTCCCAGACTTCCCTCAAGAGAACATTTACAGAGATTTACAGAGTCGTATCATGTAGTCCTGTAAATGGCATTTGCACTGCCACATAATTTCTCTCCTTGGTTGACTCCCTGATCTTGATTCTTTAATTCCTATACTGAATGATTTTAGTTTTTTCCTAGGAATCCTTTTAGCACGGAGCGATTTGCTCTGTCTGAGACAAAACCTAGGTTCTGGAGCCAGCCTGCTCATCTCCCAGCAGCGTGGGGGATGCTCCTGTTTCCCTGTGTTCTACACTGCCAGCACTGACACAGCTGGCCCTGCGCCACCAAGTGCTCCAGCATTCTCCCTCGCCATCCCCCAGGGCAGCATCGTGCTGTCTACATACAACCGCCATCACGCTGCAATAAGACAACTCGAATTTTCTCAGGCTCTTTGCACTAAAATCTCACAAACGCCTCCCACCCCCTACCCCCCAGCCCCTCTTTTTGTTTCTGCCACAAGGCAGCGGGATGGGGGTCAGGAGACTAATGGCAAAGCAGTGTGGATGTGTCTGGTCTTCTTTCAAGGGGGCTTGTCTGTAGAGCAAGCTGTTGTTCTGCACCAGAATTTGGAAACCTGGGATTGCTCTCTGGGATGGGTGCTTTCAGAAATGTGAAAGTAACATGAGTATTCATAATCAGAAAGTGTAGAAATAAACCGTGAAAGACTGTGTATTCTTGAAATGCAGCCATCTCTCTGAACATACAAAAAGAAAAAAAGAGGAGAAATCCTGCTAAACCAAAGCATGGCTGTATGTTCTTTCCTTTTCTACATACATGATGGATAAGGCATGCTAGTCCTATAGATTGTAGCCATAAAGGGTAGGAAAGTAAAGCTGGAGGGTTTATTTTTGGTTTTTGTTCGGTTGGGGTATTTTTTTTGTTTTGTCCTGCTTATTTTTTCCAGCATCTGAGTTCTTTGATTGAGTAGTAAAAGGATGATCTGGGCTGTAAAGAATTTAAAAAAAAAACCCCAAAACCACAAAAAAAAAACCCAAAAAACCAACAAAACCCCCCAGAACTACAACCCAAAATTAACATTGCTGTGCTCAGTAGGCCAGGCTCACTGGAAGCTGCTCAGAGGGACCTTTCTGTGATTTTAAATCCTTGACCATAAAGTATATGACTGCTGAAGCTCCAGAAGGGCATTTCCTACCTATTTTGGAAACAATAATAATCTGGGAAATTATTGTCAATATCCCTCCCCCCCCCCCCCCATTTTATTTTTAATTCCACTGCTGTAATACTCCCAGTCACTCTTCTGGAACAGAAGCAGCCCAGACTAACTTATACACAACCATGGAACAAAATGTCAGTTTATGTATTTTCTTTAATTCCGATTTCTGGCCATCTGGCATCCATTCAAAAAATTACTCTAGTACGATGCTCATCGGGTAGCAGCATTTAGGCATCTCACATTTAAATTTCTAAGTTTAACCTACTGACAATTGATCTGTCTATGGGAATAGACATAGTCAATCTCAGAAGGCAATTCAACTGATTCTAAGATAAATGTGTAAATTAGCTCAGAAATTTACATTTAGACAATTGAACTGAATGAAATTCCTGCCATTGTCCAGGGAGATTTACCCACTCATTTAAATGTGCTGCTGAATTAGCCTTGATAACACAGACCAATGGGAAACAACTATTTATTACTGTCTTGGGTAATTCGGTTTGACAGCAGGCATCTGATCAAAAAGGAACGGCAGCACAATCCATAGTTATCAATCCCTGGAAGTTGACAACAATGCAGAGGACACGTCCTGTGATTTACAGCAGCGGTCATTTAAGACTAATAGCAGAATTAATTAACCTTTCACAGCGCAGAGTGTGACAGTTCTACAGAGCAAAAGCTTATGTTGCCATCACCATCACAAATTTAAACTCCTTCACTCTCAAATACCTTGAAGCAATTTAGTTAATTAACCATCACCTTTTATTTGTTAATGGATTTTTAATAAATCTGGTCCCTTAAAAAGAGGTGTGCTCTCATATAAAAAACACTAATGTATTTAATCATAGCTATATATTTTTAAGAATTGATTAGCTACCGTTAACGTGTTCCTAAAGTGCTGCTCTGCATGCCTGTGGTCCTCTTGTGGCACATCAGTAAGTCTGCACTTGATGTATATGTCACAGGTAAAATATCACACAAATTCAGCTTAAATATTTCTTATCCTTTTCAATATTTACCCTATCATACGTAGAAAGCAATTTCATCTCTTTCCATTCCTTGTTTCCTAGGCTAAATTAGAAAGTAATGGTTTTGGTGCTTTACTACATGGTTCTTAGCCACTGTGATAATCCTGGTTTGCACCTGTTGCTCCAAAATTCATCTTTACTGAGGCAAATATTAAGATTCAGGTTACAAACTCTTTTCCAGTGTCTTGGAAAGCCATATTAGTACTTTCCTAGAAAGATATGCAATGTCTCTTTCACCGTATTTACTTTTTTTCACAATTGCATTGTAGCATTTGTTTATCATCACCCGATATACCAAAATAGCCACAATCAGTTCCAGTTGGACACCAGTTATGACTGATGTTTTCTAAACTTATATAAGAACGCAGAAGGTTGTGACTGGGCACTATATTTGAAGCTATTCCTACCAACGCAGTCCTCGGGGTCATCCAAGCCCATGACACCCTGAGCAACTTTATTTCTGTCATATCAGCCAAAGAACATTCATGTCCAGTGCAGCTCGCTGTGAGCTCTCTCAACAGCTCATAGACAGTTGAGGATTAACACTCCCCCTCACCAGTGTATCTCTATTTCCATTTAAAGAAGCACCTCCACAAAGTGTACATTTGCTCTATTCTTACACGTCTGTCAAAGGAAAGATGTAAGGAACATATATGAGAAAGAGGGGGGAAAGCCAAGCAACGGAGAGAATAAGAATATCTTCAAAATTCTGCTAGGTTTTGAAGTGGTGATTTATTTTAGTGCGATGTTTCATAAGGCTGGTGTTAAAGCTTTTTCACGGCATGCTGTGGGAGAAATGAAACAGTATGGAAGCACAGGAGAGCGATCATGCTTCATGGACTCGCAGCTGGAGATCACTGTTTTCCCCATAAGGCTTAAATAGTGAAGTAGGATTGTTTGTCGTAAAGAGTATCTGGGGATACAGAATAGCCTACAGAAAGTTTCCAGATGCTGAGAAACGGTGCTGGAATTTTCAAACACATTCTAATTTACCAGAAGCATTTCTCCCTTTTTCTGGCTCACAGCATCACAGGTAGCATCCAACCTACCAGATCTCATTTTAGGCTGAATGTACATCTAAGTGAGAAAGAACATACTCAGGCAACCAAGAAAGAGGAGGTCTAACAACTGCTACAA
Organism: Ibycter americanus; assembly: GCA_035590275.1. NCBI lineage: Eukaryota > Metazoa > Chordata > Aves > Falconiformes > Falconidae > Ibycter > Ibycter americanus. The sequence goes on along the minus strand of JAVJGI010000060.1, from coordinate 66,793,587 downwards.
ACAGACCTTCTAGAACAGACAGGGAAGAAAGTAAGGTAAATAAGCCGAGCATATTTTCCAGAAAAGTTTGTGGCTAACTAAAGGTTGTCTGAAACTAACATTAGGTTTGTGCTACAACTGTCCATGCTGGGCTTTTTTCATGGTCAAGCATTGTGGTCAGTGCAAGAATCAATATTGATTAAAAAGTCAGATTTATGCAATACCTTTCAGGGATGTCATGTCTTCATCAGTGGTTTTAGTAGTTTATCCACAGAGCAGAGATGGAATTATAATTTTTTCTTGTATCCCTTTCCAGTCATTCAAAATCCACAGTTTAGCCAAACTAGACCTACTGGGCACTCAACACTTTCCAGAAAAAGGGCATTATAACAATTAATGAATAACAATAGGGACATTGTTGACCTTTCCTTCTTTGATCCCAACTACCGATGACCTTCACTGTTGGCATTACAAGATGAAAGCTCCATTCTCTTTGAACAAACATAGAGCAGAAAGCAAGATGCTATTAATGCATGTTCAAACCTACAGAAAGGGTTTTGTGATGATTAAATACAGTGAAATAATCACTTGCCTCCTAACAGGTCCCCGCCCACCTCACAAACTACAGGTGAAACACTGACCCAGCTGAAGCCCAAATGCAAATTTGTTGTTGACTGCAACTGTTTGGTTCCAGCTTCAGTTTGTGAGGAGGGTTGGGGGCCCAAGGTTGTAGCTGTGATTATTTGTTATTAAATTTTCATTCATGATCCCAAAAAATACTTTAAGTAGGAAAAACAATAGAATGTGTAATTGATCGCTCACGGACATCTGTGAAACAACAGCTGGCATTTTTACTGGGGATCTGGTTATACATTTGTGATACAAGTAAGTAATCTCTAAATGCCACTTGGTAACTTTCTACTCTTTAGGAGGCAAGCTTCTCCAGATGTATCATAATTGTTTACTTTCTGCAGAATTGCTTTGCTCCTTACAACATCTTGGCACCAGCTTCTAGAATTTCCTGGTAATGCATTAAAGCTCCAGCCTGCTGGCACCAGAAACTAGGTAATAAAGACTCTCAGGGGCTTAACAGTTTGGCTTCTTTTTAACTAATGTCTAAAGAGAAGTGGAAGGTGAAATAATATTTTACGGTAGCAGGATGATAACTATAGAAGCACAACCCCTGTTATGATGTGACGCTACTACAGACAGCAGTGAGCTGAGGGCATGGGCTCTGCTCACAGCATCGTACTCATTTAGAAGATGCAGCCCTGCTTTATCTGCCTGGCTTCAGTAAAGCCTTTTGGGAGGACAGGCAGGGGAAGGGCAAAACAGCTTTGCCTACATTTCGTTCTGTGCCTTTTCTCCATCTCTGGACTGATTTAGAGAGAAATCCATGCAATGTAGGAGTAATGGTCCTGTATTTCTGCCTGCGTAAGGGAAATCACCTTTACTTTTAAAGGTCACAGTGAGCACTTCCCTTTAAATTGTGTGAATGGTATTGTTCCATGTATATAAGAAGATAAAATGAAATGCTAACTTCACCAAAGTCTTAATTAATTGCCTTTCAGAATCTTACTTTTTAACATTCTCTTGAATGTTCTCCTTCCCACCCCACCCCCACCTTCTTTTTTAAATGAGATAACTTCAGGATCTTGTAGTAAAGGTTTCTGAAAAGGTGGACTGTAGTAACCATTACCTGACTTGTAATGACTCCTGAAGAAATTTGTATTCTTGGGAAAAAAGGTCCTCTGAAGCAAATACATTCCGAAGCATATAACCTAGTTATACAAGTGTACTGCACATATATACCATTTGTTCATCCAAGCAATACATTATCCTTATATGCCTCAGTAAAAACTATATGCTGTCCTGAAAAAAAACCACAAACCACCCCACCCCCCAAAAATAATAAAAAAAAATAATAAAAGGAAAACTACTTTTTTTCCAAGTTAGAAAGACACACTCAGATTCCTTTAACATTAATGAGGGTTGCTTTTTCTGCTTTTCCAGGTAAAACACAGGTTATGGGTGAAATCAAGATTGCATTAAAGAAGGAAATGAAGACAGATGGAGAACAGCTGATAGTAGAAATCCTTCAGTGCAGAAATATCACATACAAATTTAAATCTCCAGATCATCTACCAGGTATCACACAGCAACCAGCTTCATGATACTTTAAAAACACGAAGTAGGATGTATCTGAAGTCATTTAAAATCACCACTAAAATGGGAGAGAACATTGCTTTTTAATCAGAATGACATAATCTATAGGATTCTTTTTGAAGTTCTTTTTTTCTCCTGTAAGCAACTTCAGTGGAAGCAAAAACATGTGGTAGAAACAAATTAGCTCTCAGAAGTTAATCCTTCTTTTAATTTACTTTTGATTGTTAAAAATTAATCCTTTTTTAAGTTTAATAAAAATTATAACTCCCTAGGTTATTAAAGAACAATTATATCCAGTGAAAGTTTGTATTTTGCCATAAAAGCGTTTTAAAAATTAAAAACTCATATTAACAATAATATTTTCAGATATACATAAAGGCATCAGGTATTTGGTCCTTTAATGACAGCATTATAAGCACACAGTAATTCCCCTGGATTTGGCAGGGTGATTCCATTTGTGCACTATGTGAACGAGAACCGAATATGATTCTGTAAAGTGCCATGCTCTGTTTCTTCACAACACTTCCCCTCTGTTGAAGTCATTAGCAACAACGATTATTTAAAAGCTTCTGTATTTAACTCGTTGAACTGTTTTTCTCCAGACCTGTATGTGAAGCTGTACGTTGTCAATATCTCTACCCAAAAAAGAGTAATTAAGAAGAAAACCAGGGTATGCAGGCATGACCGAGAGCCTTCGTTCAATGAAACATTTAGATTTAGCTTGAGTCCTGCTGGGCATTCTCTTCAGGTAATTCTGCATTTTATTAAAACCTAATTTTGGATGTTGTCCATGCTGTGCTGTGGGCATTTGAGATTGATCTTCTACCCCAGTTGTTTGCTGAAAAGAGAAAATTACAAAGAAAATAACACGATTACATAATAATGGAAATATCAGGTTGAAGAAGACTTTAAAAGATGGTTTCATCCATCACCCCAGACTGGCGAAGAGTATTTATAGACCTTGATTGAAAGTTTTAGGCTTGATCTGTTCCTAAAAACCTCTAGAGAAGAAAGTTACGCATGCATTCCAAAAATGCTTTTGTATGTATTTAGAAAGTTTAGTGCAATATCTAACTTAAATATGCCATATATTTAAATTAAGTTTACTTATCCTCAAATATCCTTACAAAGCACAGAGGAAAAGTAATCTGCTTTTTTTAATAGAAAAAAATTGCACACTGAAAGGTTGCTACCATATCTCTCCTTTGTATTTTTATAGGCTAGTAAACCAAATTTCTTTGATATGTCCCATTGCCTAAATGTCTAATCATGCTATCATTCTCTCCAGTTCTTCAACTTCTTTAAAAGTTGTGGTGCCTAGAATTAGACACAAGAGTCATAATCTCAGACATTGCAGAATTACTGATTATTCCAAGTCAAATATTCTCGGTGCACAGTTGTAAAGGAGATGATAGGATTTTCAGTCTGTGGATGAACGATGTGTGGAACTGATCTGGGAACAGTTCCTCTCCTGTGATTTTGTTGCTTAGACAGGTTTGATCATTTGGTCAGATTTGCTTTTTTAGATAGGTAGGATTCACTTTACCTACCTTCATTTACTTTCACATGATTAGATAACTAATGTAAGCCAGATATTCAGGCTTCCTCTAGCCAGTGGAGAGGGATGGACAATTCCAGGGCCATCTGCATGCTAACCTTAAAAGTAAGTGGGAGGAATTGTTGGGCATATCAGCATCCACTTAGTGTACCTCTGAATCTGGAAGACCACTGTAAACAAGGCAGCTACGTTTTGGTGACTACAGTTAAACTGGAATATATAAGTGCCTATGTTAGGCTTATTGGTTGTATCATCAAAATTAAAGCCAAAATGGATGTTGCTTACGAAATGAGGTCAACAAAAATACTCTTTTCCCTGTGTTAAGGTGTCCTAACATCTTTATTGATTCAATAGACTCAGTAAAAGACTATTTAAGATGTTATATTACCTGGGGAAGCCTAGAGTGGTCAGTAAAGTCTTGCCAGAGTTTAGGAGCTAAAATTCCTGTAAGAACTTTACTTCCAGTGGTGGTTTGAAGAGGAAACCATATTTGGTGAGTAGACCAGCAAAGAAAAACCAGCAGAGTCCTATGGAAAACTAAGCTATCAAGCTGATAAGGAGGGAGATAGTGAGGGAGGTAGTCACAGGAGCAGTCAGACTGAGACTCGGCAACATTTCCTCAGAAACTGTGATACGTACTGGTACTACATACCAGACCCAAGAGAATGAAGGCTGTAGAAGTAGCAAGAAACAAGTTTAAAACAAACAAAAGGTGTTTCTTCTTCACACCACTCAGAGTTTGAGCTGTAAAATTTATTGCCATAATATATTTGGGATGCTAAGTATTTTTATGGAAAAAGTAACTGGAGAAAATGATTGGATGAATTCTTGGGCAAAATACCTCCTAATGTGTTAAATAGAAACACACCACTTGTGAGTCAGGAAGTCAATGGTGCACAGATCATAGCAGGTATTTTGGGGAAGTGTCACTACATGATTGTCCTGTTCTTACACTCCGCCTTAAACACTGCTCTATACACTTTTAGAAGCAGAGTATTTTCCTGGTAAGATCTTCGATCTGACCTAGTACATCTGTTTTTCTATAATCTTCATGCATATCAGTCAGTTTGTTCCTATGGCCAAGCATGAAGCTGGCTGATTTGAATGCTGAATTTGAGTGATGAACATTTAGGGCCAAAGAGATGGACATTGTCAAAAGGGATTTCTGGGAGAGGGAAAAACAAAACCAGAATGTACAGAACAAAAATGGAATTGGGACATTAAGGGAGGCAATAAGATCAGAGGCAAAGTGAGATGAGATCAAACATGGTAATCCTAGAAGGTACATTGATAGAATTTTTTCTGTCCCAAAACTGTTGATGTGTCAGAATGAAAACATTCTGCAGAAAACATTTTGATAGGTTTCAGACAGGCATTTGCCTCAGTCCCTGGCAGCTTGCTTGCTCACTTCCCTGATTTTCCTCTTCCCTGGCAACCCACCTGGGACCTTTCTGGAAAGCACTAAGCTCCTGGCTCCTTCGCCTTGTTCCCTAGCTGGCTCCTGGCTGACTGGCTGGCTGCTATTAGAAATATATCATGTCCTATGTGAGTGTAATCAGAAAATCTCAGAAGAATGTTTTTCACAGATGTTCTTGTTTGGCTTGCCAGCGTCTGGGCTGACCATTTCTTCAGGAAACACTGAACCAAGTGACCTAGAATGCCACCAACAGTGGAGGCAGGCTGCCTGTTTTTCCCAAGGACAGGCTTTCTGATGAGTGGAGTTCCCTAACAGCTCAGTGCCTAAGGGTCATTTAGTCTTGCATCCTCAAACCTGTTGAATAAGGCATATGTAGGTGTCTAAGCTGTCTGGGTACCTACCTTACTTGCCAACGGATAGCAAAATTGGCCAGGAAACTGGGAAGCTCATCCAGGAAAATTACTGTAAATTTCTTCCCTCTTTTTTTTTAAATTTTTTTTTTTATTTCCATTGTAATGTAAAATTTGCATTTTTTACTTTGTTTCCCAAATCAGAATGGAAAATTTTCAAAGACATTGGAGTTCTTGATTACTGGGAACACTAGCTCTTCTGCAGTTCTGTTATGTGTCTACTGTCATATGGTCTTTTCTAGCATGTCAGTGGAGTACAAAATCCTTGAGTTCTGCCATCCTTCTGTTAGCCTAGATCATTGAAACCAAGCAACAAACTGCCCTGTTTTCTCTCCGGCTGGCTCACATGGGTGGTGACAGCCTCCTACTGATATCAGTCACATCCCTTGCTCATTGCTGGAGGTCTAACTCTGTGACTGTGAATATTACAAACCTGCTGCTAAGCCTATCGTGGAAATGTTATTTTTTATGAGTTCTTTTTCTTTTTGAAAAACTTAGGAAGTTGATTAAAAAAAAAAAAAGCAGCATTGAGCTTGTTCATTCAGTTACTCAATATTTAAGAAATGCTAACTATTATCTGAATGTGTGACTATAAATCCCCCCTGAAGTATATATATTACCAAAAGTATTTCTCCCAGAAACATGTAGAATGAACTTATAGATCCACAGATTGAATCAAGCTCGTCAGAGATGTCTATAGCTTGCATGGCACAAACATCCTCAGCTGGAAAACGTGTCTGTAGGATATATGAGGGAGAGCCTTGAACTCCCACCCTGCATAGCTCACCTAAGTGCCGGGGCTATTCCTTGCCCTTCCCACTCCCCCTGGCTGGGCAAGCAGGGGCCGTAAGCCCAGACACAATATTGTGGCTCGCGGCAGAGACACAGCAGGAGTGAGATTTCAGACCGACTCTACATTTTAAGTTAGACTACCGCTTGCTGAGGTCAGAAACCAGAACTCTGGGCTTTCTCACGCACTAGCCTGCTCGGAGCTACAGCCCATACACCCAGCACCCTCCGACTTCCACACACTGAAAAAGAACTGGCACCTCACCTGCACCAAGCTTCACCTTGTAACTTCAGACTTGACCTTGCGTTTGTCTTTGGTAGCCAGCGGGTGAACAAATTGCCCACTGAAGTTCAGGATTGTAATCTTCTAGTTGCTACATCCCCCGATAATAAAATAGAAGAGCGGGTAGGTTCAGTTTTCACAGGGCTTGCTTTCCCTTGGGCAAGTGACTCTATAGAAAGGGTTACGCTCGCTCTTTCTTTTCTCTTCTGTGGGTATTGAATCAGAGCTCAACATTTCTGAGTCTTTCATGTTTGCTAGCAAATGCAGTATGTTAATATGAACATTGGTAATTACTTATTATTATTATTATTATTATTTTCCCAGATTCTGCTTGTCTCCAATGGAGGAAAGTTTATGAAAAAGACACTGATTGGGGAAGCTTATATCTGGCTTGACAAAGTGGATCTAAGGAAAAGAATAGTAAACTGGCACAAACTGTTGGTCAGCTCCACACAAACACACTGAGCAGAGCTATCTGCTTAGGGCACAAAACCTGCAGAGTCTGCTATAAACAGCATCCCTCCAAGACTATAGTTTGATATCATTGTGTTTAGCTAGTCTTTCAGAATACAAAGTAGAAAAGAGCAGTCTCTGGGCTACATAGCACACTTAAATGAGGGCTAGTAGACTTGTTTTGCTGCAAAAGACAGCAAAAGTAAAAGAAAACCTGGGCCCAGAAGCTAAAGTGAGGCTGTTTGAAACCAAGACTGATACGAGGGCTCCGTGTTATTGGACTCTTTGTGAAGAGAGTAACTGTGAAGGAAATAACGAAGGCTGGAAGGCAGGTGTTACCGTAGAGTTCAGCTGCAGCTGGAGGTAGTGCAATGGAAAGAGCAGTCTGGTTTTCTGTGCAATCAGAAGGAGATCGTTTTATGCAAAAGCACCTAGGGTGACTGACTTTCCAAATCTCACTTGTCAGAAGCGCAAAACTTGTTTCTCTGCACCTTAGGATCTCTGATAAACTGCTGTAGTGAGATTATGCCACTTGACGCAAACTGCAAGTCGTTTGCAAGAGTGGTGATGTTATTTTACATTACTTTTTTTCCTTCTTCCTTTTTCCTTCAAAAAGTATACTGTGGAAAATCAGATCTGATTGTTTCATTTGTTTCTGTGTGTTAACAATGAATATAAACCACTGTCCTAGAATGTAATGGACAAAACTATACTAATGGTCTGTAATTTGGGATGTGGTTTTAAAGACAAAGAATGGACAGGATGCCAACTGCACTACGTCAGCAAGAAAAAATGCTGTTTTGATGTCAGTGACACTGTACTTCACCCTATCCTTTGAATCAGCAGTTTTAAAAAAAGTTTGGAATTGAAGAGACTTAAGCATTGGGACTAAGAAAATTATTTCAACTAGTCCTTCCTTTTTTCAGCAACCAGTCTTACTCTGAAACTCTACAGAGATGATGAATTTTAGGCTGTGTGGGCACTTTGGAGCAGTAGACCCACCATGCTAACCAACCTGCTTGGTGCAGGGCTTTGTATCAACACCAGTGATGCACTTAAAATCTAAGGGGAAGGGATAGCAGGGCGGTTACTGCCTGGATGCTGTTGCATTAGAGATAATTGGAAATAGCCTCTTGCTGTCTCAGGTGACTGTCCGAGTATAATCCGCTCAACATCATGGCTTCACAGTTAAGAAAGAAGTAAATAGGAAGGTACTTGAAACCTCGAAGACTGTGTCAGCACTTCCACGCCTGAAGTCCCACTTCCAGGGGCTCAAAGCCGAGCAGTTAGCTCACCTGGGAAGGCACTGCTGCCTGGGATGGCTTAGGCTGGTGGTTCTATTTTGCCTTGTACCATTTTTGAAGAAGAAGGGAGAGCTTTTTCTCCCATTCCTAAAAGTATAGTAGTTTCTTTAAAAACCAAGAATCAATACGATATTAACTCCCAAGTTACTCAGAAGTCATTTAATATTTCATAGCTTCATTAAAGAGTAGTTTCCCTGGAAATATTACCTCGTGACCTTTGCATATTTAAAAAGAAAATGACTAAGCTTCTGCACTTCAGACATTTATTTTTCTTGACCAATAAGAACTTTTCACAAATTATTTAATGTCCACCTTCTTATATTTTCTGAATATACGTAGTGCACTTCCACAGGTTGTGCAAGAACAACTGAAAATATTCTTCCGGAAAATATGCTTTAAAAAACAAGGAGAAATAAGGCTCAGTTTATTCAGAAGATGGACTGACCTTGACAAAGCTACACCATTTAATCTGGCGACACTTCCCACATAAAGTTTTTGATTTAACTTTGTCAATTTAACAGTGTGGAAAAAAAATTTGAGAAGAAACACACAGAAGATATTAATACTGTACACACAAAGGAAACTCCTGTTACTAATAACCTGTTGGTAGCCTGCTTAACTTGCAAGCAGAGCAATCTTACCAAAATCTTATTAGCTATCTTAAAAACACAACATCACTGACAGTGGAAGTAGGATGTGTGCTTTAATGATGAATTTTATGCTTTCACCAGTATATGTATACCCTACCTCTCGTATATTTTAAAAACAGTCCTCTGGAGTTATTGTAAACATCCTATATGTTTTGATGTCGTGTGATGTTTTTATAAGACAACAAATACTTCAAAGAAAAAATCCCCAACTGAACCAAAAACATCCTATGTGGATATATTTGACATATGTGTTGCTCTTTTGGTGAGTTGTTTTGCATTCCTGATGGCTATAGTGTGTTCTTTCTTTGAAAAAAGAAAAAAAAAAAGTCAAAAAAAAAAAAAAAGTCCAGTTTCAATTACTGTGTGAAGTACAAGCCATGAGGTGTGCAATTTTGTGCAAACTGCTGGTAATTTTGTTCTTGCTAAGATTTATTATAAAGACAGCAAGTCACGCTGGTAGTTGCTATGGAGATTTCCAGCAGGAACGAGCACTATCTGGCTGCCTGACTGGGAAGCCTGTAATCATCACTCCTGATTGAGAAAGCGGACAGGCATGTTTTGCTCTCACACACATAAAAACGTGGCCAATATTTTGTAAAATACTTTGTGTTGGGTGGTATAGCTGCGGCTGTATGGAACAGCTACCTTTGTGGGGTAATCAGCTGTCGGCAAGGGTTTAATCCAAGCATCTTTGATTCTCTGAACAACACGCAAAACGTTTCTGCATGTTGAAATGGCAGTTTTGGACTCCTATCATGAAACGCAAAGTGTAGAGTTTGTCAGGAGCGCGGCACTGCCTTGGCCAGCTGCAACAAGGACAGGGCTCCTTTGGTGTCACCCAGGACGGGCTAGTGACAGACCTGGGCCCAGCACACTCCCTCTTTCCTGAGGCAGCATCATTCAGAGGTCAAAGGATGCTTTCAAAGTGTGCCAAGTTCCTTTTTTTGACCAAATTTCTAGGTTGTACTGGAATCACTCTATGCAACACAGATTCATGTTTGAATGCATTTTTTCTTTTTCTTTTTCTTTTTTTTTTTTCTTGTTTTATGAATGAAGTCAGGAAAAACTCTTGTGACAATGTTTTTTAAAAAATAATCAAACAAGGACTATTAGTATTTTTTTACTTTTTTGTATATATCTCAGTATATTTTTTTCACTTTTTTCTCATTAATTTTTGTTTCTTTTGTCTGGCCAAAAGTGCTTAGATGTGGCAACAGCTTTTATCATTTCTGAGTGATTGATTGTTAATGAGTTTACGCATACCTACAATTGCTTTGAAAACACATATTGCAGGAAGGCAACAGCAGAGGCATTTTAACTTTTTTTATTCATAAATCTGCTGAGTCAACAGAGATTGAAGCCGCTTCTTTGTTCAAGGCCTTGTATAGTGGAAACAAGCTGAAAAATGAGCAAAAGCACAGTGTTGTGTGTTTACAAATGACAGGGATTTCTAACATTATCATTATTATTATTATTATGAATACTACGAGCAGCAAACAGCCACTTTTTTTTTTCAGGTTAAAACTAGACATGAGAGTTTCTATGATGAATGTTGAGCTAGTTCCTTATCATTACACTTTAAAGGGATAGTATCCAGAGGCAATGAATGCTGCTTCTTTATTATTAACCATGTTTTTACATCACATGGATCCTGTGTGGAAGAAACCAAAACCCAATCCAAACCAGCTGAAGTCAATAACAACCAATCTGTTGACTTAAACTGGCTTGAAATCAAGACCTAGGAAATATTTGATTTATTTTTTCTGGATGCTGGGTGTTTGCACGGTTAGGTTGTGGGATATGGTAGCTGGTAACCAGCTGATATTGATTCTTACTTTGAGGATGATGATGAAGAGAAAGAAGACATCTATTACGTTGTAAGCTAGTGTGTGCCCAATAGAGATTATTTAATTAGGATTTAGTTTCATGGAGATATCATAAAGATGTTAATAGTATTTTTTTAAATTATTATTTGAATCATAACTGACACTATTTTTAAGTACTTTATTTTGATTGCTACAATGTTGAATGTCCCAGATTTCATTATTTAAGTATATATCTAGATATGTACATACCTATGTGAATAACAGAGAAAATTTGCATTTGTGTGAGTGTAAGTTACAAAGGTAATGAAACAGAGAGGAAATTTAGTGTAAGTATCCACCTACATTATATTTAAACCATAGTCCTACATGCCTAGTGAATTTTTGGTACACCTGGCATGTAGGATCAGTTGCTCTTTATGAATACATGTTGCCTTTAGAAGGAAAATAGAAGGAATAAATGAAACCGGATACTCTCTCTTTAAATCATAAGAAGCATTTTAATGTTTTCTATATGTTCTGTTTTATTATTTTGAAAAGATTAATAGGTAAATATATTGATGAGCTCAAAAAAATATAATATATATAGATATCCATAACTCAAAATAGATGATTTGAGCAAAAGCTGTTTTCTTAATTTGTTACCCTGTAAATAAGTATACATTTTTGTAAAACAAACAGTTTAAATTATTAACTCCATCTGACACCCAAGCATGTGAATGTGTCCTTATTTGACTGTATCTTATAGATGTTCAGTGACGTGCTCAGGTGCTCAACAATGGCTGACTAACGTGTGCTGTCATGCTACGGACAACGTGTACAGCATACCCAATGTTTAAAAAAATCCAAAAACACCAAAAAACCCACAAAAATACAAAAAAAAAAAAGATTAGTCCTTGGAGAAATGTAATGTTTCCACAGTGAATGTTGCATGCATAGGTGGTGGTTTGTTGATACTCATTTTGGTTTGAATTTCTTTTAATTTTGATTTTGCTTCCAGATTCATCAGGAAAAAAAAAATACAGATTTGTTCTACAAGTTGTAAAAACTGGGAAAAAAAAGCAGTATGAGAACTGTATAAAAATGCTTGTAAATCTGTCTCAGTTTTCACTTTATGTATAAATCCATGTCATGTTTTTGTGATTGTATACAGGATGTATCTTGAGAACTTATGCAAATTGTGCTCTATAAAGGCTGTTATCCCAGTCTGAGAAATAAATATTTAAAATATCTGGTTTGGTTTCTTTTCCCTAATTAACATGAAAATCTATTTCGCTCGTTCAAATTTCCCATTTGTTGACCACAGTGGTTTTATTGTAACGCTGTACACACTGCCCATTTTCATTTGTCCTGTTTCAGCATTAGCACAACTCCCAGGGTATCAGTAACATCCCACATTTCATTTTGAAATGAGGAATGGTTGGTTCATCACAACTTTCCTTCAGACAAGTCGGAACCAGAATCCACCTGGAACTTGATACCATCACACAGATTCATCTCTGACATCCCATATACTTGTTGACACCTTCACACAGATTCATCTCTGACGTCCCATATAGAGAACAAAAAAATGTGCACATATTGGCACAATTTTGGAATGTCCAGGGTTTTGTCTTCTCACTGTGAAGAAAATATAAATTGAAAGTGTAGCCTAACTCTGTACCCTTCAGGTTCCTGATGAAGGCAGGAGAAGAAAGCACCTGATAAACCCTAAAGGGACTTTCTGTCTCTTTCCTCCAGTAGAAAGGTTTCCAGGAACTGTATCTTCTAGACCATATTATAAACAATAAATCAGTCTCAGCAATCATTTTTATATTACAGAATTGTACCTGACTTGTAGAACATCTGTGAGATTTTCCCATAGAGTTTGCACTTCTGAGTCACATCTAGACCTATATTTATTGTGTTTGTGTAGTTTCCCTCTTTTATACAAATAATAAAAAATTCATGCTACCCAAGCAAGATAAATTGATGTTTGAGTCTGGCATGTGGAACACATAGCCTGGAATTTTTTTTCTGTCAGGTGATGCCCTTTTCTCAAGAAATAGCATAGTGAGAAATAGGCAACAATTTTGAGGATGCCTCAAGAAATGAGGTACCCTTTTTCACATTAGCCTACTTGCTACAGCAGTGACACAGGCTAACTTCTGCTAATGTCCATCGGGAGCCAAATTCTACTGTTCCCAGTACCTGCCTTAATCACAGAGATGTATGTTCAGGGTGCTTTGGGTACCTCTCTCTGAGGAAACAGTCATGGCTACAACCAACACTGCGCCCCGCGCTCCGCCTCACTTCTCAGCATCCTCTTTTATTTTGGTGAGGGAGATCCTCTCCAGCATGCTGGCCCTCTGGAAACGGTTAGAAAGCATTTCTGAAATGTTAAAAGCTTCATGGGACAGAAAGCTGACTGCAACTAGCTGCCATGGAAGCTATAGGTTTATCTGACTCGAGTTCCATGAAATTAGTTTACAGAAAGAAAACCCCAGTATCCTTTTACACGCACAGAAGGAATGATTAATTAATATGCTTCTTTTATTAAATAAATAATTATGTTTAATAACAACATGCGTTTACTCAGTTAAAGCATGGAGCAGGCAAGAAATACTTCCTCACAGTGCTATGGTGGAGTTTAACCCAGCAGCTCTACGTGGTACAACGATGTGAAACTGGGAATCAGGCGGTTCACGGAATATTTTTAAAACATAGGCTGAAATTAAAGCTCATAGAGAGAGAAGTCACTGAAAAATATACACAGGGACTCAGCTCAGCCTTCTGGCTCTGAGGACGGGTCCCTGGGTTCTCAGATGCTGACAAGAATCGCCTCCTGCCGCAGCGCTGGCGCAGGCGCGGGGCTGCGCTGCCCCCCTGCGGCACCGCCCGGCACTGCAGCCGCCGTGCGCGGGCACCGATCGCACGCTGCTACAACTGCTTGAACAGCCGTTTGCAGCAGTCTTTAGGAACTAATTTTTTAAAAATAAAAATAAGCCTGACTTACTCCTATCTCTTCCAATGAAGTCACATACCAGAGACACCTGCTTCTCTACGCTCTCCTCTTTCCAGCGTACTCTCCTCCCCTCTGTTCTCAAGCCCTCTCATAGGTTTTACACATTTGTCAACACACTGTGGTTTCACTTCTATTAGTAACTCAAGCACGTCTGCACATAAGAACTTATAATTTAAAATTGTTGAAACTGTACCCAGGAACACAGGTCTCCAGGCATATTTTCCTGGCCGTGAATGTCTCTGTGCTTTGGGACATCTCCAGTAGGGCTTTCTTCCCAGGGACCACCAAGCCTTTGAGGTCCAGCAGAAGTTACAACTCCCAGCTATGTCAACTTGCAAAAGAGTGTCCAGCCTACCAAAAACCTATGAATTCTTTGATCTCCTGCTGCATTGGGAAGGCCAAACTTTCAGGGACTCTAGCAAGAACAATTGCAGCAATTATCTTCAACGTTATTATTTTCATAGAATCATAGAATAGTTTGGGTTGGAAGGGACCTTTAAAGGTCCTGCAACAAGCAGGGACATCTCCAGCTAGATGAGGTCACTCAGAGCCCCATCCAACTTGACCCTGAATGTTTCCAAGGATGGGGCATCTGCCACCTCTCTGGGCAACCTGTGCCAGTGTTTCATCACCCTTATGGTAAAAAATGTCTTCCTTATATCCAGCCTGAATCTACCCTCTTTTAGTTTAAAACCATTACACCTTGTCCTATTGCAACAGGCCCTGCTAAAAATTCTGTTCCAATCTTATCAGTCCCCTTTATATTTCGGAAGGCCACTCTCAGGTTTCCCCAGAGCCTTCTCTCCTCCAGGCTGAACAACCCCAACTCTTTCAGCCTTTCCCCATAGCAGAGGTGTCCCAGCCCTCTAATTGTTTTTGTGGCCTCCTCTGGATCTGCTCCAACAGGTCTGTGTCTTTCCTGTGCTGAGGGCTCCAAAGCTGGACACAGCGCTGCAGGTGGGGTCTATAAGAGCAGAGTAGAGGGGCAGAATCCCCACCCCACCCCACCCCCGCTGCCCACACTGCTTGTGACATAGCCCAGGGTACAGCTGGCTTTCTGGGCTGTGAGTGCCCATTGCCAGCTCATGTCTCCTGTTTAACCACCAGTACACCCATATCCTTCTCCATAGGGCTACTCTCAATTTCACTTCATGCCTGCTTGTACATGGGAATTAGGAAACTCCTTCATCCCTTCCTTTTTCTAGGTGATCTTCCTGACACACCTAATGCAGAAAGAGCACTGCTTCTCTTTCAGCCCTGCTTCATAAGGACACCAAGTTCAACAAATTTCAGTCTGTCAGTTAAGGGTATTTACGAATTTAGGCCACAACAATAAGCAAAATAATGTAATAAAAACCAGTTACAGATTATCAGAGATCTCTCCAAATCGGTCACACCAGCATGTATCACTTCAAACTGGGGAAAATACTAAGCACAGGGATACTTGGATGATTTATCTATATCAGTATAGCTAAAATGGTATGATTGTTTGCAGACAAAGACTCGGGTGCTGAAGGTCTGACAGAAGAAAGATAACTTCTAGTTTGTACAGGCTGGTCATTTTACTGTGGTTACCATTTTAGAGTGGCTACTACTTTGCTCTTTACAAAGGATCTAGTATTGCTTGGTCCTACAACATTCCACTTACTGCATCAGAATTTTTAGATGTAATGTCAGATAAGATTTTAAACACAGAAGAAAATACAAACGAAAATCTTTTTTTCAGCACAGACTCAGAAAGTTCTTGATATCAGCAGTTCAGCATCCACAGCTGTGATAAAGATGGAAGGCACTGCCAGCGAACTGGGAGCTGGGGTTGATATACTGGTTAGTAGGGTTCTTGCTGTTTAGAGGGACCTTGACAGTCAGGAGAAATGGGCTGATGGGAAACTCATGAAGTTCAAATATGCAGATGTGAAGTCCCGCACCTGTTATGAAATAACCCCATGCAGCAGGCTGGGGCAAACTGAATGAAGTTCGTCTTTGCAGAAGATGACTTAAAGGTCCTGGTGAATGAGTCAACAACATGCCCTTATTACAAAGAAGACCAACCAGATACTAGGGCTTATTATCACAAATGTAACCAGCACATCAAAAAAGTATTATTTCTTTCTATTTGATACCTGTAAGAATTGACAGTATTGTGTATAGATTTAGGCCTTCGAGCAGTAGAAAGACACTGATGAACTTGAGCAAGGCCAGCAGATGCCTACGAACATGATCAGGAGGCTGGCACATACGAAGTATGAGGAGAGCCTTGAGAGAGTTGGATTTATTTGGCTTGGGGAAGATGAGGTTAAGTGTAGCTGTCTACAGATGCCTTACAGGAAGGTACAAAGAAGAAAGAACTAGACTCTTAGCGGTGTGCAATGGTAGGACAAGAGTCAACAGGGACAAATTACAAGATGAGAAATTCTGCTTATATATTTGGGGAAAAAAATCACAGTGGGGGTAATCAAACACTGCAACAGGCTGCCCACAGTTTGCACAATCTCCATCCTTGGAAGTATTTAAAACATCTGGACAAGTCCCTGAGCAACCTGATACCTCTAGACTTGCTTTGAGCAAGGGTGGGGAATTTGACTAGATGACTTGCCATCATGTCTTCCAAATTAACCTACTGTCTATGACTCCAGAGTTAATATAACAGCAAGAAATTACATCCTTGTATTATGGCTTCATTTTTTACATACTCAAGGACAGTTCCTCTGGCTTTGTAGATGTCACAGTCACCAACAAACGTAATTTTTCAGTTAGATTAAACATCATGGTTGTTTTTTTTTATTATTATTATTATTATTATTATGTGGTTGTGAGATGAAGTGGTTCTGTACAAAGAAGGAAGACACAGTGCCCCTTGTTTGGCAACAGTCCCACCGCTCTTGAGTGTAACTTACTGTTGCCCAGCCACTGCTCCCACACAGAAGGTGTCAAGAATTCTCTTGCTGGCTCTCACCTGCCCTTTGCAGCCTTGGAACTGACACAACAAAACTTGAGCTACCTGCTTTCTGAGACAAGAAAACAGTCCGCTCACTTTCCCGCTTTCATGGAGCCCAAACGCACATTGGAACCATCCAGCCACTGATCCCACACAGAAGCTGCCAGGAAGGAATTCTGTTGCTGGCTCTGACCTTACCTTGGTAGCCATGGAACTGACACAACAGAACTTGGGCTATGTCCTGGTGTAACCCCGGCCAGCAGCCAAGCACCACGCAGCTGCCCGCTCACTCCCCCTTCATCCAGAAGGATGGGAGGAGAATCAGAAAGGAATGTAAAAGTCAAGGGCTGAGATAAGAACAATTTAATAATTGAAATAAAATGAAAATGAAAGCATAATAATAATAACGATTATAATGAAAAGGAGGGAGAGGGGGAGAAGAATGAAATCCAAGGGGAAGGGAGCAAAGAAAACAAGTGATGCACAGTGCAACTGCTCACCACCCGCTGACTGATGCCCAGCCAGTCCCTGAGCAACAATGGGTAGGACTCAGCCAGCCCTCCCAGTTTATATGCTGAGCATGACATCCCATGGAATGGAATACCTCTTTGGCAAGTTTGGGTCAGCTGTCCTGGCTGTGTCCCCTTCCAATTTCTTATGCCCCTCCAACCTTCTCACTGGCAAGGCCTAAGCAAGTGAAAAGTCCTTGACTTGCTAAAAGCATCACCTAGCAACAACTGAAAAAAACCAGTCTGTCACCAACACTGTCCTCAAAACAAAGCCAAAACACAACACTGCACTACCTACTAAGAAGAAAATTACATTATCCCATCTGAAATCAGGACAGACTATCTCCTTTCTGAGCCAAGAACATGGTCCTCTCACTTTCGCACTCTAATGGAGCCTGACTTACACATTGAAAACATCCAGCCACTGCTCCCACACTGAAGGCGCCAGGAAGGAATTCTCTTGCTGGCCCTCACCTTCCCTTTGCAGCCAATGAATTCCTGCAACAAAACTCGGGCTACCTGCTTTCTGAACCAAGTACATGATCCCCACGCTTTCTCAACTCTAACAGAGCCCGTCAGCCACACTGGAATTGTCGAGCAACTGCTGCCACACAGAAAGATCTAGGGAAGAATTCTGTTGCTGGCCCTCACCTTCCCTTTGCAGCCATGGAACTGACACAACAAAACATGAGCTACCTGCTTTCTGAGTCAAGGAAAAGGTCCCCGCACTTTTGCACTCTAATGGAGCCTTATTTGCACATTGGAAATGTCCAGCCATTGCTCCCACGCTGAAAGTGCCAGGAAGGAATTCTCTTGCTGGCTCCTGCCTTCCCCTGGGAGCCATGGAA
>JAVJGI010000060.1:66753569-66775327 GCA_035590275.1 Ibycter americanus | reverse complement strand
TCTTGCTGGCTCCCGCCTTCCCCTGGGAGCCATGGAACTGACACAGCTAAACTTAGGCTACCTGCTTTCTCAGCCACGAAATCAGTCACCTCATTTTCGCACCATGTTTTGGCTCAAAGAGCAGGTAGCCTAAGTTTAGCTGTGTCAGTTCCATGGCTCCCAGGGGAAGGCGGGAGCCAGCAAGAGAATTCCTTCCTGGCACCTTCAGCGTGGGAGCAATGACTGGATGTGTTCAACGTGGCTGACAGACTCAGCTGCAGTGAGAAAGCGTAGGAACTGTTTTCCTGGCTAAGTAAGCAGCTAGCCCAAGTTTGGTTGTGGCAGTTCCATTGCTGCAAAGGGGAGGTGGGGGCCAGCAACAGAATTCCTTCCTGGCACCTTCTGTGTTGGAGCAGTGGCTGGACGTTTCCACCATGGCCAACAGGTTCCTCTAGACTTGAGGAAGCAGGCAGACCATTCTCTCGGCTCAAAAAGCACGTAGCCCAAGTTTTGTTGCAGGAGTTGCATGGCTGGAAAGGGATGGTGAGGGCCAGACAGAATTCCTTCCTGGCACCCTGAGAGAGGTAGCAGTGGCTAGACACTTCCAGTGCAGCATATGAGTTCCATTACAGTTTAGCAAGTATGGGGACTGTTTACTTGGCTCACAAAGCAGGTAGCCCAAGCCCTGTTGCGGAAGATCTGTGGTGGCCAAGGGCCGGTGAGGGCCAGCAGTGCAACTCCTGCCTGCTGCCTTCCCCGTGGAAGCAGAGGCAGGACGTTCGCATTTGCAGCTGAGGGCCTCCAGTAGGGCTGAGAAAGCTCCCCGGCCATTCCCTTGGCTGAGAAAGCAAGTAACCCAAGCCCTGTTGTGGCAGGTCCATGGTGGCCAAGGGCTGGTGAGGGCCAGCAGCGGAACTCCTGCCTGGTGCCTTCCATCTGGGAGCAGAGGCCAGAGGTTCATATTTGTGGCCAAGGGCCTCCAGTGGGGCTGAGGATGCTCCCTGGCCATTCCCTTGGCTGAGAAAGCAAGTAGCCCAAGCCCCGTCACAGCAGGCCTGTGGTGGCCAAGGGCTGGTGAGGCCCAGCAGTGGAACTCCTGCCTGGTGCCTTCCCTGTGGGAGCAGAGGCCAGAGGTTTGCATTTGCGGCCAAGGGCCTCCGGTAGAGCTAAGAACATGCTGCGGCCATTCCCTTGGCTGGGAAAGCAGGTAGTCCAAGCCCTGCTGTGGCAAGTCCATGGTGGTCAAGGGCCAGTGAGGGCCAGCAGTGGAACTCCTGCCTGGCGCCTTCCCTGTGGGAGCAGAGGCCAGATGTTTGTATTTGTGGCCAAGGGCCTCTGGTAGATCTATGCATTTGCCAGAGCCATTCCCTTGGCTGAGAAAGCAGGTAGCCCAAGCCCTGTTGCGGCAGGTCTGTGGTGGCCAAAGGCCAGTGAGGGTCAGCAATAGAATTCCTTCCTGGCCTCTTCTGTGTGGGAGCATTTGCTGGATGTTTGCAATGTGTCCCATGGGCTCTGTTAGAATGAGAATGCGCCGGGGCCATTCACTTGGCTCAGAAAGCAGGTAGCCCACGTTTTATTGGGTTAGTTCTATGGCTGCAAAGGGAAGGTGAGGGCCAGCAACAGAATTCCTTCTTGCATCTTCTGTGTACACTCATTTTGTATCTTTTCCTAAATGTGAAGGGAAAGTATTAGTAACTGGAGTGTTTTATGCACATGCAGATCTTCATTGTTTGTCCTTTTTCTGTTTGAGCAGTAGTTACCCTGAAATAAAATAGATGCATTTCCAGCCTCTGTTCCTTTTAAGTTTAAACCTGTGCTCCTGCTTCCTGATCTCCCCATTTATGTGAGGTTTTTTCAAAGTACTTGTGGGTTCCCAAATGTGTTTCTAGTTTTCATCAGTATCTGTTGAACCGCTGCAGCTTCTTCTGACTGTAGAGGCAATTGTGGCTTTTCAGTTCTGAGCATCAGCCTCATAAAAGCAGCACTTGAATTTTGTGTTTAATAATGTATTTACTTACACAGAGAGTAACAGCTTAGTGTGGGGATGCACTTTCTGCTTACTGATTTTATATTGCCTGAAACAATGACCCGTCAGATCACTGGGATTTGTGGCTGCACTGTAATACCAATAGGGGGTATTACATTTAAATACACATTTTAAAGTGTTGAAGGACACTGAGAGACCTGAGAGCTAGGTCTGCACTGGGCTTTCCCCACTTGCCCCTTTTAATTTGCTCATGGTTGGTTATTATTCATGGTAATTTACTGAAGAGTTCTTATGGAATTTACTTTTAGTATTTGGTAGGAATCTGTAGCAAAAAAAGAAGTCTATTTAGAAGCAAATGAGATCATTTAAATAGATCACAGCAGTTTTCAAAGTCTCTGCTTGGTGTGGCAAAGGCCAGCACACAGAAAGCACAATGCATGTGCTAGCTCGGGGAGGAGTTCTCAGTCCCCTGCAACTCTGACCAGCGACCTCTTTAAGTGGTGTGTGAATTTCAAGGGGATCGTGAATAAAATCTTATTTCTTTTTCGTCCAATTCCTTCTCTTTCTCTGTCTTCTTGTACTTTTTCTGTCCATTTCCAAGGAAAGAATTTTTTGTTGGTCTTCTCCAAAAAGCTTCTTTTTAATATAGTGTTTCCAGCTCCCTGGAAATTCTGTTTTTTCACTCTGATTGACAACCTCATGTTTCCTTTCACACCCACCCCCATTACAGATTTTATTTTTTTGGCTGCAGCTTCCCCAATGCACTACACAGACCTGCTGCTGCCTTTTCTGAGAAAGTGCTGAAAAAACTTTTCCAATTTCAGGCAGCTTTCCTTTTTATAGCATTTGCTAGCAGCACTGTGGTTACGGCTGAGCTCACACTTCCAACTAGAAATAACTAGAAGCCAGGCTTGCAAGCACCAGACGGGGCTTTTCTAACCTTTAGTTGTATTAATTCTTCATATAAAATAAAAAAGGAGATGATAGATAAGGGACATAACGCAACTTTATCTTTAGATCATTACAGAAACTTTCAGTGCATCACGCTGTGCTAGGAAAAGATGTTTTAAAATTCAAGTGTGCTTAGCTGTTATAAAGCACTCTGGCTCTCTGTTCTAATGTTGCTAGATAGCATGCATGGACAGCAAAGATAGTATACAGGATCCCCTTCCTTATGAAGCACAAGTATTTATTTGGGTCTTTATTTCCTTGGCTTTCGATGAGCCCGGATGGGACGTGCACCTTGTAGGAGTACCTGCTTCAACCCAATGGTCATTCAACCAGCAGCTCATCCCAAGGCAAAGGCAGATCTTGTTGGGATGCAGCTGAAATGTAAAACACATACACACACACATAGGTAAATTAGTAAATATATACATAAAGACACTTATACCTATTGATTGGAATGCTGTGATGAAAATGTGAGACTATTTTATGGATCGTGAGGCAGACATATCCCTAGCTGAGTTTCATGCAAATTATTTCTTGTGAAATTCTGGCATTCCCAGAGGATCTTGTGACCTGATTTTCAACACTGCTGAAGGCATTCAAATCCCACTGGGAACCAGAGGGGTTCAGCACCTTTAAAACTCAAGGACTGCTTAATTCTGGTCAGGTGTGTAGTAGTTCCAAGATAACAGGGAGAGCAGGGTCCTGTTCTTGCACCCAGGCCAAGTGAAATAATTTGCTTTCCTGCTTTGTGAATTCTGCTAGCAAAGAGATAGATCAGTGCATTATGGTTTCCCTGATGTGGAACCTTCTAGGAGTGCCTAAAGAAAAAAATGAAAAAAGATTTTGCATTTTTGTTCCCATTTAGCCAGAACTCCGAGCTGAGTCCCAGCATCACAATGGCTGCTGTCCATGTAACGTATTTTACTGTATCCTTAGACAATTTGTTTTCTGTATTGGTATTAAGACAGAAATAGCACAGAAACTTCAGGACAATACTCACCTGGGCTGGGATTTTCTAAGGGTAGCAAGCTAAGGGCTCTTCACTCTGTCCATGCCTGGAATTCGTATGACTTTGCTGCCTAACTTTCTATGGGTCCTAGCCTTGGGTGTTGGTTTTTGTTGTTGGTGGTGGTGGTTGGTTTTTTTGGGGTGTGTGTGTGTTTGTTTTTGGGTTTGTTGTTTTTTGGGTTTTTTAAGAAAGATATTATTCTACTTTACTTTAGCAACAGAAAGATATGTCAGGTATCATGCCTTCTCTTTAAAAAGGCTTTAATTACTAGAAGTAGTCATTAAAAATCAGTTAAAGGATTAATGTGTAGCAGACTCAGAAAAGTTTAGCCTGTACTCTAAGAGAAAGTGATTTAAAAAAAAATAATTATTATTCTGCTAAAAGAAAGGACTTGAAGCCATTTTTAACTCCATGACTGCTACTGATATTTTGTAATAACCTGTGAACCAGTCTCAACACACCTGCCACTCCAGCCAGGCTCAGATTAGGTCCTTACCTGGCGGTACTGCTGTGTCCTCTAATTACATTTATTGTTCCTTTGGCAAACAAGCCAGTGTCCTGTTTGGCTTTGACATTAAACATAAAGTTCCCAGTGTCATTGCTGCTCGCGTTTTTGCAGTTACCGCTCGGAGTTTTTCCTCTGCCACTGTGTGGCAGCACTGCTCCATGTAATGGGTACCGCCGACTTGCCCTTCGCTTGAGAGCCAGGTGAACGACCAAAGCCCTTGTGTCACTAGACCCATCCCGGTTCCGCTTTATTTGCTGGTTTTCTCTTATCATCCCCACACTCATTTTTCATCCTCTCATTGTCCTCACTTCCTCAGAGGTTTTACAGTAATCATATTTCCCTGGCTTTAACATTTTTTTTTTTTTTGTATGTGCCTCCAATTATGAGAGTGTTAAGATGTGAATGATCAGAATTATAAAATATATGCGAGGCTATAAGAGGCTTGGAAAGGTGGTATTCATGCCTGCCCTCAGAGTATCTAACCTTAGTTTCCCATTTTAGATACTTTAGATACTGCAAGGCTGCCTATACAATCAATAGAGACACGCGCTCCTCTGCAGGGTTGTTCGGTGCCTGAATTAGACGCCTGCTCCCAATGCCTCTCCGGGCTGCCTCCTTCTCTCTATCAATTGCGTAGGTGTCATGGTTTAACCCCAGCTGGCAACTCGGCCCCACGCAGCCGCCCGCCCGCTCCCCCGCGGTGGGCTGGGGGAGAGAACCAGAAGGGTAAAAGTGAGAGAACTTGCGGGGTTGAGGTAAAGACAGTTCGATAGTTAAGCAAAAGCCGTGCCCGCAAACAAAGCAAAGGAAGGAATTAATTCAGCACTTCCCATCAGCAGGCCGGTGTTCGGCTATCTCCAGGAGAGCAGGGCTCCATCACATGTAACAGTTACCTGGGAAGACAAGCGCCAGCACTCTGACTGTCCCCCCCCTTCCTTCTTCTTCCCCCAGCTTTATACACTGATGCCGTATGGTCTGGAATATCCCTTGGGTCAGTTGGGGTCAGCTGTTCTGCCTGTGTCCCCTCCCAGCTCCTTGTGCCCCCCCAGCCTACTCACTGGTGTGGTAGGGTGAGGAGCAGAAAAAGCCCTGACTGTGCCAGCACTGCTCAGCAATAATGAAAACATCCCTGCGTTATCAACACAGTTTCCAGCACAAATCCAAACCACAGCCCCATACCAGCTATTATGAGGAAAATTAACTCTACCCCAGCCAAAACCAGCACAACAGGGAACCAAGGGAAACCATTAAGATGCCTCTTGCAGATGGTGTTAATGTTCACCTCACCCACACAAAAGCCACGAGAGCTGATCTAAGCCAAGGGACCTCGCTGGAGGAACAGAGTACCAGGATCCTCTCAGCCTGACAACCATCCAACTGTATCGCAGGGTTCTCTTCCAGATGTCAGCGTCTCTCTGCTGTGGTTATGGATAAAATGCTGTGAAAGATGAGGCAAGGATGTCTGGGGCCAAGAGCAAAAATTTGCCTAAAAGATCTCCATACTTGGGAACGGCCGCTGTCATTGCATGGCTTTGCGCCAAGCCATGTCTGCAAATGACAATTCTCGCCACAAAATTATACCCTCTACCCACCTTGCCCCTGCCTCTCCTAGTAACTGCTTTTCCATAGCAAAATATGTTGAATTCTCCGGACTCTTCCTGTTCACCTGTTTCCTGCCCTTTGGCCAATGCTCAGCTCATTTAATTTTCTTTCATTCCTTTTCACCCACCAACAACCAATAGAGGCATTATACTGGAACTGAGGAAAATATCATTTATTTCCCATTATATAGGATTTTCATCCAATAAGAATACCAGAATCTTACAAATAAGCACAAGTTTTATAGGGAAATAGTATGACAGAATGCTAATAGTTAACGGTTGCTTGGTACCAGCTAAATCAGCAGGTCCACAGCGAGAACACAGATAAAATCCACCTTGGGTAGAGAAGTTTACAGAGTCACAGAAAAAAAGAGCTCCGTTTGGAGCTGAAGCCAGGCATGTCAATACCAGATTGAGGCAAGAGGAGAAGGATGCTTTCAAGTGTCCTCAGGTGAAATATTTCTTGTAAGGGGCTTGATCCAGAACGCTGCTCGTTAATGGGTTGTCAGTGATTTACATAATGTCGTACATTGTACTTTATCTTACATTTTATCTCCCCTGCTGTGTCAGATGCCATGTGGCAGGACAAGGAACCACCAATGAAGCGCCAACTGCTCGCGTGTATTTTCTTCCCTCAGACAGAAGGGAATGCCAGGTAGGAATCTGGGCTCAGACTGCAAGTCAGCCAGGCCCAATACTCTCACTGCACCGTTTTATCAAGGCCACACATTTTACATTCGCAGTGTGTTGGCACTAAGGAAGGGGTGATGGCCTGATTCAACACAGCTGTCTGATATTGTGGAGAAACATCCTGTAACTCTCTGTGTCAAAGTGCTCGTGGTTCCTGTTTCCAGGCAGAGGAAATAGTAATGCATAATGAGCAAAGAAAATTATTCTGTATTTAGGGAATACTAACCCACAAATTAAAAGGAGCATTTTTATAATAAAGATTATTGTAGTTTCGAAGGGGGGCAGGGAAAAGTTCAGGAAATTATGTCTGCCAGTCATCCAGATCTGTCAAGGAGGTTGCAATAGAAGACGTGAAAAGTTGCAGGAAAATTATTTCTGAGCGGAATAAAAGACAGAAATGAATGCTTGCTATGAGGAAAAGGCTGCAACACAAGTTCAGTGATCATCTGTCTCATGTGACCTACTGACCAATTAATCTGCATGTATGTGCCAGTCAATACGCACTGCTTGGAGCCAGCCCCAGCCTTGCCCCTCACGCAGCGAGGAGCTACGAGCCGTGGAAGGAAGCTGAGACACAGCGTGTCTGTATCCGTGCCAAACAGAGGCACCGTAAGAGACGGGATTATATATAAGGGGAACTTCAGGTTACTGTGACAGCGCATGGCTGAATTAAAATTTCTAGAAAACAGTCTTTACAAATTCTGTAGTTTAAAAAATAACTCATGTTGCTACCTCCTTAACGCTTTCCATTGCCTACCCTCTCAGTCTCCACCATACCTCCAGCCCTCCTGATCATCCTGCCCATTAATCGAGCAAGATGTGTTACGGTGTGAAGAGTGCCAGGTTTTGGCAGGTCAGACACAACAGATGTTTGCCCAGTGAACTCTGCAGCTTTTCTCTTACCAGGGGCTATCCTTTGGGTCTCTAGTCTCTGTCCAGCCATCAGTGTTCTTAGGAGAGGTGGATGCTTAAATTACTGAGAAACTCAACCTGCTGTCAAATGTAGCAGGAGACAAAAAAGTATGATCATATTTCCAGGCTAAAATAACCTCCATGATAATGTTAATCTCCTACATTTAAAATTACTGTGCTGTTTTCAAAAAGAATAGCCTCCTGTGCAATAGCCACACTACAGTAAACTAGTGATTTTCACCATTATGTATCTGTTTTATTGAGGGCTGAGCTGATCAGCACTGGAAATATTCTTAATATGGCAATGGACTTACTAATTATCAATGAACATTGTAATGAAGTAATCTCATTAGTGAATTTTTAGAGTTCCATTAATTTTAAACAGCCAACTGACTAGTTTCGCTTTGTTGTTATTTTCACTTTTCCATTTCACTTGTATGAGAAACTTGTGCTTGGGCTTCACAAGCCAGCAGGAGAGACGTGTGCACGCTGATTTCCCCCTCTCTTCTCATCAGAGACAAGGAAATCAAATGCTTCCCCAATTTACATGCCACTTCATCCCGCTAACATTAATTTACTTAAATCTGGATGTATCATTTGTCCAATTAGATCTGTACAGTATGCAAAATATGAGGGTTTGGCTAGGTCTCTTTAAAATAATCTAGTTGAATATATCACTTACTTTAAAACATGGCTACCTGCATTTCTCCTTCATCAGTATTTATCTGCTTCATTCTGGAGGAGGCAAAAAAAGACCAATTCTAGCTGGTCATTTATTTAAATTCCACTTTTTTGATTTCTTCTTGTTTCAGGAGTACCTTTTATGCTTGGCATGTTCAGTTCTAGGAACCTGGGTAGGAACCTTCATGGAGATGAACAGCATATTTGGACATCTGAGGTAAAAGAAATATGATTATATGAATTAAATATGGCTGTGAAGTTTTTCAAGTTCTTCATGTTTTTCATGAACATACAGATTCAGTTGCTGACAGTGGCGTGAATTTTCATTTGAATTGCTGAGGAGGGAAGTGTGTCTGGCTTTGCAAGCCAGCTGAACCTTGGTCCCGTTTGAAGTTGATGGCTGGATTCTTATGGACTTCACTGGCACCAGGTTTCCAACTGCCAGTTTTCTGGACCTGGCACAGCAATTCTCAAGCACTGACACTAGTGGCATTTCCTGGCCGTTCATGAAGACTTGTTTTCAGCTTTTGGATACGCAGTGCTAATAACGTCTGTGCAGTCTCAGAGCCACAACAGCACAAAATGGAGTTCAGACAGCACCTTGGCTCCCTGGTGCTCCTAAAATTGCAGAGCAGTGTAAGTAGATAATTGCACAGCTTTTTGATAGCAGAAGACCAACTACTATTCTTCAGTGCACATTAACATGAATCAGTTGTCTAGGTCTGGATCAATCTATAGGAGTGAAATTACAGGGACATTAGGAAGGTAAATAATGTTTATTACATGAGTGCCTAAGGCTGAGAAAGTATAAGACTCCCCCCCGCCCCCAGACACTGTACTCACTGCTCCATAAAAGCTCGGAGCTGGAGAAAAGCAGCATAATGTATACATAAAAGTGAAGGCTGCAATTTGATAGCAAGCATGTAAGTTATGTAGTATTTTGGTGATGTAAGACTAGTTATAAGAATACAAATGGAAAGAAGAGAGAGAGAGAGAGAAAAGAGAAATATACGGAAAAGAGGATTCCTGGAGTAAGAGTAACAGGAGTGGAATGAAGCTAATGTAGAGATTTTGAGCACAGGGGCTGGAACAACAAATGAGTGAACGTGGGTGAAAGTCAAGCCAGAACTGCAGAATGGCTCTGGGGGCGGTTGTCACTCCTGCCTTGGCAGCTGCTCTCATGGCTTGCTTTTTCCCCAGCTGAGACCTGGTTCCCTCAGAAATGGGGACTGCTCTCATTATAGATGTAAGCCAGAACATCTATAGTTTATTTTTTTCTCTTTCTGAACTTGTTTTTAATCCAACTTAAGGAGTGAAACACACAGCGTACATGAAGGGAGGTTTGCAGTAATGTGTTCAAAATATTGGCCCAGATTTTCAAGCTGAGGAACTAAAACTAGGCATCCGCAAGCTAAATTACAGCAACTCTAATGCTGGTTTTAAATTAGATCTGGCTGTTCACAGCCTCACTGATCACGTGACATAAAAATACAGATGTTTTTATGCCCCCTTGTTTCTTCACTACATCAGCTGCAGGCCATCTCAGCATTTGCCCTCCACTGAGGGAGTTCTCCTGTAACACACTGAGCTGTCTGTTTGTTTCTTCCATCTGCTCCTATCTGCTAGAGCAGGGATTAGAATTTGTCTCAAGGAATCCCCATTTTCTTTTTATAGCTTCACAGATTCACCATGGGAAGGGATTCAGGTATGAGGAATGTTGCAGGCTATGAACTGTATCCTGCTCAGCTGTACACCTACAGCTTCCACTCATCTGTAAAAAAATGACTGACATGCATCCAAGAGGATAATTTTGTCCTGTTCCTGTTATTAAATCTGCATGCCTTTATATTGCTCAGAATTAGTTTTCTGGCTTTTGCAAGTCTGTTATTATCATTAGAAGACCCTTTTACCCTTTGTAGGAAGAGGTAGGATTTTGACGAAGAATAATTCTCCTCTCCATATCCTCAAGCCTACTATTCCCCTTGCAGTTATGTCCACACATGACAGCTGGGACAAAAAAGCCAGTCTCCTGTCTTTGTATGGACAGGTAATTTGTAGCTGCATTCTGTCCAGGATTCTGAATAAACCAAAAAGTGTGGGGGTTTTGACCCATTTCTTTGATCAAAACAATTCCTGTCCCCCAAAAGGAAATAAAACAATGTCCAACCCTGCAAAGAAAATAGTAAAGAACAAGGTATTATTTTAATATTTTTGTAAAAAAGTTATACTTAGAAACTTTAGGTAGAGCTGATCCAGCTGGCAGTAGGAGAATGCAGTGGATGAGCCCATCTAAGTGTTCCTTCCAGTCAGGTTTTCTATGGTAGTATGATTGGGAAGAGGATAATTATCAGCAATATCCAGTGTGAACACAGGAGCAGATTTGGAGTGCTGCCTGATTACAAGGTATTTGTCTAACAGTCTTTGTCATTGTATGAGTGCTTTAATTAGCACTGAAAACATTTAGTTACACAGACCATCAAGAACAGATTATGTGTCTGATGTTTTTTACACTGTATTAAATGCTAAGTATTTAGACCTACGTGGGCACACAATGTCATCACCTGAAAACATAAAACCTATAAATCCTTGATTTTCTTTTGCAACAGAAATACCAAGAATCATTAAGATTGTTATTGTATTAACATTGATTTTGACGATGATATGACTGAATGTATCAACCAGGCAGCAGATTTCAATGCAAGGTAAACATTTTCTTGGCAGTAAGGCTGAACAATCACAAAGTGTGTTTTATCTACTCAAAAATAGATGATCAGCTTATAATCAGGAAGAGGACAAATGATCCTGTTCTATTTCTACAAAGGCAGATCCTGTTCTGGCATCTAAACAGCTGAGTAGGAGGTATGTACGCATTTAAAGACAAGATGCCACAAATACAGAGCAGATTCCTGTTTGGTTCTTATACTGGTTTATATTCAGTTCTCCATGCACTTCAGATTAGATTTTCCAGACTGTTTACTTCTCTCCATTTAGTTCATCAAAGTTATTCAAATGTGGATTTTAAACCTGTGTTTCTACAAAGTTGACTGGAAGCAGATTCATTTACCTAATACAAAGGTTAGACTCAGCAGACAGATTAAGACACCTAAATTTAGGTATCTGCACGTAGGTGTTTGCATGTGAGCTAGCTGTTGTAGCTCTCACTGAGATCAGAGGAGGCACCTGTGGCTGGTTAGCTGGACACTGCTCAAGATTCCTTGACTATTGATCAGATCACCGTTATCTGTAAAGGAAGCTTACGGAACCTGCATCTTGAAGACACATATTGTCAGGTGTTGAACTGCAAACAGAACCTGATCTCAGGCATTTATAAAATAGACATCTAAAGCTGAGCAAGTACTATTAATTTCCCAGTATAATCAATGAAGAGCTGGTCAGTGGAGCTTAGGGTGTGATTAATCCAATCAGCTAAAAGTGCCTGTTTTATAATGAACTGAACCACGCCCTCAACTCCTTTGACTAGCTGCCAGCAACCAGAATGGGAGCCTAGACACCTGGTTTACATATAGGCACATGTATTGCAGACACCTCAGGTTAAGTGAGATCAATCCTACCCTGGGTGGCTAATGGATGAGAAGATCCTCTTGTCTGACTTCTTGCATTCTTCTCGTCTGACTGTTTCAGGCTGTAAAACTGAGTTCAGCAGGCGCTGGATAAGCAATCTCTCAAAAAAGGTGGTTAGATGCACTTGCAACCCCACTAATCAATGGCTTGCTCAGATACTCTGCACACACCAGGCTTCTCCAAGCTCTTCCACAAGGAGAAAAAAGATTCCTTTAGGGGTCGCCAATGATTCCTTCTTCCCATGGGAAGGACTTGGGGTGACTGATGCAGGACACAACATGACTATGCTTTTAGTTCTCAATGCAGAAGTTCCAGAACAAAATTATCAAGAAAAGGCTGATGCACTTTATGTGACAGATTTGCATGATTGTATGGAAAGTCAGGAATGTACTTTAAGTGACAAATTGTGTGTCATTTAATTAACTGATACAGTGGACATGTTAGCCCTGCAAGGGTGGATTTCTAAACTCTCTGTACCAACTAATTTTAGTTGAGAGGCAGCACAATGAACTTACTCCATTTCCTGCATCTTCCCAAATGCAAATGTCACCCTTTATCTTAACTGAAGTGGTAGCAGCCCCTTGTATTTTCCATGACCTCCCCTGCTTCTAATTACAATTCAAATATGGGTCAAATCCTTGGGTGAAAAAAGTGTATACAGACCAGGATCTACCTTGTACAAAAAAGTAACAAAAACAGGATGTGTTTTATTTGACTGGAGTGAACTTAATGGCCAGGGCTCATTTTCATTTAAGATATATTTTTTTCTCATGGTTTTCAAATGCACTTTGTTTCTTAAATGACAGCAAAAATAAAATTCATTTTTCTCAGCATTTTTTCTGGAGGATCTCAAGGCACTTTATTGGCGGTAGTTTGCTAAATCTTGCAGTCTCCCTCTATAGTGAATATATCACTACTTGCTTTATCTGCTTTCTCAGCTTTCAGGCTTATTTCCCTCCAGTGGGAGGGAAGACCCTGGGTGCTTTCCAATCAATAATTACTAAAAGGACAGAAACACCATATACTTTTATGGACAACTTATTTTCTTCTGTTACTGGTGTTTTCTTTCATTTGTCTTCCCAAACTGAAAACTTGGTAATGGGTTCTTGCTTTATTTCACTTGCACTGAAAACTTGGTAATGGATTCTTCCTTTATTTCACTAGCACGCCATACTTTTCCCTTGTTTTTAACTACTTCCCAGCAAGTCTCCGGTTTGCCCTGTTCCATTCATTCCCTCTGGAAGGGTTTTCAAGTTTTGAAAGTTCATTTCAGGAAGATTTCATAATAAGAACTTACGGAAAATAATATAATCTTGCTTTAAAACACTTCCTTCCTCTGTTTTGCTGATGAATTATAACAATTCACAATACCATCTGGCCAGCAACTGGTACAGAACTTATTTGTTTTAAATGTATTTGTTTCTTTTGATTGTAGAGCACATAACATGAGGATTCCCTAGCTGCTGTTCCGTGATCAGACCCAGATTACACCATGAGATCAAGATGTGCCCAAATGTTTGGAACTGGGCTAGAAATAGCCTTGGCAAATGATCTGTAGTCTTACAGTGAATTAGAATGTGAAACGTGGCAGAATGTAAAACCCAGGTCTGAATTTTGCTGCTTGATCCATTCTCTAAAACAAAGCAAAATCTGAAGGGAAATCCAACCTTCTCCTTCCTAATGGGGTTTTGTAGAAAATTCTTAAGCTCATAGATGGAATTCTAAATGAGAAAGGAACCTGTTTACTGAATCCAGTTTTGACGTAACTCAGGATAATGGAAATATAGCTGGACAAGAAGTTTTCATGAGCTTTCTACAATCCCAGGGAGTCAGTGATATCACAGAACAGTTTGTGAAGTTGAGTGGTGCTCTAGACCCAAGTCTAGGAAGGACAGCCTTCCTTCCAAAACCCAGGTGACAAACTAAGCATAGTCCAGTTCTAAATTTGATTGTGCATTGGTGGTGGCATGGAGGAGAAATACTGCACCTGAGCCTCTTGCCAGATCACTTGAAGCACTTAATGCAAGAGGTGAGTGAGACTACAGGGCTTTCTATGTCCTCCCTCTAAGCAGATCTGGAGCACAAGTGAGTATCAGACTTTTAACACAAAATTTGAGGTCTGATTCAGTACAGACCTTAAGGTGGTGCAATTTCAGTGAAACTACCTATCTTTACCCTACAACCAAAGTTAATTCAATTCACTTGTGTGTTTTTGAAAAGACTGTGAAAATGAAGAATTACTCAAAACTGTCTCTAGTGATTATGGACATTCTTGCAGCCCTTACCATAAAGCGAATGTAAAGTGTGTGTAAATGTACAGACCATTTAGCAATGGAGATTCACTGTCTGTCCTGTGAACAGATGTTAACCTTCAGTGTCAGTGCTGCTCCAGCCACAACCTTGCTGATGTCATGTTTGGTGTTGATTTTTTGATACAGGTCTCTTGATCGCCAGCTTTTTCATACAAGCTGTGGCAGGACAGTAAGAGGTAAAGGCTTGCTTCACATTAATGACACAGCATGTAAAGTTCTTATAATTTATTTTTAGTTCACCAAACCATTCTAGTCACCAGATTTAGATTCTTTAAAGCAAATGTTGCTGTATACCCAACGCATGGTATTTTCTCACATGTTGCCTCACTTACACACACTCATATAATTTCCATGTGAACTATAGCATATTGTAAAGCTGTGTCGTATTCTTTTAATTTTTACGCTGAAGGATTTCAAATGGAACCTAACATAATTAGATTACATGTAATCTCTTCCCATTTTGATCCTATTCATAAGAGTGTTTGCAAAGAAGCTTACTTGAGTCTTAAATGCACAACTTTAAATCATGCTGACAGTGATGAATAAGAGCAGCACACACTTAGGAAAACATCCTGATGTGCAGGACAAAGCATCATCACTTTATCAAGAGAAATAGGTATCTCCATTGGCAGCGTCCACTTTAAAATCCTCGACACACCATTTTTTAAACTTCAGCAGAAAACCTATAACAAGTTGATTCAGAGTCTTTCCTTATCCATTTCTCTCCTGAATCAACACAAACCCTTATTAAAATCTGCTCATAACAGGGTTCCCAAAGAGATAGCATAGTTTCTATTAAGGTGTCAGCCTTCGAGATATACTGCAATTTAGAAGCACTTTCAAACAGCCATCACCTTCCTGGTAGTATATTAAAAGAGATTATGTGTTGCCAGAGACAGCAAGCCTTGTCAGGTCAGGGCAAAACAACGTTTTAAGCCGATTGGCTCATATATCTCAAGGTATGTGTGTCCTTGCACAAATTCACTTTCCCCTCAACCCAGTATTTAAGAAAATCCACCTTTCATGATGTTGATCGATCTGAAGGGTGGTCAGATTGAATCATGCTTATTATTTTGACGTTAGGAAAGGAGAAAAAACTGCAGATGTGGTAGTAAATTATTGGATCATAACTTTGAGGAAAATAACCTGTTATTTGGTGGTTGGTGCCTTACCTTTCAGAAAGCTCTTCCTTGCATAAAAATTTTGTGACAGGATAAAGCATGTTCACACTCCAGAGGTATCTGCCAAACATTCATACTGCTTTACAGTCTAAAGCTGGCTTTGTTTGCCAAAGGTGAGGGGTGCCTTTATTAATGATGGTGGCTGTCTACACGGCCCCTTGGCTTCTTTACAGGATGAAATTGGTTCCTGGTAAGACCTGGTGTAAACACCAGCCTCAGCAGTACCTGTGAGCACATCTTTTTCATCAGCCAGGAATGTGAATTACCCCACAGTCCCCATATTTCAGCAGTCTTACTGCCAGTTGTGCGATGGCCCTACCCTGGGAAATGAACTCAGTTGCTTACCAGTGTGAAAGAGCTTGAGAGAGCTTGGCCACACTCTAGGTGGCTTGTTTCACTCTACGGTTGCCATACGGGCTTGGTTAGGGCAAAGATAGACAGCACTCTGATTTCCCTGGCAAGCTACTTCTACAGTTAAGGCTTCACAGGAAACCTTCACGCTGCTGTACCCTGAACAGGAGGCTGACTGAACACAGATGGCTCAAGGCAGAGGAGGAAGAACGTGCTTAAAGGCCCAACTCGCATCCCCCATTTCATGTTGTGCTATATAAATTCTACACGAATTAGAGCCGGGAAAACACTCTAAATACCATGCTGTTGGAAAAAATGATTTTGACGTTCCACAAGGAGCTTTACCTGAACAAACTGAATATATTTATTCTCCATCAGTCATTTACACTTCTCTGTCTGTTTCAGCAGCAAATGGAAAAGGTCACAAATATTTAACTTTTGCACTACATTAGACAAGTAATTACACCTTTTGCAGGATACAGTTACAGCACATAGCATCTACACGTTTTATTATAGTGTACTGTTTTCATTTGCTTATAACGTCATGAAAATGTATCCCTTTGAGGTTTTAAAATTTATTGGTATCTAAGAAATTATCCTGTTCCTGTTAACTTTGAGTTACTTCTGACATTCTGGTGGCTACAGGTGAGTGATAATAAATTTTACTCTAATAGTGACTGTGCTCTGAAAACTGACTATAAAATCCTGTCATGAGATTCCAGGTTCCTTGTCTTACTGTAACTCTACATCAGACCTGTAGAGATTAAAAAAACATATCTTCCAACTACTGTCCTGGAAAACCACACCAAGGCACACAAAAAATCAAGCTAATGTTTTGTCTTGTTGTGCATCATTACCAATAAGACCTAATCTTCTGTCTTCTTACCTGTTCCTTTTCTTTCTCTGTTCTCTGTTCTACTTTTCCTTGATTTGAAAGCTGTATGATTTGGTTATAACCAAAATTCCCCTCTCTTCCATCAAATCCTTTCTCCTTCTGCTGTGAGAACAGGATGAAATCCAGCTAACAAGAATCTAAAATTCCACTTCAGAAAAACACCCCAATTTAATGTTTTAAACCTATCATATGCTTCAGTTTTGATACAGCCACTTGTGCCTTCCTCAGTCGGGCTTCCTAGCTTTT
The DNA here is from genome assembly GCA_035590275.1 of Ibycter americanus. NCBI lineage: Eukaryota > Metazoa > Chordata > Aves > Falconiformes > Falconidae > Ibycter > Ibycter americanus. The sequence goes on along the minus strand of JAVJGI010000060.1, from coordinate 66,758,442 downwards.
GCATTTTCTATGCATAGCCACCCTGCATTATCTATCTAGGCAACACAGAAAGGGATCTCCAGGAAGTTATATGACATGGGATGTACAGGTTGACACCTTGTTGGTATTGTGGTGTTTCTCAATTCACTGAAAAGCTACTTGGTATTACGGAGACATTTTAGAAAGTTGTATTGTACTGTATATTAAACATTGTTCTATGTGTACTTTTCCTAGATAAAAGACTACTGAAAGCTGTATCAGCATTTAAAAGGAGAAAGAGAAAAATGAGAGAATATTGAAATAATGGAAGGAATAAAACAGGAGGAGGCAAACAAAAAAAGTCAAGAAAATGCTAGAGGAGACAGAAAATTTTGGAAAAAAGGAAGGAGATGAAGAAAATCTGTCTTGACAGACAGAGAGGACAGAAATAACCCCTTTCATCAGGCAGTGACAGCAAGTGCTGCATACATTCAAATCCCATTCCCATGGCAGGAGGCACCAAAAGCAGGAAGAGAGGCCCGAATCAGTGAAACCTGAGCCTCAGCAAACCAAGGGAGCCTGCAGACAATGGGACCGGAATGAGGGCAAGCGAACAATCAGAACTAAAAGGAAAACAGTCTTTTAGGCAGCCCGAAAAAATGCATCAGCAGCCAATAATGAAGCAAAGGGCAAACCCTCCTGCTTAGAGCCCCACTCCCATCCCTGCTGTTTAACATCCCTTCTGCTGATGCCGCCACGTGTGCACATGCAAACTTCTGCCTACATCATCAGTTCTGCCCAGCTAGCTGATGCTAAGTACCTGGAAAGGTCTATGACACAATCAGACAAGTGACAGACTGAAAGTAACACCTGAAACAGTCACCCATGACTTTCATTTTGGGGAAAATAAACAAAAGCAAAACCAGCAGGTGGTATAACAGCTGAGTACATTTAATCTTACAAAACATTAATGTACTTCACGATACCAGAAAGAATAGCCATCTGCCACCTATTGTTCATAGTGCTATAAACACTTCATATCAAATCAGATATTTTGACTGATATCCTTGGTAATGATTAGAGTAGGTTTTAAAAGTGACAAGCCTCAGAGGTTGAACAGGCAATTGTTTGAATTTAAGACTAATCGACAGGCTTGTATTTGTTCAGATACCTGCAGGACCTTCTGAGCCACTCACTCTCAGGGTACGTGCCTGTGCATAAATGGTTTGAGTGACACAGGAAAAAAAACTTTAGCTCATGCGTCTTAAAAACAATCTGCAAGCAGGAGTGGAAATGCCATATGTCACAGAAAATATGCTGAAATCCCACACACCACAGAAGCTAAGACAAACCTATAGCACAAACACAATTTAAAAAGCAACAGTCCAAAGACAGTTTCAAAAATTATTTTAGGACCAACAAAATTCTATGAACTGCTGTCTTTTCAGTTCACAGAATGCATAATTTTGTAAAGCCAAAGTCAAGCTCTTCAGGGCTTAGGCTGTGTCATTATGTGAATTTATATGTTTAGCCCAATGAGCTGCCTTAGGGACAGGCCACCACAGCAAAATGCTCCAATACTTTCATGGACTTCCAGTCTACAATCGCTAATCCAAAATCTGGGGTTTGATTTTCAAAGCCGTCATTATTCTGAAACCTTGCCCTGACAGGGATTACAGCTCTATCAATGACTTGTTGAGGCAGTCGATACAAAGGACACATGCACCCTCATGAACAGAGCCCTGCAGAGCTAAGTGTACTCTGAAGACTTGAGAAGCCTGGGAAGGAAGAAGGAAGCTCAAGAAGGAATCTTGTCAAATTCATCTCCTTGTCCCATTGCAAGACTCCAATCTCAGCACTGTTTCAGCTAGGAAGCCCATCAGTACAGTAAGAGCAGACTGTAAACAGAACTTGAAGACAGACAAATATATATTCATGAAATGTTGCAGTTAGCTCATGTAATTCTGCACATATGCTTTGTGTTCCACTTAATTTTTTAAAATGCTGTTTTATTGAAGAGAATGAGTTTTGTAAGCTTCATAGCTATAAAAAAACCCCCACAAACAACCAACAAAAAACAAACAAACCACAGGGCAAGGCATATTGAGAAAAAACTGCTGATGAAAATCTCACAAAATTTTTGCAATATGAATTCTTGCATTCCTTTGAAGTCCAGTAGGAAGGATTGCAGTGTTACAGGGAATAGGATACATTAAAAGGGAATGTTAATGCTCCATTCTTTTCACTCTGGCTTTGTAATATTGCTGCTAAATACTGTCAGTGGTCATGCTGAGTGCTCAGCATCTTGATGTGGTATAACCCAAGTGCAGGCCTGACAAGACGAAGCATTAGTTTGCAAGGTGTTCAGCAGCTTCACTTCTATGTTTCCAGTCAAAGCTGTAGATGGCTGCAACACCTGCACTTAAACACAGACCAGGTCATCTTTTGAGGTAAGTACTGAACGTTCCCTAACATTAACAGGTATTACCAGTTCAGAATGCAATTTAAGGAAAACGTCTAGGTTGTATCATAAATGTGAGGCCCAACTGAAATCCAAACGTGCCTTACCTATCTCCGGTCCAAGCTCACACTCAGTGAGCAAACTGCGGCTCTTCTGTTTAGAGAGCAGATGGATCTGACACAGACAAGTTTTGTACCATTTAACCCACATGGCTGGTTCTACCTACATGATGTGGAAGATAAATTGGCCCGCTGGGAATTGCTTGAAGCCAAGCAGTACGTGGTCGGCTGGCAGGCTACATAAAGGACTTGTCTTGAGGGCAGTGTAGATATAACAGTGGTCAGACTGGGGAATACCATGCTGAAATTTGCCTGCTTCCCTGGGCACGCTCCTGCAAAGACAGCAGACACAGGCAACGTCTCTCCTATGTTCTTGCGATGCCACACAGATCATTAAGCATTATAAATAACAATGATTGCATATACTTTCTCAGACTAAGAGCTGTAATAAAAAATGAAGTGTTGGTAGAAATGATATTGCAGGATTTCTATGTGGGAATAGCGATAAAACAAGTATGGTATCACTGTCAGCCACTTGGAAAGCTGTGATTTTAGAACTGTTCCACATCCCAGTTATAGTAGTGCAAAAGGAAACAATGAGCATATGGGGAAATAAAAACGATGATATATAGTTAGAGAATGTATGAAATAAGAGACGAGATGGTTCAGATGACGTAGAGACCTCCCTGTGGAAGACATTTATCTTAACTAATTAGCCATTTTGGGAGGAAACAAATCCCTAGCTGGAAGAAAGTTAAGTATGGTTTTATATTCCAACACCATCTAAAATTTTTTAAAAGGCAATTAAGACTTGAAATTGGAGGGAGTCAGATCCAACCACAGTATCCCTCTTGGGATTTATGGGATACTGACAGGCTAGTTAATCACAATTACTTTCTGAAATGTATTGCGAAGCAATAAATAATTTGTTTTCTGTTACGCTTCCTCTGCACAAGGAGAGAAAACATTTAGACAAAAGTTATCTGAGCTGCTACGTCTTACTGCCTTAAGTCATTTTCTCCTACAGGAGATGAATGTCATATGCAACCATGCTCATACATGGCTATGTAGATTTCCCAGATTCTCAAGAGACAGTGAGATGTGCTGGCATGGATATTCCCTGTGCCAGGGTTGATATTTCCAGTTTTTCCAGAAGGCTATTTTTCATCTAAAATGAGAGAGAACTCCAAGGACTGAAAGCCTATTAAAAATGGAGATATCTGTGGAGAAGATTTACTGATCTTTGGCTAACCAGTCAATCATCACTCAACTCATCTAACCCACCCTGGAATAATGGAGCAGTGCTTTCCACAAATTGTCACGAAATGTCCTTGTATTACAAGACTTAGTAAAAATGAGTATCAGAAGTCGAGGGCCCCCCAACTCATAGTGCAAGTGGTCTGGAACAGCTGATTTTAAAGAGTTTATCTTTAGTAGATTATGCTAAATTCCTTGGTTACTATTTGAATAGGAAGTATTTAAATACAACTATTACACAAACACAGGATTGTTTAAAACACTCAAAACATTTACTGAACATCGCTGTCTTCTTATATCATTCCTGGATGTCTTTCGGTAGCACATTTTAACTACTGTTTATTTTAATCTTGCTTCTAGTGTAACATATTTTACTGCTACTCCAAATTCCTTCTTAACCACCACTTTACTTTTTAAACAAAACTCACTCCTTATGGTCGACACTGCTGTGGCACTTGAGATGTCTAATAGTCTCAAGCAGCTGTTTGCTGCATTTCTAAGCTTCCTCCCTTCCCATTTTGTTTCTAACTTGGTTGACTGCCCCATGCAAAGCACAGGAATGTGTATGCGTAAGTAATTTGCACATAGGGAGTGGGAGCACCCTGCTTAAGGACGAGGTAGGGCTGGGATCAAAGTCATCCCTCTTGTGATGTGTGCACGAAGCCAGGAGAGCTGGAATGAGCCACGCTGCCTATTCCACTGTATGCATTTTCACACACAAGCCTGAGAAGTTCACCCGTAAAGCTATGCTTCAACCCTCCACTATCCAACGCTGGTGGTTTGCCAGAGAAAACCAAAAACGCAGAACAGTGTTTTTGGAACAAGGGGCTTGGTAGCTCATGCAGCACAGCCTAATGGCCAAGATAAACCAGAGTCGCACAAGGCCTGTTTTGTGTCTGTCCCCCCACCTTTTATTTTTTTCTCTTTCCCCACAGGATGCCTGCTCCTGCCAGGTGCCACAGCGCTGACGCGTGGGATCAGCCAGCGGCTCCTGGGCGACTGGCTGGGCAGATGCCCGAGCTGGGTGTTGGTGGGCGCAGGGCTTGGCGCTGGGTCCAAACCTGTCAGCATGGCTGGCGTGCCAGAGCAGCTCCGGCCCCAGCAAGGCACGGCTCCCCGCGCCGCCCGGGCACCGGCC
>JAVJGI010000060.1:66738341-66753131 GCA_035590275.1 Ibycter americanus | reverse complement strand
CGGCGTGGGACACGGCTCCCAGCGCGCCGAGGGGAGGCGGGCAATACCATTCTCCCCCGGGGGGGAGCTCGGGCTGCGCGCACCACCCGCGGGGCTGGGGAGGTGGAAGAGGCGGGCGCCGGCTCCCGAAGGGTACTGGGGTGCTTCAGACTGTTCCATTTCCAGTGGAGGGGGGGTGTGTGTTTGGAGGGTCCCTACTATTTCTGCTGGAGGGAGGGGGAGGCGAAGGGGGCAACGTGTGGGGAGCTCTGGGGGGTCGGTGCCGTGCGGGAGGCAGCTGAGCCGCGTGTGCTGGGGGAGCCCGAGGGAAGCCCTGCTGGAGATGCCCCTGGGTCCCATTGTAAGGCTTGAGGGAGGTGTGGCGGCGGTGGGGGGGAACCCGCTCCCCCCGAGCCGTGCGCTTCCCTCAGGAGAGTGAGGGGCTGTGGTGGGCTGGGCCTCCGCAGTCAGAATGGGGCTGAGGCAGGGCAGTCTGGGGGGGGGTGGTGCGTGTCTGGGAGGGCTGTGTGTCTCCAACTCCCCTCGGGGCCTTCTTGAGGGCCCCCCTTTTCTGTCAAGGTGGGAGGCTGCACCCCTGTCGGCAGCAGGGAGGGTTTGGATGGCTGAACTTTGGTTTTAATGTGGCTTTCTGGCACTACTGCTTTCTGTACCTGCTCCCTCCTCTGCTTTTTGTAACACTCCAGGTATGTGGTGAAAAGTACCAGGCTGAGGGTCGTGGTGTGGCACACAAGGGTCCACAGCCTTGCCAGCTTCCCGCAGGCTGTGCTGCCAGCAGGCATCAGTCTCCATAACCCTCTCGGAGTCCTTGGTCTCTGCTGGGACTGTCAGTAAAAGGGCCAATTATCAGATGTTTCGGGTTCTTTCTGTGGTGTGGATGGCTGCCTGTAGGAAAGCACCGAAGCCATTGAACTGCCAGCTGAACGAGAGTCAAGTGGTGACTTAAAACACTGTCTCCAAAGTCCTGTACCAGTCGTTTGCCTGCATACGCTTGAGAATAACTTTCTTTGTGCTGTTTTCTGTTTGGAGGAGGCAGCTGCACAGCAAGCTGCTCTGAGTGTAGCTAGTTTTTAGCCTTCAGTGAATTACAGCGGAGTGAAAGCGAATGCGCATCTGCCTTGTTCACAACAAACGTATTTTGTGGAGGATCGGTTCGATTAGAATAATTCTATTAAATAATTGTTCTCCATGGTTTACTTAGCTGGACGCATACCCTGCCATCTAGAGCTGCTGTGTGACAGTCGAAACTCAAACTGTGCTAGGCATGTGTCTATTACATACGATGGCCAATCAGCAGTGCCTGAAACTAAATGCAATTTGCTTCAACGCTTTGTAGTGTAAATATTCCTGCTATGAACAAAGGAGGGTGTGTCATTGGGCTTGTTTCATTTGTGCTTCTATGTGTTTTCTCCTCTGAGGCCAGTCAATGATTTTGTGTATGTTCTTAAACGGTAATAGTTTTTATTTTGTTGTGAATTTGACGTGTGCCCTCTCTTGGGCGTTTTACTGAGCTGGGACACCTAGAAGCTTGGTGCTATATCAGGATTTTTTATTATGTTCTTTATAGCTGTGATCTTAAGTGACTTAGTTTTGCTTCTTTTTAACTTCTGTTGTTACTGATTACAACTTTGAAGTTAATTCAACTTGGATGCAGTGAAAAATAAGTATTTAGTAGAACTGCCTTTTAACCAGCTGTTCTTTCGCCCTCTGATTATACAGCATGGAAACCAGTAATTTCAGACTTAATGTTTTGCCAGCCAGCTATCTATAAAACTTTCAAACATGCGCTTCTGAAATCTCTGTATCTGTTTTCTTTGAGGGGGCATAACATTTTGGTTTAAAGAAGAAAGTAAATGACAGTGAAATACTCATTTGTGCCAGCCAGTCTCTCTAGCTATTTTGTCTGTGTGTGTGTGTTTAAACATTGCAGTTGCATGCTGTTCCTGTGATTTCTGGTTCTTGGGAATTGGGGATATAAATTCTTCGTGTTAACTCCTTGGCATCTAAGTTAAATAGACACTGCACATACACACAGACTAGACCTGAATCTTTAGTTGCCAACTTAAAGGAAAATATTTTTTCTCTGGATAGAGTCATAGTGCATAGAATTATAATATGTTGCAATTTACTTGCAATCTGGCTCATATTAATTATCCTGAAACAGAGTATTGGGTAAAAAAGAGACCTGGGTCTGGGTGTGGAAGCAGATAATTGAATATATTATTAGTGTGCTTGAATTTGAAGTTGTAAAGAGCTTCTCTCACTTCAGATATTCCTTTCAGATACAAGTTGAAATGCCAATAGTTTCACAATTACTTAAGGTGAATACCACCAAGGACTAGTAGGTGTGTGTTAGTAGAGGAAACACTGGATGGAATACAAGGGTTAGCTCTTCAGGAAAAGAGAAGGAGCAAAGGTATGTGTGGGGGTTTTTTTTTATAGCCTTGTTAATTGCAACGGAAAGCATAAAGGATGTCAGGTACTATTTTGAATAAAAAGTTTTCCCAAGATCGTATCTTTCAGCAAGACACTTAACAAGTAATAGTCTTTCTTTTTGTTATGTAATAGTTGGTAGTGTTTCTGTGCAAGAGAGAAACCTACAAGCATTGAAATAAATCGGGTTGTTGGCTGAGAGCACTAAGTGATAACAGTTTAGTTTCTAACACACATCCTTAAGAAAAGTGTCAATATTGTAATGCAATAGGAAGAACAGACTTTCTGATATTTGGCAGTGTTGACTTTTCCGGACTTTCCGATGCTGCTGGCTATTGCTATACTCAAAATTACAGCTGAAAAATGAAGCTTTCCTTTTTTAGGGACTTAAGCACTTTCAAGTAAATTCCAAGTAAATGGTCTTCAGCAAAATGATAACATTGTGAACAAGGGAAATTTTATGAAGCACATATACAGCATTATTTCAGAGTACGAAAATTAAATTTAACCAGAAGTTTGTATTGGCTAGTAAACAGATACTAGCAATAGCTAAGCAAAATATCTAGACAAAGAAGGCAAGACAGGAGTAACATTTTACAGCCGGAAGCTGGAGTTCATGTTGCTGTAGTGTAACAAAACGTTCACTTGTCATGGTTGTGACATGTTTTTAGGTAGTATATAGCTGCTATATTCTCCCCTACTCGTTTCTTTAGTGTTATGTGACTAGATTATTATAAACAATATGGTGCATAATTATGCTATTATTAGCCTTAAGTGGTTTTCAGAACTGGTGTTTTGTTTTTTCCTAATGACCAGCCTTTTCCTGTACATACACACAATAAAATGTCATGTAACACGACGTCTCTGAGGCAAAGTATTGTTAGTCATGTTTACAAAACTAAAGTGAGACTATACCTTTGGAAAATCAAGTTGAATGGGAAACTCCAGTCTTCCAGTTGACTCTCCATAAGATTGAAGAACAATTTGGGCCCAAAGATAGTATGGAGCTCTGGTCAAAAGTGCTTTGTACCTGGTTTGAGGGCTGTTTGTATGACTCACGTGTTCTTAACATAATAGCTGTAATTAGTCCAGTAAATAATTAAATGTCGTAGAAGTTATGTTTGCTAGTTTTGACATCAGTAATCAAAAGGAAGCTGACAAGACTACAGGTCTAATGACACGTTTTAACCAGACACTATTTTTTGATTAGTCTGTGCGAGCTTAAATATTTAATTTAGCAGCCATTCACAGAGAATTGACAGGACCTGCAATTCAAACTGTTTTTCTTCAGTGATTGCACCATCTCATGGCTTTGTGTTCATCTGTGGTTTTTTTATAATGTTTGCATACATATTTTTTCAGCTTGATACCATTTTATTCCGCTATTAAGCCTCTTCCTTGCATTACTTTTCAATGCAAAAAAAGTTGGTTGTAATTTTCAGTCTGCATCATTACTGAAGGCTTCCTTTTGGCAGTTGGATTTTTTTGTGGTCAGTGGGTTTGTTTTTTTTTTTTTGTTTGTTTTGTTTTGTTTTATTTTTTTTGTGGGTTTTTTTTTGTTTGTGTTTTTTTTTTTTTTACAAAACTGGTTTTAACAATTGATACAGGAGCCTTCTTGTGATGTGACTCCAGTCCTGTGATAGTTCCTGTACTACTTTGCCACATGCTGTAATTCTGCAAATGTTATGTGAAGTCATACTTGAGAAGAAGTTTGATCTCTTCTTTTGTCTTTTTGTATTTATTTTTTTTAAACATTAAGAGATCACGAGAGTTGAGACTTGAAATCTGAGTCAGCATAAGTTATTATCTGGCTGGATTAGCACAGGTGGTGAGGTTCAGCATGTTCTAATTGGTTCTGAAAAGAGGACCTAAATTGCCTAATATTCCTTAATTTACAGAAACTCTATTTGTGCAGGTATTAGAGGAAAACTCTTTATAGCTTCATAGACATGTTTGGTTTTTTCTTTTCATCTCAGCTGTGAGGTGGAATTACTTTCATTTAACTGTTCTGTCACACTTGTGTAAACTTGCTTTTAGCAGCAGGATGGAGATTATATAATAAATTTTACAAAATGTACTTACTGTGTTGTCACTGTTGGAGATTTAGTCCTCTGTATTGTGCTTCTGGGAGAGCCAGGCATATTGTTAGTGAATCCATATCTGCCCTACTTGGATATCTTTTTCTCATTTCGATTATGAATTGACTGATCTGATGGTTTACAGTTGCTAGAAATGGTAACTTTTTCAGATTTTATTTCTGAGGAGAAAGTGTTGGGTACTAATGCCAACGCATGCTTATTTAGTAAACTTACTTGTATTTCTTGGATTTTGAAGATTGTGTTTATAGTGCATCTTCTTGCTAGCTGGGGTTGCTGAAGGAAAATACTACTTTCATGGTATTTTCAGTTACTATATCCATACTGTAGTCTTGTACTTTTGACTTCTTAAGAACATTTCTTATCTTTTGGATGCAGTTAAATTTTTTGAACTAGTACATGCACACAAGTTTATAATATGAATGTTAGAAGAAAACACAGATTTTTGAGTTGATAAAATTCAGAATATATCCATAAGCAGTAAATTTCCTCAGTCATAAAAAATACATCTTCATGTTCCTTTTTCTAACAAGGAGGATGAAAAGATAGTAGGAAAGACAGTTTATCTATAAACGTTTATTCTAGTTGTTTGAAGTTGGAAAAAATCATTTGTTTCTTTATTTTTGTTTTGTCATCAGGACATGTATACCTCTGAGAAACCTTCTCCAACAAGATACATTGCTTCAAGACCTGTCTTGGATTATATTGAAAGAAGTTTCCAGTCATGAGTAAGTAGATTTCTTTCTTTAAGGAAGAAAAGAAACCCTTAGTTTGCAGTTTAGAAGAAATGTCCTGTAGTGAGTTTTGGAAGGTGTTTTTTCCTGAAAAACATTCATATTGAGTTTTCTGTCTTCAGTGCTTTAAAAATAACAAAATCAAGCTGGTATTTGGCAGATGGTGTTCTTAATCTGCAAATTTTTGTTCAATATGTGTTCTGTATGACTTCTGTGTTGCTAGTCTGGTGTCATTTTCAAGAAGGTGAATTCTGTAACAAGCTGATGTTTACCTTTTTCAGGATAAATAAAACATGTAACTCTGAGGGGAAGATGTCTTGGGTTGACTAAGAGTTCCAAAATATGTGACCATCCAATGAATTTAAATACCTGGTAAAAATCCAACATAAAATGAATGGACTTCATTTTATAGGAAAAAATAAATATATTACTCAAATTCCAGTATAGAGGTCTGATCCCAAAGGAATTTTGGCATGTGATGGAAAGATCTGAGCCATAGAAAACTGGGGCTTAAGATCATCTCTTTTGGTGGAAAAAACAGATGAAAGACACCAGAAGTTTTGTTTTAGGCTATATCTGATGGGTAAGATAATCTCTTTCTAGCAAGCTGTTTTGAGTATTTGAAGGTCTTTCATAAGTTTTGCGGATGTGAGACTTCTTAATGTAATTCTTGGCAGCAACATTGCCTAGCCTTACATCATACAGAAATAAGTATATAACTTCATATGCACAGGAACTGTACTTGCAACGTAGCTTAGTTTCAACACAAGTACTGAATGCATTGAAGAACGAGCATATAGTTCATAGGATAATTATATCCTATGTTAGTAAAATAAGACCATTGGATTTTCTGGGAGGAAGTGAGTAAAGAGAATTGTTGGTTAAATTTCTTGTCAAAGTGAATGAAAAATTACTGTTCTTGACATCTGGAAGAAAAAAGGAATGACGAGGGAAATGCTTGCTAAATGCAGGAAAGGAAAAACTACACCAAAAAGAGGACTGAGAGAGTTGCTGAACTCTAAAGTTCATGCTTAGTGTAGATGGAACTATTTTAGTATTTATGTAGAATTATATCTTTTCTCCTCTTTAATAGTGCTGTTCACAATTGTTTACTTTGACATTTAAGTTATTTGCTGTATTGCATAGATGACAACTTGACAGGCAGTTATTCAAATACCTGAATATCCTGATCTGTCAAACGCTGCTATATTCATTTGCATTTGTTTTATAGAGTGTCTCATGTGCTGTCGTTGCCTTATGTATAGTCTTACACGTAACAAATAATGCAGTTTTTTTGCCTTTTTAATCATAGTTGCTGTGTTAAATGTGACTCACCAAGGTGCTGCTGTGATGTTGTTGGTTTGAGTACAACGAATACTGTCATGACTTGAACAAAACACCATTGGTTTTGGTGAGATTCTGACATGATTCCAGACTGCAGAGTTTAGCTTTATATTAGAAAGAATGACGACCTTTATTCAAATGAAAGATAACGCTTTGGCAGTACTTTTTGTGGTGGTTAATAGTTAGGTTATTCAAAATACAGTCTCTTCTTTGCAGGCCACCACATTCTTGTGATCACTTAGATGCTTAAGTCTGTGCAAAGTGATGGGCTGCAAGATCACAACAGACAATGCCGCTTTTTTTTGAAAATATGGTTTAGAGAAGATGAGATGTATGTTCAGCTCATGTTGGATTTCTTAGTTTACGGTTTACTTCAGGGAAGCTTGAACTATAGGCATGGTCTATGTAGTTTTAGGCTTCTGTCTTCTAAATACATCGGTCTAGAAGGTATTTATCATCTTACGAAGATGCCTTTATTTGCATACTTCTGTATATGTAAGTTTATTCACAAAATCAGTGGGCACCTAGAATAGCTAGATGTGTTAAAAGTGATGGGAGTCTCTAGTATTCTGACCTTGTGCATCACCTAGTGTAATTTAAACTGAAAAATCTATCTAAAAAGATCATCTAAAATGTGGGTACATCAGACTTAAGAAGGCTAATAACATCTTGGTTAAAAAATTCAGAATGCTGTTATGTGCAGGCTGCATTGTAGAATCCTACTTGTTATTTTCTTGTGATACATTTGATGCAATATGTATTTCCATTGCTGTTCATGAAGGGCTGTTCTAGAATCTGAGTCCTAAAATGATTAAATCCTTCTTGTAATATCTGTCCTAAATTTATTCACAGGCAGTTCATATCTATTTGGGGTTTTTTGGCAAGCTTATTCACTAGCTTAAAAAGTCATTTTTACCTTACCGTATTTGTTGTTTTAGCAGTTTGTTACATAGTGTGTATTATTTTATTGAAATAGGTTTTAGAAGTAGATCTGTAATATCCTGGTACTTAAGAAGCACAGACAAGCTGATTTTTTAGGCAAATGATGAGTTAAATTTTTTTGGAAAGTGAGTAAGTGAATTACTGTTGTATAACTTTTAGTACTTATCAGGTGTGTAGATAAGTACCTTGGATCCTGTTGTACTTCCCCAGTATTGGGGAAGATCCAGTATTGACAGAATTGCAAAGTCCACTGTTTGTGGTAGTTGTTTTTAGTTGTTGGGCAATAAAAAGAATCTGAAAAGGTGTTAAAACTGAGGCAGTCTCTATTAAGGCTTTTATTTCTGTGGAATGCCTTTATAAATGTCTGTTTTCATAAATAAGGATAAGAGAAATCTGTATTTCAAATTATACTTCAATGTTATGTGCCCCACAGTATGGTAGGGTCACATGCTTAAAGGGTGGGTAAGAGTATACATGGTAGTTAACTTTGATTGATTTTGATTTAGTTTGTATTTAAAGATAACTTGTCAGAGAAATCCTGGCTGTATGTAACCTGCCTAGACTGTTACACCACAGAAAGGGTTGGTTTAATCACCTGTGTTTTCTTCAGCTGCTGACATTTAGCTGCCAGAAAATGTGTAGTGTCATGATAAATTCTTAAGATTATAAACTGTGCACTTCATGTTTGGGAGTTTTCCTGTTCTTTCTCCTCTGAAGAAAGGTCAGTGCAGCGAACTTTTTTGAGCTGCTGCAATGAACTCAGTTTGCAAACAATTAAACTAGTTGTTAGTACTTACTGTTGCAACAAGCTGCTGACGTTTTCATTTCCCCCCCCCTTAAATGTGTAGGGTGCAGTGCCAGCTTTTTGTTTTACTATTCTGCTATCATAATGAATTTTACAGAATAATTCTTTCCTGGCGTTGTCTTTCTGCTTTTGGTTTTGTTTCCCGCACCCTAAAAAGTTAGCACTGCATGCAGTTGGGAAGTTAACCTGCTATTCCTCGTGCTTCAGTATCATCGCTTCAGGTTTTCTTCATGGTTGACTGAGGGTAGGGATGCATTTTTTGTGTTTGGAGAGATGCTGTGCAATGTAATCTTGTATTTTGAAAATCATCAGTGTGGCCTGGTAATGAGGTGGGAAACTTTTTGCTTCACCAGGTCAAATCAAGACCACAATGGTGTGATTAAAGGCTGCTTCTGTTTGGTGGTTGGTTATCTTGACCTCACATTACAGCCAGCTTTCTAGTTTTGTGTTCATGGAGAAACCTTAGGGTTTTGTGATTTCTGGGGAAAAAAAAAAATAATAAAAATTTCCTTTCTCTTCAAGTTCTTGTGGTGTGTGTAAAGAAATAGTTTTAGCTGTCAGTTTCTCTAGTCATGAGCAAGAAACTTGGGAATTAAAACAAATGTTAAGTCCAGCCTTAACAGATAAATATATAATGCTTTAGCAAGTATGCAGTATTATTCCTATGCTTGCAACTGAGAAAAGTATGTTCTGGGCTTCTATAAAGCTTCCTATGCTAAGGAAAGTGTTTAATTAAGGCTGGCTCAATTCCCTCCCCCCCTGCCCCATAAGCCAGAATGAATTTGTAGTGAACTGAGGACCAAGTCAAATTGTTCATAATTCAAACTGTTTTAGTCTGGAGGAGACTTGGGGAGGCAGGATCTTATTGCTCTCTACAACTGCCTAAAAGGAGGTTGTAGGCAGGTGGGGGTAGGTCTCTTCTCCCAGATAACAAGCTACGGGACAATAGGAAATGGCCTCAAGGTGCACCAGGGGAGGTTTAGATGGGAGATTAGGAAACATTTCTTCACTGAAAGGGTGTTGAAGCATTGGAACAGGCTGTCCAGGGAGGTGGTGGAATCACCATCCCTGGAGGTGTTTAAAAAAATGTGTAGATGCGGTGCTTAGGGACATGGTTTAGTGATAGACTTGGCAGTCCTGGGTTAGCAGTTGGACTTCATGATCTCAAAGGTCTTTTCCAACCGACATTACTTTACGATTCATTAAATACATTTTGGGAAATGGACAATTTCTTGTTGTTTAAACAAAGTGTGAGGTGGCTGTGCGTTTTGTGTATTTTGGGGTAAAGTGTTGCAAATAATTATAAAACTGATGTATGTAGCTTAAGAGGCTTTGTAGTAATTTGTTTTCAGTGAGCTGAGAGAAAGGAAAAAGACTAAGTTTTGATTCATACTTAAAACTGCATGCTAGGGAAGGAAAGCTTAAAATAAGCTAAAATACCTTTATAGTGAAGTATAATAATAACTAAAAGATGTTGGATTATTATGTTATGTGTTAAGTTTTTGTTTTATTTTTGAACCATGAACCTTGAAAACCTATTCATAAAATACAAGCTTGAAGATACAGTATGTGAAGTGTTTTCTTTAACAATTGGTCTTCTGATTTCACAGCACAGTTGTCTTCTAATTTTTATAAATACTGTAAGTTGAGAAATGGAAGAAGCTGTTGTCTCCTAGGTCATCTTTACTGAAATTTCAAATAGTTGTTATTTATGAAAAACTGAAGATCTGAATGATATTTGTAGGATATAGGGGGATACAGAGCCATAACGCAAATTTGAAAAAGGTTAATTTGAAGACTTGGGATACATTTAAGATATTTCAAGAGTCAAATACTAGTACCCCCCACTCCACCCCCTGCCCCCAGCAGTTCAACTATCTGGAAAAGAATGAAAATCCACAAGGTGTGTAAAATAGTAAGCTACTGTATATTAACATCCCCATAAAAATTACTTCATTGATAATATTGTTACTTCTTTTGTTTGCTCTGTCTTTTTCTTGAATTTGCCAGGGGAATTTACTGCTGTATGCAACTGTAGTGACACATGAGCAGTGGGATCAGAAGTCGTAGTGTAGTAACTGTTTTTTTGTAGTGGGAGGATGGAAGTATGAAAAATGCATGTATACTGAGTTGTTTGGCTCCTGAACCTAGCGTTCAGGAGAGCGGCTTGCTATTCTTGGTCTTGCTTCACTTCACAGTTACTCTTCTGTGTTGTCATAACTATTCTATTTTCTTCAGATACTGCTAGTTAATGCTATATCTGCTGGCTGTCCCCTCAGTGTAGCGCAGTTAGTACTCAAGGGAGAGTATCAGTAAGTGTGCTGGAGGTAGTTTTCTGACTTAACTCTGACCTCTGCATCTGCATTTTAATGAGTTGCAGAAACTTGTAAGGACTTGTGGAAAAGCTTTGAGTGAAGTTGAATTTCATTAGAAGGGTCTGCACTGTAGGAGCCAAGGCTGAACTGGGTGTTTAAAATTTCATTACCCCCTTAAAACATTGCCCTTGCCAATAGAGGGGGTGGTGTCCTCTCCCTGTCTGAACCCCTTCATTCTTCCTTATTGTAGGAGCTTTCATGAGGTTGATTTGAATTGCTCCCTGAGCTGTTCACTACATGGCTGCATAGATGGTTGTACTGCTGTAGTGCAGGGAGAGACGCTCAGGGGTGAGAATAAGTGGTTGGTGGGTGAAACTGTCCTTTCCGGTGGTAATGCTGTTTTTCCCTTGCTTGAAGTGTGTGTGTAACTATAGTTTAAGTTATTTAGGAATGTAGTAATCTTAGGCTTCCTCTAAACTAAGTGAGGAGAGGCATCTCCAGGGGGCTAATCAGATCTTAGATGACCCACTTTCTCACCAATGCTGTAATTAAACTGCTTCTCTAAATACAGAGGTTGCATTAGTAGCAGGAGAATACAAACCCAAATACTTTACATGCACAGAACTGATGCATCACCTTTGAGGAAATATAGGCATATTAGTAGAAACTTACTTCTTAATATTCTTATTTTATGATGAATTCTTCTTATTTAATCAATTGACATAATGATGCAACTTCTTGGAGCTTGTGACTTTTTTTGCTGCTAGTACAGCTGTTTAAATATATCAGAACATACATGAAAGCTTTTGAAAGCTTTTTGAAATTCATCTATTTAAACAGACTTTTTAGATACTTTTTTTTTCATAATCCTGTCTTTATTTTTTATCACTTTAGGATATTTAGGACTCGTAAGTTGGGACTTTCCTTGGACTTAGAATTTATTTTCAGATTGAAGAAGACGATAAATATTTTTGAGTTTTGTTCTGTCACTTTTACAAGTAAACAAAATAAGTCTTCAATCTCCATAGACTGAAGTCACTTGCTTTTCTTAAGCATTGCAGGAGATTGCAGCTATCAAGAATATAGTTATTGCATGCAGAAACTATGCTTCCGAGTGATACTTTGAAGTTCGGTAGTCTCACTTTCTATAGGGCTTTGTCAACAAACAGGTATTGTGTAGTATTTACTATTTCATTTAAATTAGTTTAAAAAAATCTAGCTTTGCTATAAATTGTTGAACCTCTTTGCCTATATTTCAAATACGTTTATTGAATGGTTAAAAATTGTTGTATTTTTAAAAGTTTTTCTGCCGTAAAGGGAACTTCAAAGCTATCTTCTTTCAGGTTGGGCTTCTTCCCTGTGGATTTAAACTGATGATCAGATTGATGGGGCTTCTCTAAACAAGTTAGTGCAACATGACACCTGCGTTTAAACCAATGTAATTTCTGTTTGTAAACCAAGATGCTGGCACTGGTAGGAAACTGTTAGTTTTGAACTGACAGGAAAGTTGTGGCAGGAAAATAACCATCACGAATGTTACTGGAGGACCAGTCTTGTATACATGAGTACTGCTCCCTGAATATGTCCTTTTTAGGCACTTGCACTTCACATTTATTCTGTCACGTTTGCAATGAAAATTAAGGTTCGATTATTTACAAATTACTTTATGACACTGTAACTGTGTGTGTATCCAAAGTAGAAAAGAAGATATAAATATGTTTATAATAACAACATATGTATTTAGACACTGATTATGTTACATTTGTTTTATATATTTTTATATAATTATGTTCTATTTATATACTTACATAAAATGTCTAACAGTTCTTTTATTTATGTGTGTATATGTAGAGGGAGAGAGTTATCTTTCAAAACTTGTCTGCCTCTCACTGTTCCAATTGATGGCCAGTCAGGACTGCTGAATTATTACAACTTACTGGCGTACACAGAAGTACATGCCTTTGTCATAATAATATTCTCCTGTTACAGGTTATTTTTTTTTTCTTTAAATCTTAGTCTTTGGGCCTGTCTCTGTACTGGATTATATAGAACATGGCAAAATAATGCCTTTATTGTAGGTCTTTGGTACTTCTGCAGCAGAAAGAGTAAGCAGCAAAAGAACACTGTAACCTTTTTCTCTGGAGTGAGTATCAAGTATCCACCACTATGTAAGCAATTCATATTTCTGGGATCGTATTCATCCTGTGATAAGTTGAGGGTGGTATTCAAGTACATCCCAAAGGGGGAAGGATGCAGAAACTCACAGATGAAAAGCGAGAGCTATAAATTTAGAGGTTTGGGCAGGCACCCCCCTTCTTTGTGTAAGGCGCTGTGTAGACACAGAACAATGTTCTAGTTACTGCAGGGAGGACTTTCTAGAGGCTGCAGTACTAAGCTCTCTAGTGATGTTATAGTTTCCTGTTGAATAAGAGAATTCACAAAACAGCTGAGTCAGATGAAGGATTAGAAATGGGCTGAAGTAGTTTTCGAACAGCAGGGTTCAGTGAAGTATTTAGAGGACTTTCCTTGCCTGTTGTGAGTCATGTTATTTTCCCTTTCCGTACAAATGATTGAGTAATATGCACCACTGGGTTGGAAAAGTGAAGCTATTGGTGCTCATTAGTGTAATTTTATCACAGATAAGAAAAATAAATGAGCTGCAGCCTCATTTTATGTTACATTATTTATGTTCATAGTCAAAAAAAAAATCCCACCTGATTTAGAAGATGTGCAGTTATTCTAAGCTAAATTGACCATTTTTCAAGTGAAACTACTCTGATGTTCTTTACCCAATTTTTGATAGGAAACAACTTCTTTGAGTTGTAGCACAGATGGAAAATACTTGGGGTTGTTGCTGTAAGTGGAGTTATGCAAGTAATCCCAGCAAGATTACTGGTTCCATGTTTCTTTAAGTTAAAGATTTTTTCCTTACTTAAACTGTCTGATCTGTTGTCCTTTCAGTGTTTAAAGGATGGTTGCAGATGTTTGTATAAACAAAGTAGCTGCACTTAGGTGATATCCTGTCAATCAGCTGATTATAAAGTTTGTTTATTCTCTTACTGCGAAAGTCTCCTATAATTAAGATATTCTAATTCTTAAAATTATGTGGGACAATGGCAAGATAGCACTGGAATGTTTTTCAAGGCTACTGGTAAACCTGTACCTATCCTGCTCAAAATTTCTGAAGTAAGCAAAAAGCTGCATAGGACTAGTTTGGGAAGTTGGTGTGTTGAGGTTTCTTTTTCTCTTCCACCACCCCCCACCCCTTCCCCCCTGTTTTATTTTGTGTATCATAATTATTCTCTGGAATGGAAGGCATACCGATGTGCTGTAGAATCTGCAGTGCTTTTTGCCAGTGCAGTCATTAATCTAATAGATCGCTAATATAAAAGGGCACTTTGTTTTAATAAAGCACTCTGGTTTGCCATAGGAGAGGATTCTTGAATACAGTCTTTCTGTTTTACCCTTGAAAAGCTCTTTGAAAATCTGCCTAATTCCATGGTAGAGTGCTGAAAGGCTCACTCAGAGCTCTTTTGAGCAGGAGTTAGACTTCCCAGAATTTTTAGAGACATAGGGAAATAAGTGTCTCACCAGAATGTGTTCTGTTATATTCAGTATAAGCTTTTTCCTTTTTTTTTTATTTTTTGTAGCAGAATTTTCTACAGTTATATGAGTTTTATTTTGTGATGCTACTATTCCAGAGTTGTAAAAACACTGTGATGACATAACCATCCTTCCCTGCCCTCCCACAGACTTACTTTTTGGAGGTGACCCTTGTCAGCTGCAGCTCTCTGCTCTGAGTGATGCTGTGCAACAGCTATACTTTGTGTTCAGGCTGTTCTACAGACTCTGCTTGCTGTGCATGCTTCAGAGCAGTTATATTTCATAGTACTTTACATCTGGTTGTGAAAACTAGACAACCTTTTAGCTTCCTTCTTTTTTTTTTTTTCTTCCCCTCCTCCAGTTACAGCTATTTGTAAGACTGTAAGAGTGTTTGAAGGACACTGAGGTTGGTCTTGGAGGATGGGAGAGGAAAAACTAGGTTTATAGTTGGCCTTGAAAAGATTAGGTACAAACTGAAAAGTGTCAGTTTTGCTTTTTGTTTCCTCCCCACTTCCGGGGGG
>JAVJGI010000060.1:66717371-66738222 GCA_035590275.1 Ibycter americanus | reverse complement strand
CCCGGCCCCCCCCCCCCCCCCCCCCCCCAACTCTTTTCTATGCCAGAAGCAGCGACAAAAATGTCTGTAGTTTTTACTTTATTAACTATATGGTAGGAAAGTACATCTTTTTAGGGCAAAGGCTAATGAGTCACTTTTAGAGAAATTTCAACATTTATTTACTCCCCAATACATTAAACCAAACATTTATTTGAAACTCACTGTAAGGCTTTTGGGTGTTGTGAGTGTTTTTGGGGTTTTTGTTTTAATGCATCAGTCATTAAGTGGAGCATCCATTTTGGAGAATTAACTAACTTTTAACTTACGGTTTTGTTTAATGCTGTATATTCACTGGTCCTGCAAGATGGTATAGCAAGGCCAGGTCACCTGTGTGTTGTCCGGTGAAACCTAATAGAACAAGTTCAAGGATAAATCTGCTGCAAGAGGAGGATGATGACACTTTTTCTTCCTGTTCCTTTACCACTGGTAGTTAAAGTAGTGAATTACAATGCCTGACTATAGTATTGGATAGAGTGATGCAGTTCAGTCCCTTCTTGTCTGGACCACGGGCAACTGTTGGCTGAAACTTGGCATGAGTTTAAGTTCTCTACAGCTACAGAGAGAGCATGGAGAACAGTAAATGCACTACAGTCTGCCAAAATTGGGACTGAGTCACTAGGGCATGTACAGTTCCTCCAGTTCCTCTATCTTTGCTCTTGTAATAGGTAGGTAAAATGTTCTTCATTTAGATAGTTTGGTTGTCTTAAAGTGAAGCTGAATAAAGAAGCCTGTTTCACACTGCTGCTTCCTGCCTCCATCTTGCGTAGTTTACCTGCAGGCAGTGTTGCTAAGATGCCCAGGCGTTTCCCCCATTTTTCATGGATGAGGGAGTAGGAGAACTCTTTGTTAGTAGCAGAGGCATGTATATGCTATATGGGAAATAGGACCGGATATGAAGCAAGTGTGATGTCCTAGTTACAGCAGGCTACTAAATAAATCTATTTGTAAGAACAGAGGCAAAATGGAAATAACCATAAACATAGCCACAACCAACCACTTAACGAGAATACACATCTCATATATAACTCTAGCATTAATCTTAAGTAATCATGGTGGATGTGATTGTCATATTCAAGTACTAAGCTTGGATTTTTTAAATATGTTAGTTAAAATATGTTTTAAAAGACCGTATTTTCTGAGTGAATGTATGAGGAGAGCAGGAGTGAAATCTGAAAGTGAACAGTTAATGCTGTCTCCCATTAGAACACAACTGTGATAAGCAAACTGACCTAGGTATGCTTCCTTCCAAAGGAGGGTGGATCATTTCTGATCTGTGTGACCTTCGGGCTAATTTTGTTCAGTTACTTTTGAAGGGCTAAATTCTTTCTTCCCTAACATGTCTCTTTATAAGAGTTTTTTCATCAATAGGTAAGGTATAGTTGTGGGAACAGATACCTTTTTAGTGATAGATTAGCCTGTTACAAAGTGTTCAAAAACTTGGTTTAAAATTTTTTGATTGTAGTTGTAGAGAGAGAAGGCCATACCATAGGCTATTTGCTATACAAATTAAGCCTGCAAATACACGGGCTTAATAAAAGTACTGTGTATTTTGCGGTGGAGTAATAAGGTTTGATGTTCTTCCTGGTGGCTGTGGACAGCTGTGTTTTATTACTTGGATTAAATATCAACATAGAAATGTTACCTGCAGTAAAGGATTTAATCATGCTAATAAATAGTGATGCGCAGAATTTTGTAGTTTTTCTTTGTTTCAATGAGGTAAGAGATTACTAATCTCACTAATACCCTTTTCAACAGGAAACCAAGTACAGGTTTGCATGAAAAGTAAAGTTTTTATCTTTTTCCCCCCGCCCCCGCTCTCTTCTTTGAATTGAATGCACAGTTTTATCGGTCTTTGCCAAATTAATTAATTTATTTTGACTTCAGTATTGATACATGTAAGATAGTTTTGATTTTTTGTTTAATATTGCAAAAATAAAAAAGTCTTTTAATGACTGGTATGGCTTCTTTCTGTATGCTTAGGTTTGACGGAATGTGTAATAATATCCTTTAGCTTGAAAATGCATCTGTCAATTAATACTACAGCTGTCACCCAGATCCAGGAAATGCAAAATAGCTGCACATTCCGTTTGGAATGCTGCATATGCAGGAAATATGGTACATTGTTTGGAAAAATCTTTTAAAACTTTCTGTTGGTGTAATTACAACTTCATAAGTATTTAGTTTCTTTTTGGGACTCCTAGCGTGGAATTTTTTTCTCAAAATATTTATCATTTGCAGCTAAAACTATTATCAAGGTTGTACTGCAATATGAGGGAGACTGACAAACTCGGTGGGGTGTGTGTGTTCACACACCCATGAGATCTTGTGCTAACACACTGTTTCTTCCTCATGTTTTAAGAAAACATATTTTATGACATATTTAAAATGAGCTGCTTGTATACAACTTTTTTTTGGGGCAATGCCATTTGCTTTGTTGGCACTTCCTTTATTTGCTAGCTAATGTGCCTTGTAAAGTGGCCTTTGCCCTCTGAAGGGCATAGTGTGAGGGAGAGGAGGCAGAAACAGGATAAATTTGCAGATCCATAATGAGAATTTGTGGTTCTGTAGTTGCTCTTTATCATAACATATATGTAGCTTGTTTAACACAGTCCTAATCAATAGTTCCAAAAGACATGAAGTAGTACCTCTCTGTTTTATCTAAGGAGTTCTGTATTGGAGCCGAAGCTATCCCTTTTGATAAGTCTTTACAGGTTAAATATCTAACAACTTTTGGAGGCCTTTTAAACTGTGCTAAACTGTGTAGTTTAGGTGCACTTGTGTATCTAAATCTGATGGTACAGTTTTGCAGTAAATATATGAGCAAAGACAGTAAATACGTGAGCAAAGTGCCCTTTACTCATGGAGGTGATAGGTATAAAACACATCTGTTGGGAGGAAAAAACCCTATGCATACATGCATCATTTTGTTTGGATTTGTTGGTTTTTTTTTGGTAGAGTGCATAAGGCGTATTTGAACACAAACTTCTGATACCGATCACTATCGGTGTCTTAGCAGGAGGATGATAAAAGTGATCTACATGGGCAGTTCCCTTGGTTTCATTGTGGCTGGCTGGGAAAGTTGCAGTCTGTCTTGTTATAACCTAGATCCACTTGCAGAAGATGTTGTAGCAAGAGCTAAGGGTGTAAAAAATAATGTGAATTGGGTAAGAAGGATAACAGTAGGAGTGTTGTGCAGTGATTTCTTTCACTGTGTGCAGTAATGTCTGCTGAACATAGCTGTATGTTTTTCTGTCTTTCTCCCTTCCCTGTTTTTAGCATTTGTTTTTCTTTTTTTGGGTTCAGGAGTTTTTTGCCTGGAACAGGCAGAATTTCTTTCTACTTTAAACATACAAGAAAGCTATTCATTAAAATCAGGATGATGATGGAGAACATCAGTAAATGGTCAATGAAATTAAAACAGACTTTAAAAAAAAGTGAACTAATGCCTCTCATCCTCTTTGATCAGCGTACACTTAGATAGCTGTCTGTTACAATTATTACTTCTCCAGTGTTTAGATCAAGCTACTTTCTCTTTCCAAGAAGATGTGTTCTATCTACATCAGTTTGTTTCAAAAACTGCAGCCATATGTTATGCTTTGACATGGTAGTGATAAGTGCTAAAAATGAAGAACAAAAAATATTCCTAAGTGAATGCAAATTCTGTGGATTAAGCAGTTAGTGACACTTACTAACTCTGTAGGACCATTCAGAAGACTATGAGGGTATTTATTTATTTTTATGCATGCTTTGCAAAATGCATAGCCAGAAGCAGTCGTCTTGGAAAAATGAATGCCTTGAATAATAAAAGGGGTCATCTCACTAGTGCAAACATTTTCACAGGAAAGGCTACCAGAATTCCACATATGATTTCTTGGGAGCATTAGGTTTCTGTTTTTTGGATTTTTTTTCTTATCTTTTTTCTTTTTATCTTTTTAATGGTTCCCTTTAGTACATTACTGCCAAAGTAAACTGTAGAAAATACTGAGGGCTTCAGTTCATAGATTGGAAAATTATTTCAAAATATTAGTGAGAAAGGATAGATAACCTACTTCGTAGCTGCTTTAGTAATGGTTTGTGTCATGATACATTGCCTGTCGTAGAGCTCAGTGCTTATTTATTTTGAGATACTAATTTGAAGACTAATTGTGACAGAAAAAGTCAGAGAGGAGTTTCATAAAACAAAATGTTTCTATTGGTACTTAAGGTGTTGCCGGGACTTAGCTGCTGGGTAAACTTTATCTAAATTTATGGGGTTTTTTTCCAGGAAATCAGCAGTTTTTAGTGTGAACTCACTGTGCAAACGTTTTTACAATATGCTGTTCCTTCTATTTGCTATTTAAAGAATCTTTTCCTAGATGATGTGCCTTGCTTGTATTTCCTTAATCCTTTAAACTAATATGTTGTTGAAAACTTTTCTCCTGCTTATGAAATAGTTGTTCCTGATAAGAAAATCTTCATTTTCTGAGCCCCTTTGCTAAGGTGGGAGGGAAGATGAAGCAGTTGTGTCACGTATGGTTTCTGAGACTGCAGCTTTTAAGGCAAACATTGAGACGGGTCATTAAGAACAGCAGCCCTCGCTTTTGGTAGTAGTTGACTTTTTATAGCTCTTGTTACAAAGTCGGTAGGACTGTTCATAACATGTCGAAGCACTGTCTTGTGTTTTGCAGATGTAGAAAGAAGGGTGCAAAGATCAAGTGGACCTTGGCTCTTGTAAATCCCCATCTCCTGTCTGTAACGTCAGACTCTCTGTAGTTCTGTGAAAAAGCAACCAGGAGTGTTTTGTGTGTGTTTTTTATCAGCTTTCCGGATGATAGTGGCAAGACTAAAAGCTTGATCCCGCTTCCATTGCAACAGGTAGCAACAGGACTGGACCTCAGGCTAGTACCTTGCTGGCCATTGTGTTGTGGGCTGTCAGTTTCTTTGCATGTGTCAGGCCTGAAAGCTTGATATCTTAACCATGTTTAGCATCTGGCAGGTAGGGAAAAGGACATAAATAATTCTGGCTATGGGGAGTATAAGGTAGGATTATGAAGACAGATCTGCACAGGTTTCTGCAAAGATGTGGAGATGTGCAATAATTTGTATGCAGTCTGAATTCTGGACTGTTCAGGTTGATGTGAGATGGAAAAAGAATGGTCACAATAACTTTACATCTCAAGTAAAATGTGTGCAGCCCTATTGTTCATATGAATGAATGCCCTCAAGCCATTTTAGTGGGTTTTCTTTTGTTAGTAGCTTGTACATCTTTCTGTAGATGAGGACACAACAAGCAGGCGCTGTTTTGGGTGGCTGCAGTGCAGCCTGGTATTACCCTGAGGGTTCTTGATGTTTTTTTAAAAGCCTAGACAGAATGCCATGAATACATAACCATTAGAGATTATAAGAAGGGAGTGAAAAAGAAACGGTGAAGTTTTCCGCAAACTGAAATTCTGATTTTTTTTTCTTTTCTTTTCCACATGTCATTTGCAAATACCCACTGAGCCATACTTTTGCAGCATCTTTTGTGCTGTAAATATGTTACCTCCTGGCAGTGTGTGTTATGAAAAAGAACTGCTTTCAAAGACCGGTTAATTATAATTACATTAATGGAAGCATTTTTAATTTGGAGTGATGATAGCTGACCAACCAGGATGCAGGTAAGTCTCTTCATTATGGTTAGGACAGATCAAGGGCTGCACACTGTGATCCATAAAATCCCATTCTGGTTAACTGCTCCTTCTCATACCAATGTATTTCATCAAGTTGATAACGTGTACATGATTTCTGTATTCCCTACAATATTGAAGTTAAGAAAGAGAAGCAAAATGCAAGAGTATCATCAAGCCCATACTGCTTAGCAAACTAGCTGTCAAAGATGAAAAATGCTTAGCAGAAGTTCATGTGATAAGCATTGAATATGTAACTACTTTTCTCCTCAAACAGTATCTACTTAAATTGTTACACTAAATTTATGACACAGTTACTTTTGAGGTTACCATGTGTATCTGTGTCAGAATTGCTGTGGACTTTGTGAATATTCTTGCTCACTGTTTTGTTGGGATGTGGTCTGAGGGGTGGCAGTTGTAGTGACAGCATGTATGGAAGTATCAGATAGGTTTCATGAATCAGAGTGAACTATAACCAAGTTATCACTCATAAGTAACAAATGAAATTACATGATTTAGCTAGTTAGTGTGTTTTGTTTCTTGAATTCTTTTTGGTATTGCCACTTCTTTAAAGCAGGTTTAGTGTTACTGTCTTGGTAGGTGTATAAATTGATTTGAGGAAAGAGAAATAGCAGCCACAAAGCTTATTGTATAATTCTTCAAATTTGAGTGATTTGTCTAAGTTTGTTGTTTATCATGAACACCATGGCCCTGCTTCAGACTTGCACCATTTTCTTTCTTTACATTGCACACAGGATGTTTAGTAAGCTTGTTTACATTTTCCTAAATTAATTTTAAAGCTTTGAGGTTGTTGTTTTCAGTTTCTTTCTACATGACAATTTCCATAATAAACAAAAGAGAGTAAATACTGCGCATGCCATCTTTGGAGATTATTTCATGTCAAGGGAGGCAGGCGTGTGTGAAAATGATTTCTAGTCCTGGACTTCTTGTGTGTCTCTCTTAAAAGCTCAGAGCGGGCTTCAACTGTTTAAAATACCCCTACTATTTGCTGTTGGGGAGAGAGGGATACTGGTGACCATGGGATGAAAGCCTATGACTATTCTGCAAACTTTAGTAGTTGCTGGTTTTGTGTTTTCACTGTAGTCTACTAGACCTGCAAATCATTTGGGTCCTTTTCCAGTTAATCATCTTTGTTACCAGCAGGACAAGGGATAGTTTTGAAGAAAAGGGATCAGCTTTCCTGGGTGTTAATTCCTAGCTATTGAAGTGCCCCATTTCTTTGTCAAAGTAATTTTGACACAAAAGCAAGTAAAAAGCATGCCTTCTATTCCTTTCTGTCTTTCTCTGCTCCCCTTTCCCTGCTGTTACTTTGTCAGTCCACTGTCCTCTGCTTAGTCCAGCACTTGAGAAACTTGCTGTAGAAATGAGATAATCTAGTTCAGTTAACATCAGCTTCAGGATTTGCAAGGTATATTCATGTTTTAGTTGCTTAAGTGGATGTTACTATGAAGATTTTAGTCAATCTTACTTTTTTTTTTGTTGTTGCTACTTTTTTTTCTTTCTTTTTATGTATCTATAGTAGGTTTATGTAAGGACCATCAAAAGTTTAGTAGTTGTGTAAAGGTAGTTGTGTTCTTCTGTGAACCGTAAACTTAGAAGCCAGCGTTTTAGAGATTTGCAATGTAATGTAGCTGTAAGTAATGCTGCCCCTCTGTGTTTGTATCTGTAACTTGACAAGTTGTTTGGTAACCCAACTAAATAAAGAAAGAACACATCATGGCAAGATAATGGTGGGAAAGTTCTTGCAGGTAGAATTTTGAGGACTGGATTATTAAGTGAAGGACTTTCAGGTAAACTTTAGCAGACAACCTTGCATACATGTTATTTCAGTGTTTTGAAATTATAGTTGTGGTGGAAACATCTGTTTATGGTGATCTTTGCCTTACCTCTCTACGTATAAAGTCATTTGTCTGAAACCAGGAATTTAAATTTAGGTTCAGGAGTTAGAAATTATTCTTAATATAGGAGGTTGAGAAATCTGTTTCTAATGGTTTGAAGAATCCTTTTTCAGGAGGAGGTAAGTTACAGTTGCACAGTATGTCTACAAGCTTCCTAGTGAGTGGACGCTTGAATATTTGCAGGATGGGAGAAGAAATTGGTCAGTTTGTCAGAGAGAATGATTTTACTTGTCTTTGTTTTGCCAAACCAAATATAATAGTACTTTGAGTTGCTATTACTTCTAGCAGAGGGAGATTAATGGGCAGGCTGTAAATAAGGCTGACATAATAGAAATAGTTTGTTGTGCCTATGCTGTGTGTGTGTTTCAGGAAACTGAAATGCATGTGGGTAAACATGCCAGCAAATCTAAAATCTGAAATGCTTGTGATCAGCAGCTGGAAATGGAAAGAGATGACCTCCCCCCTGCCCCCCCACCATCCAACACTTGAGCAAAGGGAACAGAAGGTCTAAAGGCCAGAGAATACATCTTGCACTGTCTCAGTTGTGGCCTGTGGCTTGTTTCAATGTTGGTTCTCAGAAAATGTAGTTGGCTTCCTAATTCGCTTTGTTTGTGTGGTCAAGGCCTCGCAATGCTGTGTAGCAATTTGGTTTCCTAAAGTATTCACAGAGCCTCTTCAGGGCTGATAGTTATTTAACGTGATAGTGTACAACTTAATTTTTCATTACTTTTTTTTGTTGTTAGCTCAGTAGAGGCTTTGACAGAAGGCACTTCTGAAGTGGTTTTTTTTTTGGTTTCCAAATGGTGTTAAAAATGTTGTGGGGCACATACTGCAATTTTTCTGTTTAAAATTACCTGACAGAAGTAATGATAATGTCTTAGCTGAAATAGTTTTCTGGTCCTCTGGTGGTGGGAGAGAGAAGAACGCCTGAAATACTCCCAGGATTTCCATCGTGTCTCCCGGTGTGCAAGTGTGCAAGAATTCCTGTCACGTACAAGGGTGTCAGAGGTATGTGTTCAAGTGGGGAGAAAAGGAACCTAATGATTCTCTTTAGCAGGTGCTTGCTTGTGTGTGAATGGGTTTAGCAAGCTAGATTTAATTTTAATTCTTTTAGGAGGTCTGATGCTGGCTCTGTACTGCACTGGTAGCTCTCTTAAAGCATTATACGAAATTTCGTGAATTGAGACATCCTTTTCAAGAGGATGCAGGCACGCTTCTTAAATACTGAGCTTAGGGAGCACATTGCATCTGCTGGCATTCGTTTCAAGTAGCATTTTCTTTAATTAGTTTGTGGTGTGAACATTTCCTTTAAACTTTGTTCAGAGAAATTGGTATGCATTCGCTGCAGTGAATAATTTTAAAATGTTCTATAGAAATACATTTAGGGCTGCTTGCAGTTTTTTGTCTCCTTGTGCTGAAGTCACTTTAAATCCATCACCCCAGCCTGTAGAGTCGTCAGGCAGAAATCTTCCTGTGAAGGTAGACGAGTTGTTCCTGCATCAGTTTTGCTTGAACATACTGAAGACAGTCATGTAAATAACATATAGTAATGAATGAAACCTGTTGGAATTTTAGAAGAGCATCTAGTCTCTTTGATCTTGCTAACGAGCAATGATTCAAGTGCTACAGATTGTAAAGGATCTGGTGTCACCAGCGAGACGGAGAACAGACACTGCAAAGAAAGGTAAGAGCAGCACATATATATTCAGTGTTCTGAGTATTTGCTGTAAAACAGAAATTTGGGAGTTTGGTTGTAATTAAATTGTGTACTTGATACTTAAAGGTGTTCTTTGTTGTGGCATGTACAGCTGCCATAATTTGGCTTTGAACTATATTAAGCCTAATTATTATAGTTTTGCAACTGCAGCTTTCCCAAAGAGAATCCTGATAATGTTTATTATGCTGAAGGTGGAGTTTATGTCAGTGTTTGTAACTGCTACTGTTGTTCTAAAGATCTTTTCCTTATTTTTCTGTGCTAAAAACCTTTTTCTTGTCACAGCTCAGGCTGTGAAAACAGCAAACGTATTCTATGTAATCCCATCAGAATAGTTTTTAGAGCCTTAAAGTTCTAAATGAGAATAGCAGCAAAAATGGGCTGCTTTAGTGCTTATGGAAGGGAGAGAGACTGAAAGTACACAGCTGCAGTGCTGATTAGATTATTTCTAGATTACAACTAACTTCAAACCTAAAATGGTTCTTGTAAGCCTACAAAATGTTACTTGAAATACCAAATTATTGTTTGAAATTAATTGATGTTAAATGCTTTTCTTGTTTTCTTCAGTGTTGAATGTTGGCTTTTCTTTGCTAAAGTAGCGCCATCCTTTGTGGTATCTGGCATACCTATCTAATTAGGAACTGATTAAATACTTCTTTTCATCTTTACTTTTATATCTTATTTGCAACTGCTGAATATCTGGTTTGTAGAGGTGTCTTAAAAATGTTTCTTTCTTACTGGAAATAATTTTCTCAGACTATTTTGTATTGAATAGGTCGTGAATAATTTAGGATCTACAGCATCTGTGTGTGTGTTCCTATGCCATTGTTCCATTCTACCCTTACATGTAATGTGTGGCTATGGGCAAGTACCTTTATTTTAAATCACTTATCTAATAACATCAGACTGCTGTAATTCTGAGTTAGTTAACGGATCACCTCTGTAAGAAAACAAAATGAGTAAAGGTAGAAATTAGCTCTGCTGTAATCCTCTTATTCTGAATAAAAGGCACGCATGTCATAAAAACAAACTTCCTAATTACTTAGATTTTTGCAATGATTGGTTGAACATCCCACCGAATAGTTGCATAATTTCATCAGAGTGAATTACTCAACTTCAGTTCTCTGCTCACTGTTCATATTTTGATTTGTGTACTTATGCTCCACTAGTTACAGAGAAGAATGAAGGGGACAGGAGTTCTACTTGTCTGTTCTGCATGTAGGTAGCTAGTCAGGCTTGATTATTATTATTATTTTAAGGAATAGTGTAAGAACTGATTAAAAAAGATAACACCAGAAATATATTTTAAAAAATTGTTTATTGGAACAGATTCAGTTGAATTGGAAGGGAAAGTCTTGAAAAGCATAAGGAAATGCTTATTTTCTCAGTTCTAAAGCTTTGAGGTTTTTTCTCTCTGTTTTACTCCCTTGTTAAAAGACAGTAATTTTGGGTCATTGTTTGGGCGGTATTCTCAAGCTGCTAGTAACTGAGCTAATTAGATGTCAGCTCTTACAGAACTTGGTAGTACATTTTGACAAGCAATATTAAGATCTTAACATAAAAAAAATTCAAACGTTCTGAAGAAAACATTTACAAAAGATGCAAAATGCTGACAGACTTCTGTGATAAATACAGCAATTTGAGTAGGCATTAGGTTTTTGGTTGTGTTTTTTTTTCTTTTTTTTTTTTTCACAGCATGCAACATTAGGCATCTGGTGTATGTGAAGGACTGTGTTCTACAGAAGTGACTCATTCTCATTATTGTTTTCTGTAAATGGAAAAATGTATTTGTAAAGGAAGAGTTGCTAGGAAGCCCAGAGTGAATGTGAGGTGAATTCATTGAGACATGAGGAATGATGTGTGAAGTGCTTACCAATGTGCTTTCAAATTGATGCTGGTAAATGGTAAAGGTTTTTAGTGCTGCTCCTCAGGTGCATCCTCTTCTTCCCCTTAAAAAGAGTGTTTATCATTAGAATATAATTTGTTGGGTAGAAGTCTGAAATTAATTTGTTTTGACATATGTGAAAATTTTCTGTAAAGATCTGACCGTTGTCATGAAAAATAGGAACTCAAGAACCTGAAGATGGAGATAACTGAGCAGATACTTGCAGAAGGGTCAGTGCACATGGGGAGTGGTGGAAGAGCGTAGCCTTCAGTAGGGCCCTAACTTGCAATCAGGAAACAAATGTAACAAAGTAGTATAATGTATTAATTGCATATTTCATGTGCTGTACCTAGTTTAAAACTTCTGTTCTTTAAGAATGAATGAATGTCCTAACTGTATAACTATTTTTATAAGTAACACACAAGGTCGTGGGGGAAATGTTTCCTCCAGCCTCCAGTTTTCCCAACATTTATTTTCAGGCTGAGACCGAAAAACACGGTTACTAGCCAAGAGAGTGTCTTTTTGCACCCACGATTCAACAACAGAAGCTTGTTATAGGGTCTGTGGTAAGCATAGCTACTATGGAGTAGAAAATTCAATCCCTGCAGAAGAAAGTCCTGCAGATTGTTGTTTAAAAGAAACTCATTACTAACATTTCATGAGTTGAGATGTGGATTTAATGGGGTAGTTGAACAGCCTGCCAAAGTTGCTGAGTCTTAATTGTTTTCTTACGGGCCAAAGTTTGTTTTCATTGTGGCTGTGACCCATGCTGCTAGTTAAATGGAATTTAATTTTCTGTATCATAAGAGTGTGATAAATAGGTGGTTTACAAATAGAAGACTAAATCCTGTGAATAGTTGGGCAGTGTGAGTATGATTGTCTCCCAGTTGCAAGTCCTGTCACTATGGTTTTGTCTTTAGTTTTTGACTGTTGAGGCCGACATCAGAAAATCCTTCAGTAGGCCTCCTAGGTTCTTGCTTAGTGATACATACAATGAGCTAAACAGTAAGTTTTGATTTATAATGTTTCACATTCTAATCTTTTCTTTTAATCTTGTGCTTCTTAAAATTTGAATCCTTTAATTTTTAATTTTTTTTTTTTTTTGGTAAGAAAAAAACCTACCCAGTAATTGTGTTCCATGGTATTCCAGTTGCAGTGAAAGCTGAGTGTCTGGAGGTTTTTTTGTTTTGCTTTTTATGGTTTTTGTTTTTGGGAAAACCTAGTCCTTGAACATATTTAGGTAACATAACGTCAGTTAAAGGAAAAAATTGCCTCTAGTCCAGTTATTGTGAAAGAGTCAAATAACCTTGAAGGTGAACATGAAGTTGTAAAGAAAGCAAATGCATTTTGAAGAGGTTGTCATCATTTTATTTCATAAGACTTGAATTTCTTAAACGATTTATGAAATTGAAAGTCTGTCTTTGGATAAAGTCCTAAGTCATGCCAGTATAAAATTCTCTTATAAGCATTCTAATTCAAAGCCAAATGTTCCACAAGATCTAAAGCTTTCTGAAGTTTTAAAAAAATTAAAATGTTACTTCTGCTAGAGAAATCCATGTAGAGTATAAATCTATTAATTATTTTCTTTTTTCCATCACAGAAATCCTAGTTGAAATCCAGGTTGTTTAAAATTAGTAAAGTAGTATTCGTTTACTTCTTTCCTCCCTCCTTCCTTTTACAGATGGCCACAGCAGAACTTAATTGGCAACATCACCTTGATGTTAGGATCTAAAAAGAGACATTGTATTAAATACTTCTAGCAGATGGGACAACTAAATTGAAATTATAGAATTTAAAACATAACACAGTGTTTTAGTGTAAAAGATACATACCTAAGAGAAAACTTTGGTTTATGTATTGCAAGAGGAAAAGTATGGCCACTGCGGTATTTGGACTGTAAGCCAAAGATAATGCTCATCAGAAATCCCCAGTTTCTTTAGGTAGTATATCTTATCACAGCCTTTGAGGTTTCAGACAAAGCTTATGGATATCTTCAGTTTCAAAGATAATTTTAATTCTGGAAATGTGGGCCTACGAGGTACGTAAATGTTGGGCCAGACAGGGATAATCATGTTTAAATGTGCCAGTAATAGCTCACACTTCAGAAGTTCCTGCCTGAATGCACTCGCAGATGGTGCCGTGGTAGAGCCTTATATTTCAGACTTAGACTTGGCAAGAAATCTGCAGTCTTTTTTTTTTTTTGTCTTCTTTTTTTTTTTTTTTTTTTTTTTTTTTTTTTTTTTTTTTTTTTTTTGTTTATTTCTTTTGGAATGGACTAAGTTGATTAGCTGCAAGACGGAGAAGGTAAAATAAAGGTCCCACATGAAGTACCCATGGTATTTTCTTTTTACCTTTGGTGATAGTAGAGGAAAGGTATCATCAAATGCATTCCCTCAAGGTAACTAGTGGAATAGTGGAAGCCCTCTTCACGGTCTCTTCATTTTTCTATTTGTTATAACATCTTTGCACAGGAAACTGAGAATGTTGCCTCTTATGGGAGGTTTCAGGTTCACCTGAATTTCTTTTTTAACCTCCTGCTTTCCTTCATAAAGAATTACATACTTTTTCCTTCCTATTTCTTAGGATTTCTTTTTTTAATTTAGTATTTTATTCTTAAGTGACCTCTGTTTTATATGTGAGAAGCCATTTTTTTACTCTTTCTAATTATTTTTTTAAATTTTTGGTGTCTACTTATAGGAATTTGCTTCATTACTTTAGAATTGCCCCACTTTAAAATAGTCTGCAATGAACATTGTGTAGGAAATGCCTATTTAAAATAAAGGTCTTAGGTCTTCTTGATTTTTGCTGTGGACTCTTCAGAGCAGACCTATATGTTATTGCAGTTTGCTTTCAGGTTTCTACGAGCATGTATGTAAGCTGATGGAATGCAGCATGCAGCCTGAAGCTTGAAAAATTCTTGAGGAATTTCTGGAACCAGCTCTTGACCAGTATCTCATTTGCACTAGGCTTGGCTCAATTTTTCAAGTTTTTGGCATACATCATAGCCCAACGTGCATCTTCTGTGATTCTTCCTTCAATCCAGGTGACAGAATATCCCGATTCCTTTTCAGTCACAGGAGAATCTCATGTTCTTTTTGCTGAGCTCTGGACTAGTCCCACAAAGGGTTGTTGTATGCAAGAACTGTCATTACAACTGGTATTTTTTTGTGTAATTGGATGGAGCAAATGACATTAAGAAAGCATATGTATGCTTTCTGATGCAACAAGGTTATTTTTCTGAAGAAAGCTGTTCTGCCTGCCTCTTACTCCTGAGCCAGAAGCAAAATATTGAACAAATCAGTAATGCTTTCAAAGATTGCTTAGATTTTTTTCAGGAGTATTAAAAACCAAAAAATACACTGGCTTTTTGCCCGTATTTTTTGGCATCCTTGGTGCCAACTTACTATATCAGATTTTTTTTCCTGTGGTCCTGATCTTGCACCTTTCCTCACAGGCTAGTTGTCTGTTATCTTCCAGGGAAACTGAACATAGAGAAGGAATGCAGCAGGACTGGATAAGTTCTGGAGATAAATATTTTTTTTACGTTGTTAACGAAACCCAAATGGTGTTCTGCATAAGAGAGGTAGATGGAGATGACACTTTAAAAAAAAATTAAATAAATAATTGGAATTCTGATTCCCCCCCCGCCCCCCTCCTGGAGCTGCTTCAAGAATTTTTCCAGTTCATGTGATTTTGTTATATGTAAGACTTTTCCTCAAGCTTTTCTTTCAAAAACAATCACCTCTCATACCTTGCAGTATCTTATGATTGACAAAAACATTATTTAATGGTATTTTAGTTTGAAAGAAGACTGAGAACTTCAGCTTCTTTGGACTGTGTCTAGGAGGTACAAAATAAGTCGTCTTACTGAAGTGTACCTAGAAAAGCTGATGTGAAGAATCAGTATGTTTAAAGGGTAGATGGGATTGTGGTAATCTAGTGCGATCTCTTGCTTGAAAACAGACTTACTGACTGAGAAATGCTGGATAGAAGTAAAGGTTTTCTATATCTGTATACCTGTCATTTAATTACTTTTTTTTTTAGAGGTAGAGTGGACAGGGGAGAGAAGCAATCTTTTTCTCATAAGGCCTGGATGTGGGAGAACAGTAAAGTTAGTTTATTTATTAATTAAAATAAAAATGAACTTGGCAGGTTACTCAGTGAGCTGCCAAGTTTGACAACAGGGAGTTAAATCTTTTTCTGTGTCATTAAATAGGAAATCCTGCCCATGGCAGTCAAGATAATTTATTTTATTCTGCAGCTCATCAGTACATATATGCAGCTGCAATTCATTATTTACCATGGCCAAATTTCTACCAATGTGACAAAATTTAACTGTATTTCAACAGGCTCTACTGCCATTATCATATTTGTACTAAAGTTAGGCCTTTCGGCTGTGGTTTCACAGATAATTAATGCTAGCATGACTCCTCTTAAAGATGCCCTCCTGCCTTGCGTTCTGCTGCTCGTTTTGTCTCCTCATCCCAATTGAAATCCCTGTAGAGCTTCACAAGCATTCATATAGCCACGTAGTGATTTGAATTGGGAAGCTGATCAGAATTAAACTATGCTTTTCTTTCTTGTTGAGCTACTTTTAATTTTGATCAGTTTAATCCAATTGCTGATGCAGGTTCACAAACATGCATGCCAGCTCAAAGGAGGAGCCAGCAGTGGGATGTGAGTAAATACATGGGGCGGCCTTCCTTCAGTGGTGATGCTGGCAGATGCTAGCGTAGTGTGCTGCTGAGACTTGCTACTCCAAGAGTATGAGGAATTCCACCGCGGGATGATACAAACACAAGCAAGTAGTAATACAGTTGGATCATTGAACAACTGGATGCAGAGTGACTCATCTAGAGGATTTTTATCTAAAATATGCTCTTGCTGGGGCTGGCATTCACTGTCTCTTGCTTTGAATAGTAATGACTTTCATGGGATATACGTACATTGTGGCTTTTCTATTGTATTTCTTATCCTGACAATTTACTGCCTTTTTACTTAAGAAGTAAATAAATGCTTACATATTTCATTCTTATAATTTGTATGATGCCAGATGCAGTGATTAAGAAAGGTTGTAGTGCTGCTTAGCCATATGTAGCTGTTAATGACTTATTTTAGTGTCTGTTTATTTGGTCTTTGATTATTAGGTAGGTAGCATCATTTACCAAAGTACTGAAATGTCGTATCTTGGGAATTGATCTATGGCTTAACAAAATTAATACATGCAGCTTCAATTTGATTTAGCTATAGAAGAAATGCAGAAAAATGAAATACTTCTTGTTCTTTCTTTATGCAATAATGTTAGTCAACTGAAATGAGCTAATTTACAAGAAGGAAAGCACAACAAAGGCAACTGATTTTCAGCTTCGTACCAGGATTTGTTATTCCAGTATGTGTGGGTTTTTTTGGGAAGTGGGGGTGGCACCCTAAACCTGTGAATCATCAACTGTAATGTTCTCAATAATACTGAATACACCTTTAGGTTTCTTATTTGTGGCGTATGGGAAATGTGGCAGCTCAACATAAAATATTCCTGTTTAAAAAGTGGGTTGAAAAAAGAATGAGGAGTAAGGAGCGGTGCAGTAATGTATGAGGGGGAAACACAACAGGTTCACAGTGGTATTTCTGCTAGATGGGACAGAAATTGAGTTTGGTGTACATCAGCACAGCTGTGCTGGCATCAGTGAAGCTGATCTGAGTTCATGTGTGTGGTGGTGTGTGGTTGGGTTGGTTTTGGAGGTTTTTGGGTCTTTTTTGTTGTTTTTTTTTCTATACACCCCTACCCCCAGTTAAAAAACTCCAAGAAAAAAACCTTAGTTTTTAGGGCTGCATGTGTTTGTATGTAGCTACAGAGTTTGCAATTCTTGTTCTGTAGGTGAAACAGCACAGTTTTAAAAAAAAAAACAAAACAAAACAAAAACAAAAAGAAACCCCAACCAAAAAACCCAAAACCACAAACAAAAACCAACACACACAAAAAAAGACCTAAAACACTCAAAAGGAGTTGGTTTTTGTTCTGGGGTAGGGTGGGGTTGTTGGTTTTCGGGGTTTAGTTTGGTTTGGTTTTGTTCACTTTGCTAGGATTGCTGACTGCTGTGGTTGTTTTCAGTCCATCCAAGGATGGTCAAATGTAAAGCAATAGCAAGCTGCAAATCCTGGACTGGTTTCACTAATATTGCAAGGGTCTAAACAAGGCATTCTTCTTCAGCTAATGTAAAAAATCTCAAATGTAAATATAGCTTTCGTTAAAATTATTATTGACACAAAATACTAAAAAATGGAAGCAAGCAGCATGCAGGCTAGAAAGACTGCATGACTGTACGTGGTTGCAAGTTGCTGTTTATCTTGTAATAGGCTGCCTTGTGGTTTGAAATCCCACCTGCGGTGGGATGCCCCTGCATGGCCCTCAGTGCTTTTTACAATTCAAATTCATTGGTTTGGTCCTAGCTACCAGCTAAGAAGAAACAAGAGAAACAGAGCCGCATATTAAATCTCTTCATAAAACTTGTGGTATTGAGGATCAGTTCAATCTTTATCTGTTGCAGTATGCAGATGTATGCTGTTAAATCCGTTTGGACTTTTCAGTTTGTGTAAAGCATGGGACTGTCGCTGACCTGGAGGAGCAGTACTTGCACAAACTTGCCCTTGTGATTTTGCAGAGGGAACCTGACAGCTGGGTGGAAAGACCAACTGAAAACAAGGTGGCTTTATTTGGTTTCTTGAAAGAAGAGGACAGCTGTGTGTGGGGAGTTAGGGATTCGTTCAAGTGTTTGTTTAACGTTTCAGAAGGTTAATGGGTTACATAGTTTTGAGCTTGAGCTGGTAGGATGAATGTATTTGGATTTCTGGTTTCAGTGATACTGCAACTAAGACAAGGATTCTGTTTTGCCTGAGGCATTTCTACAGTATGTTTGGAACAGAGATGAGTTCTCGAGCCTGGACCTGAAAATGGAAAAAAGGCATTTGTGTCCTGTAGTTTTCCTTCTGTAGCTACTCTTGTATTTTTATCATTATGTGAATTTTACAACTAAGCCCAGACATTTTAGTGTTGGATTTGGAGACTTTTGAGAAAAGGTTGGGAAGTTCTGCATGAAGGATCTAGAAAAACAAGCCACATTCTCTCTTGCATTTTCATAGTTCAGGTGAACATATTTTTCTGACCTTGATTTTGGTAAGATCATGGCAGTTATGCATATGCTATTCTCAACTATGTACAACCTTCTTGTGGGCTCACAAAGTGTAATGTTGATATTATTTGACACTAAGCATTTTTTTTCTTAAAGAAAAACTTGTGCTGATGAGATGTACACGCTTAAAGCAATGAGAGATCATGTGATATTTTTTTTTGCCTTAAATTGTTGAGTTTCCAGTATTTTATCCTCATGCTTATGAAATTTGGAATCTAATGTTAATTATGAATGCTAGCATCTGTGTTTATTGGTTATGAAGTTTGCACAGAATTTATTTAATACACTCATAGCTTAAGAAGATGATGATTTTGTTTGTTAAATTGCAATGGATAGGAATAAGCAGAGTGCAGAAAATAAGTAGAAAACACAGTGCAGAGAGAGATGCTAGTAAGGTTGCCTGTTTGTTTATAGTAACTTGAAATGTGGTGAATATTTCAAAGTGACAGGGTCTCAGCTGGACACTTTCTATAACAAATAATTATAGCAGTCCAGTGGCTTAAGTAGTGTTTTGGTGTATATTGACAATTCACAACTTTCCTAGACATCTTATCTGGTTTCTCCGAAGTATTTTTATGTCCTGTTGAGCTTCTAGATCTTTTGGTATAGCTTGTAAGCAAAACACTCAGACTTCTCAAATCAGATAAATATCCAGTTTTTTTAGTTAATCATGTCCTAACAGCAAATAAAAATACTGGTTTCCCAGTGGAATGGGTTCTCCTGTTTTGTCCTTCTTGTTGCAAGTCCAATCAGCTTCTTCTAAAAGAAATTATTTGTCAGCGTTAGTATTAAACTATCCATAAAAATGTTAATTTGAACTGAATTTCCAGATCAAACAGGAAACTTAATTAATGTCAGTTCCTTAAACTCTTGGTGGAAATGAGAAAATAAGTACACAGATGCCCAAGACTGCTGCTGTCTCTTTGCTAATAAAGCAGCTAACGAAACGTTTTCTAGCTGTACCTGGTGGAGGCAGGTCCTTGGTGGGAATGATTTCCTCGAGGGACAAACCCTACTTCCTTCTACATCACGTCCCAGGTGATATGGGTTTCTTTTTGCTACTGTTATCTTCTGTAGCATTATTATACAAAAATGTAAATAGAACAGATATGAAGACACTTGATTACACACACTCCTCTCTAGGAGAACAGCATGACGCATTTATCAGGTGTCATGGTTCTTAGTCATGGTCACTTAACCCTTCACCGCAGGCCGCAGTGATGAGTGTGATATAAATCTTGGTACCTGCCAGCTACAAGGGCTCCATATGAATGTGTGGGCTTTGTTGTAAAATAAATCCAGGCTCACTGACCGCAGCTCTTGTGAGCCAATTCTGTCCATATGGAGAAGCTCATTGATATTCAGCTTGTAGACTTCTTTTGATACTCTTGTTTGCCAGATATCACTGCAGTACTGCTGCTGGATTGCAGGTGTTTGCTACTGCCACTTAGAAATAGCTCGAGAGCATACGTAATGTGGAATTTGAGGCTTGAGCAATAAGGCTGCAAGAGTTATTTGAAGAGTCATATAGGATTTAATTGTGCCCTTAGTCTCAAGGTATTCTGAAGACTTTGGGGGTTTTGTAGTTTCTAAGCCAGGTATGATCTTGATTCACACAGTTGAACCCATTTGTCTTTGGGGAGTTAGTCGTGTGCAGTAGTTGGTATTTCTCCTCCCTTACCTCTGTATGCAGGGTGTTGTTGGTTTTTGTTTTTTTAAATAAATAATAGCTGTTCTTTGTATGGCACTATTGTGCTTTCAGAATGACACATTATCACACTACAGATGCTCCATTCCTATGGCACATTGTCAGGTGGTCTTTATGTGACAGTAGTCTAATGCAGATATTAATGAAATATAAGTGGGATGGTAGGAAAAGAAACCTCTTTATTTTCTTTGGTTTAATTCTTCATTGAAAAATAAGTTTCTGTTCAAGAACATAAAAATTAAGTGTTTTTTTCCTCAGTATTCATGTCATACTAATGTGATGTCTGCACCTTCTTCTCTTGCACCAATGCAGGCACCAGTTATATCTGAACATGAAATGGTCAAAATGTAATCTTTCTGTTCATTGCTTGTCCAAAAGCAAATGGTTAGAGCCCTGTAAGCTATGGATTAGCTAGACTGCATAAAACTTTCTGCATTTATTGACTGGCAAATATTTTTATTCCCTGGAAACTGAAGGGGAAAATGTTTGGGTTTTCTTTTTCTTGTTTTTAAGACATATTTTGAGATTATCTAATGTACCAGGCAAGATTAATATATAAGTGTTTGGGACACACACATATGACGTGATGGATGGACCTGAGTTTGAACAAGCAAGTTTCACTATGTCTGCTATACTATGTGCTAGATTTTCCCCCAAAATATTGTGACTAAAGTGTACTTTCTTCCATGCCATTTTTTCCTCTCTGTTTTGTCGGGAGTATTTTCCAGAGGTTAAGGCTAAGTTTCAG
This sequence comes from Ibycter americanus, assembly GCA_035590275.1. Lineage (NCBI taxonomy): Eukaryota > Metazoa > Chordata > Aves > Falconiformes > Falconidae > Ibycter > Ibycter americanus. Next base: position 66,717,377 of record JAVJGI010000060.1, on the reverse strand, counting down.
GCTTGT
>JAVJGI010000060.1:66684250-66700954 GCA_035590275.1 Ibycter americanus | reverse complement strand
TGGCTCCCTACAGCTGCCTGGCAGGGGCTGTAGGCAGGGGGGTCGGTCTCTGCTCCCAGGGAACAAGCGCCAGGACAAGGGGAAAGGGCCTCGCGTTGCGCCGGGGGAGGTTTAGGTTGGATATGAGGAAAAATTTCTTCACCAAAAGTGCTGTCAAGCCCTGGGACAGGCTGCCCAGGGCCATGGTGGAGTCACCACCCCTGGAGGTGTTTAAAAGACACATAGATGTGGCGCTCAGGGACATGGTTTAGTGGTGGGCTTGGCAGTGCTGGATTAATGATTGAGCTCAATGATCTTAAGGGACTTTTCCAACCTACACAATTCTATGATTTTACTTAAATTTATGGCACATATGTAAGAGGCAATTTATTATGCTGATGATAATGCATAAGCATTATAATGTACCTTGTACTTACACACTCCTTCAATTCATGTAAAGAACATTCTGAGGCTCTCGGTGGTACTCATTTTGTGCTACCTTGATGAGGGACCTAGCGTTTGGCTGTTGTCTTTTCCAGGTGAGGTACTCTTAAGTAGCAAGTTTTAGGCTATTTGAGGGAGCATATCATTAGTGAGTTTGAGTCACCCCAAAGATCATTCCCATGAGTTGTATGACTACCTTTGCATGGACTAGAGATGCATGCTCAGTGGATTGCAGATGAAAATAACTTTTTAAAATGCTGTGCCTTGCTGTTTTCAGTTCTATAGCTGAACAAGATTAGAAGTCATGTAGGATTAGGTAAACAGAGTTCAAACTACAGGTACTTAATAAACCTCAAAGAGCAGAAGCTTTTCTTGTAGGAAAGACCAGCGTTTTACGGTCTTATGGCAATTGCTCATGCAGCAGTAGCTCAGTTCTGTCAGGCTGGGCGATGAGAACCAGGTGTAACTGTGGGCTGCTCATGTTACTGACCCCTGACCAGGAGCAGAGGAGCTGCAGCCAGGCAGGCACAGGCTGTTCAGCTGCTCCCTGGCTGGTGGAAACACAAGGACAAGGGATAGCGCTGCGAGTTCCTTCTCCTTTATTTTGGAAAACTGAGTTACTACTGGGGCTGCAAGAAGGATCCTCAGTGTTCAGTTTGGTAACTTGAATCAATACAAAAATAAAATATATTTTTGTGTTAATTTATTTAATTATTTGTTTTCCCTTTTTTGCCTTCCCCCCCACCTTAAAGAAAAAAGTATTTTCCGTGGGTAATAACAGGACCTTGGATCAAAGGTTTGTGGTGTCTCTAGATGCCTACATCTATAGCTACCATTCCTCCCCATGAAAACAGAAGGGAGAAGATGGCACAAAGGCAAGAGTAAGGCAGGATTATATCTGTTTTAGTGGGATTGGATCTGTCAAACTGCAGCACTGTAGCTCTGTAGCAGTACCTACTTTCTTGCAAAAATCTTTGAGAAAATTTTTTACAAGTAGTCCGAATATCATTTTTACATCTATTTGTAGGGCACGTCCTTACTTTCTCTTTAAGAGTGTTTATTTTCACTTGAATCTGTTGTTTTGCCATTAAGTATGTCGCTTCTGGCAGTTGGTCCATTCCAGTTAGTCTTGCATTGATTACAGAGCAAAACGTTATGTATTTTTGTTTGCATTATGTCTTATTATTAGTTCCTCCTCACTTAAATTTACTGCACTTTCCTTTCTTCCTTAGGATTGGAAGAATCTGCAATTCTGGAAAAGTAAGCTGTTCTCTCCAGTATTCCTCACAAGCTGCAAGATACTTAGAATTGCAGCTGCTTAGTAGGAACTAGAAGTTTCCAGTTAGTTTTTAAGTTTGCCTAAGAATCCTGTTTGTTGTCAGTTTTAGGAATTTATTTTAATTTAGCTTCATGTTTTTCAATTTTGATATCAATTGACTGGACACGGGTTTTGAAATTAAAAAAAAAAATAAAAATCCAGCTTTAAAATTGTGGGGTTTTGTTTTAAATGTGATTGTGATGCATACAGAGACCACCTAGTAGTGGATAGCAGGGTAACACCCAGACTTCATCTGTAAATTTGTTGCTACTAAGTAATGCTGGCATCTCCAGATCACTTATTTCCTCTCTCAGAAAATAGCACTGGAGACTAATGAGGACTGTATCCTTGTGTAAGACTAGCTTAATTTTCTGCCTGTGCCACATCTTACATACCGTCACCAGTTTCTGTTCCTGAAGAAATTGTCTTTTTCGATTCTTTGGTAATTGGTGGGGTAAGGACAGACTCTTAATAGAGTGACAAAGGAAGAAAGCTTGTACTGATGCTAGGCAGTGCTTTCCTCTCACTTCGTAGGGCTGACGGCAGTCCACAGGTGTCTAATTTAGCAGGTATGACTCTTTCACAATTTAAAATCAGGGAGTTCCAAATTCAGACCAATTCGAGTCCCATCCTTAAGTATCTTCCTGCAGAAAAGCAGTAATCTGACTGCTATGTCAGTCCTTTTTCATTTCGTCGCAGATTGGGATTTTGTTTGATTTTCTGACTCTAAAGATGCTTCAGTTCCTTTGCATGCTGCTTTTCAAAACTTATAAATTGGTAATATTTGCAAATACAGAAAACAGGTTAGCGTAACAGAGTGATAAGGGGAAAATACTCTCTAATGAGGAGTGTTATGTGTATCAGGCTAATTGTTCAGAAAATTTTGTTCCTGGTCTTACTTTTTATGTTTTACCTTTTTCAAAAGCTAGATGTAACGCTGCTACTTGGCAGGATTTTAATTATGCTTGTCATATCTTGTAAGCCTTACCAGTTTCGGGGGGGTGGGGTCGGGGGGCTTAAATATGCTGTTTAGCATGCAGATTTTATCACCAGGTCATTGAGAATACATTTCCTCAGGTTTTATTCAAAATCAGTTCTCTGGTACTAGTTAATTGACTATGTATTAATGTCAGCCTCATCAGAGATAGCATGGTTTCCTGTATGATGTGCTGTTGATCATCTGTAATGCTAACTTTTGATTAGAAAATTTAATCATACTTGTTTCACATCTTTAACTGCTTTCATTGAGATAAGTCTTTAGAATACTAGCTATTTGTCTCAAATTTCGTAGTGATGTCTCAAATTTCGTAGTGATGTAGTAATGTACTTTTTGTGCCTGGAAAGATAGTTAATGAAGAATTTTTCTTGTTCCCATATTTAGCTTTTACTTTATTAGGAATGACCAATGACTGTGTAATTTCTAACTTGGAGATATTTAAGTAATTCCTCTTATAAGAAAAATCATATATTATGCTTATCTCCCAAAATATAACCTCTTGTCCCAGTCTCAAGCTGTTTTCTGGATTTTCAGTATGGATGGATTAATGTAACATTAAACTATCTCAGTGCAGGTAGAAGGTTAAGATGATTCTGGCAGAAAGTCAAGAGGATTACTTTAAAGGCAATGAATATGATAATTTCCACACTAAATATAATTGAATTGTCATGAGGCATAGAACATTGCAAACTTTAATTCTTATGTTACTTATGCAGAGGAAAGGAATGTAAGCCATGGCCATGTTTTCAGCATAAATCAGGATTCAAGTTGCTGGTGCAAAGACAATTTTGCATTCTTTTAAGCAAAGGTTTAAACTTTGTTTCAACTTTTGCTACTTACTCAGTCTGTGGTGTTGAAGAGCTGTGCATGTCCCTTTGAGAAAGTTTTTAATTCGAACTAATAATCTATTTTCTATTTCTGTTAATTAAAAATGTATCAACTGCTTCCTACTTGAATATATCAACTAGTATGTATTACAGTATTGACTACTTATTATTCAGCGAAACTCTTTCTCAAATCCAATCTAATCTCTCTTTTACTGGGAAAATAGTCATAGGATTTCCCGCCACACACACACTTCTTTAAGCACAGCAGCAGTCACACTTTAAACAAGTAAGCTTCTCCTCCATATCTGTCCATTGGAGAAGCAAAGATTAGGATTGCTCAGTAACTGAATTCTCTGAAGGAATGTCGGCTTTCTAAGCAAGCATATAGTTTACTTTTAAAAAAATCTGTAATTGGCCTTCTATAAAGACTTACTGTAAGTACAGATTTCCCTGTGTCTTACAAAAGAAAATGCAGTTTAGTTTTTATTATAGTTACTTTAGCTTCTCAGTTTGAAAGTAATACTGGGCTCCATCTACTACTTTATGTCAGCGTTGATTTGGTAGCTTTAGTGGATCTCAGTTTAGTGGGCATAGTACACCAAATAGTAAAGGATGAAAAATAGATTGTTACAATTGTTGGGGAATATGTAGTGCTTGAATGCACTCATAGTAGTGCAGAGTTCAGTGTGTGCCTTTGTGTGGTGACAGCGCCTGGGGGGGATTCTAGAAGGGCATGGAAGAGTTCTGTCTTGGTCAGCCTTCACATAGGTAGCCGGGGTCAAGGTCCCACGGTTGCTACAAAGTTGCGTCTGAGAAAAACCAAGCTGAAACCAAACTGCTTTGTGTCTTGCAGTTTTCTTTAAGCTTAGGGATAAAGGTGGATCCAGCACCTGAAGGAGCAGGAGGACCAGCGCACTGCTTGGACAGCCCCGAAGGCTATGCAACATGAAATGAATCTACTCACCTCTCTCCTTACAGGGAGGAAGTTATTTGTCAGTGTTGGGGCACAGAGATGCATAGCTTCTACATGTAGCAGATGTGAATCTTAATCTTTTTTTTTTCTTTCTTTCTTTCTTCTTCCCCACAGTTGTGTAAATACACGTGCACTGGTTCTGGTGCACACTGGAAAAAATGGCAGAGCTCAGTGTCCTCACTAATAAATGGGAGTAATATGATTGGCAAATGGTGATGACAAGCAGAAGGGAACCAGAATGAGGATAACAGAGTGTTAACTTTTGGAGATAAGTGAAAGCTTTAAAGAAGCAGTCAGGCTTCCCATTGGGGAAGTTTGGGACAAGCATCGCAGTTGCCTGAATGCTGGTGCTTATGTCCATGTTGGGGCGTATTGATGTTCTCTCTGCGTTCCCCTAAAAAAAACTTCAAGTGAAAACATGCAGGGACCATGCCAGATCTCTAACAAATGGCTTAGAAGGCCACCTTGGCACAACTTATCTAAATAGCTGAGAAATACGTAGGTAAATTTCATTAAAGAAATACTGAGTTTAAACAGATAGATGTGTTACTAATGTCATCAATAGAAAACTGTAATATCTGATCTGTTTTTCTGTTTCATGGCCCAGATGGCTGATATGTACAATTCCTGAAGTTCATTATGTTGGTATGAACTAAATAGTGAAGAAAAAACACATGCCTGGACTTATTTTTATAACAGTGGGTGCTGGAAAACTATTGCAAACCTTTTTAAAGCTTTTCTTTATCTAGACTTCATGGCTTTTTAACAATTGAAACAATCAGCTCTTGAATCTCACAAACTTATCATTGATGTGCCTCGTTGATTTGAAATCATAATCACAGTTGGGATATTGAGGTGCATGATGTTGTTGAATATTCAAAGCAGCATCTTTCATACTTTTCCTTCCTTGGTGCCCTCTTTACATTCCTGTCCATGTTCTAGAGATGGTTTCTGCCAAGGGAGCAATGCCGAGGAGTCTAATTCAGTTGCACACACGGTTTGCTTCACCTTGTCTTGATCAAACCAGTTTTATGTAAAGTTTCTTCACTACTGTAGTAGACTTCTGCATCTGCAGTGTACTGATGCTTGCCCACACATCCATTTTTTTTCTTGCCTGTCAGCCTTCAGTTGTCATATCCTTATGCTTATTCCAACTCTGGGTTGCCCAGGTTGCAGTTCTGATACTATAATGACATCCTTCCCTATTTTCTGAGAAATAAGTGTTAGGCAGTTTCTCAGATGAAGTCATGCAGTATTTCTTCAGCATTCATCAGTGTTCCAGTCCCTGTCTACCAATCCTGTAAATAATTCACACTTCTGTTATAAACCAGTAGTGTATGTTTTGGCTTTCTTTGACTATGTGAATGTTTGTGGAATTAGTAACTAGTAGCTTTTACTGTTTTCTTCAGTCTTTCAGTTAGTGGATTGTGAGGTATTATTTAATATTTTTTTTTAGCTTTTATTTAATACCTGCTTTGGCGAAGAATTGGGAACATTCTAAACTCAGCAATTAGGATACCATGCAATAATTGTATTTTACTCTGAACAGTATTCAAGACATGCACCAAGGTTGTATTTTGCTGTAATACAAATGTTTTGGCATTTCTCTATCCAAGTAGTCCCTCTGAAGTTGAAGATCATTTCCCAAGTATTTAGTTGCAGTTCTTTGTTCGCAAGGGAGAGAATCTGAACAGCATTCTTTTAATTCTCCACAGGTGCAGATGCGGAGCAAGATGCTGCTATCAAACTTGCCCAGGAACGAGCAGAGATAGTTGCCAAGTATGACAGAGTAAGTGAACTCAATAATTTTAAAGACATTTTATAATTAATCTTAGTAATATACCCGTTTAAAAAATGAATCATGGTTCCCACTAGCTTTTGTTTAAAATATTCTGTGCTACTAATCTGATGGTTCCATGATACACTGTCCTCTGGGTGAACTAAATTCTCCTTCCATGGGGGATGTTCTGAATAAAGACTCGGTCAGCTCATTTTTCAGGTGCATGGCAAGTTGCTTTGGGGCTATTTTAAGGTAGTATAATCTATTAGAAGTAATGAAACTGGGGTGTTTGAAGATGCTCAGTGTATCTATGAGATCAGAAGGACTCTTATTTTACTTTTTATTTATTTAATTTTTTGGGTTTGGTAATAGAAACATTTAAATAGTTACAGAGAACTGCACTGTTTGTCAGATTGCTGTGACGAATTGAAATACCTTAATCGTATCCTTGTTTTCTTGAACCACTTGTCAAGTAAAAGCCTGGCACAGAGTATGCCTAGAATGCCTACACCATACTCACATATTCTTTTAACACTTATGGACTTTATAAGTGTCATTGGAGTACTGAGCAATACACTTGTTTGTAGAATTCATGAAACATTTTACATGCTAGACCTAGTGGTGGTTTGCACAGTATGCACTTAAGTGAGTGGCTGTGGGGTTTTTTTGATAAGGAAAAAACATGCACGTGTGTGGTGAGTTGGCCATGGCTGGACACCAGGTGCCCACCAAAGCTGCCCTGTCTCCTCCTCAGCAGAACAAGGGAGGGAAGATTAACAAAAGGCTCATGGGTCGAGATAAGGACAGGGAGAGATCACTCACCAATTATCATCACAGGCAAAACAGAGTTGACTTGGGAAAATTAGTTTAATTTGTTACCAATCAAAATCAGAGTAGGATAATGAGCAAACAAAACCTAAATCTTTAGAACACCTTCTCCCCCACCTCCCTTCTTCCTAGGCTCAGCTTCATTCCCAGTTTCTCTGCCTTCTCCCCGCCAGCGGTGCAGTGGGACGGGGAATGGAGGTTACTGTCAGTTCATCACACATTCTCTGCCGCTCCTTCCTCCTGAAGGGGAAATCTCACACTCTTCCCCTGCTCCAGCATGGGGTCCCTCCTGTGGCAGACAGTCCTTCATGAACTTCTCCAATGTGAGTTCTTCCCACGGGCTGCAGTTCTTCACGAACTGCTCTGTCATGGGTCCCTTCCACAGGCTGTGGTCCTTCAGGCACCAACTGTTCCAGCCTGGGTCCCCTGCAGAGTAATAAGCCCTGTCAGCAAACCTGTTCCAGCCTGGGCTCCTCTCCCCGCAGGGCCACAGGCCTTGCCAGCTGCTGCTCTAGCGTGGGCTGCGCATGGTTCACAGCCTCCCTTGGGCATCCCCCTGCTCTGTCATGGTGTCCCCCACAAGCTGCAGGTGAAGATCTGCTCCACTGTGAGCCTCCATGGGCTGCAGGGGCACAGCCTGCCTCACCATGGGCTTCACCACAGGCTGCCAGGGAATCTCTACTCTGGTGCCTGGAGCACCTCCTCTCCCTCCTTTGCCGATCTTGGTGTTTGCGGAGTTGATCCTCTCATGTATTCTCACTCTTCCACTGCAACTGCTGTTTTGTAGTGTGGTGTTTTTCCTCCTTCTTAAATATGTTATCCCGGAGGCACTACCACTGTCACTGATGGGCTCGGTCTTGGCCAGTGGTGGTTCTGGATGGATATGCCAGCCTGGAGCCAGCTGGCATGGGCTGTGTCGGACACAGGGAAAGTTTCTAGCAGCTTCTCACAGAAGCCACCCCTGTAGCCCGCACACACCCCTCCTCCAGCTACCAAAACCTTGCCATGTAAACCATATACATTTTGTGTTCTGAGTGGTGGCCTCTCTTCATACCCAGTAACTTGTGCATAGCTCATACCGGAAGAATATATAGCTGAAATATATTTCTGCAAGTCTTAGGAAAATTGGTAGTTGGGGTAGAAGAGAGGAACATGAGTGAATGCTTCATAAAGGGAAAAACTCAGTGCTGTGTTCCGTTTGATAGCTGCTGGAAGTCAGCACGGATGTTAGCTCAAGACTGTCAGCAGTACGTGCTGTTGTCAGGTGATGGTTCAGGATAAATGGACAACGGAAATAAAACAAGTAGAAGGCACTCTGTAGGGACCTTGATGTACTGTTGTGGAGGTGAAGAACAGGCGTGAGATTATTATGAGCCTCTGGTTGAAATCTGTGGTTGAGATTTATTCTGTATAACAGTGACCAAAAGAGTTCTCCTGTGATGAAAATACTGTTTGTAGGCACTAGGAGAGGTGTGCTACTCTTCTTTTTCTTGGTCGGTGAGTTTAGGACTAGTGTTCTGCTCCCCCTCCTCTGCCTTACTACCAGTGTGTCCCAAAGATTATGCTTTGAGTGGTTTAATCCTGTCTTCTGTGTCTCCGCTTATTGTGTCATAAAACTTAATTTGGCTCCTTTTTTTTTTTTTCCCCCCCTTCTCTTTTAGGGACGGGAGGGTGCGCAGATTGAACCATGGGAAGATGCTGACTATCGTCTTTACAAAGTCACAGATAGATTTGGGTTTCTACAGTAAGTAGCAAGCTTGAAAAGAAATAAGATTAAGAGTTTGCTACTATTGCTATTTATGCTTTTTATTGTATTGCCTATGTGTGAAAGTATTGTTATGCCTTTTAATAGATCTTCGGGAAACTGCCGTGTAAGTTTTGGGTAATCTTTTACTGTGCTTTTCAATTCCATTTCTAACTGGGTGTTAGTTCTGTAATTTGATTCTGCACAGGGAGTGAAATATTTTTGAATATTTTATTTGGGAATGAAATTGGTAGTCTACAAGAATGGTATTTCAAGCTCATTAAACTGCAGATAAATTTTGGTTTTAAGTAACTGTGTTATAGAAACAAACCTGAAATTTTTGGAAGGATTTTTGAAGATTTTGTTATAATGTTGATCTTTTAAAAAAAACATCCCAACACATTTTAGATTACTCACACAGTTGTTCATATACAACCATTATCCGAATCCTTCAAAGATAAATACCATTTAACTTTATGTATTTAGTAACTTTACTGAAGTTTCTGCTGATTTGGGACCTGATGATGCATCTTAAAATCAAGTCAGAAAATACAGGAATCCAGATCCAATTACCCTACTGGTACCTCCTTTGTAACAAAAAATCCCTTGTCTTTTTGGAAAATAAAAGGTGAGAGTATTAAATTGTATTAGGATTTTTGTGGCTGGCAGATGTGAATGTCCAACTTGCCAAAACTGAACACAAGCTGATTTGCTACTTTTGATAAGATCCAGTCAAGACTCTGCTATTCTTGGTGTTTGGCATTGATGTTTGAATATGTAACACTGGCACAGGTTGCCCAGAGAAGCTGTGGATGCCCCATCCCTGGAAGTGCTTAAGGTCAGGCTGGGCGGGGCTTGGAGCAACCTGGTCTAGTGGAAGGTATCCCTTCCATGGCAGGAGGATTAGGACTAGATGGTCTTTAAGGTCCCTTCCAACCCAAACCATTCTATGAAGTGCAGTTAGAATCCAGAAAAATCAGTGCTGAGCAGAAAACTTAATAATAACTATGTACTTTTATATTACTGGAGGTGGAGGGTGTGTGTGTGCATGTGTTGTTTTGGGGGGAATTCCCCACCCCCTTCTTCTATTTTATAATGTCATTGGTTTTATAGGCTGTCAGTTAAGTCATCTTTACCTGTAGACTGCCTTTGCTTCATCAGGGTGAGTTAATTTGGTGTATGACTTACAAACAATTCTGTTTTACACAGAGGTCTTTGCGTTGGTAAATGCTATCTGCAACACCACGTGTCTGGTACTGTAGCTGCAGTTGTAGGCATTCTTAATGCAGAATGGATTTAAGAATTGTTTCTTGTGCAAAAGTAACTGAAGCCACTGCTAGGTTTCCCACTGACTTCAGTGGGAATTGAGTCATGTGCCTTGAGATTTGTGAGTGGATTCTTGGTTTTGGTATCCTTATGAACTCCTGAACTTTTCCTGTTACTTGTATTGTAATATTTGCTTTTTTGTATGTGAGGCATGGAAGCATGTTATTCATGTCTGCTAGAGTTGCTGCTGCAGTCAGCTTTCAGGAGTCTTGTGTTTCGTAGCTCCAATGCCGTAGTATTATTTCAGATGCAGTTACGGAGGTGCTGCTTGGCAAATCAAGACATGTCAGTTTCTGTGTTGCTGTAGCTGTAACTTAAAGCTACTGTGGGCACCCTTACATCACAATGCAGTCATTCTTGTGGTGTGGTAGGGTAGGTAGGCCGTAGTCATTAGACCATACTTCCTCCCTAGTAATGTCTTCAGTCATCAATGCAGACAGAATTCATTCTCTATATAGTCACCTTTAAGGGTTAGAATCTGAAAGATTTATAACACATGAAGACTGCACAAATTAACAGTGTATGTAGGTACTCTGTCCCTTCACTAGTTGTGCAGTATTTCTTGCTTATATGCTATTTGATATTGCATTATAAGGCAGATTTCACCTGAGAGTGCCATCAAGTCTGCTTTATGATTCTTCAAAGCAAATTCATTGCAAATGATGTTTTTATTTTCCTGAGAAATGAAACTCTCCTAATAGGAGAACTGTAATTAAGATAAGCATATCAACTGTCTTTCCTTGGAAAGACAATATGTATTACACTACAGATTTTACTTATGGTCTGTGCTCGTGTATACTGTGACACTGAGCGTGTGCAATCTTCTGTTTCTGAAAGAAACTCCTGTTCCTATGGGAATGTGAAATTAAGCAGTGTATACGAAAAGTCTCAAATGGTTATCATCCATGAGAGCCATAATTCTCTGTGACCTATCAGGTGTTTACAGTGTAAATTAACAAACAGGCTGATGCAGATTGAAAACTGAAAATCTGGGGACAGTATGAAACTTGCTGTACTCTAGATAAATTGCTGTCTGCAGTGATTTGTAATCTTGTTTACATTTGCATCTTAAAACACCAAGTATCTGAAAAACGTCTTTCTTATCAGAAAGCTACTGAAAGTGGGGAACCTGACGGACAATAAGGGCTTGTTTTCTCGAGTACAATAGGTCTCTATTACTATCAGTATTTTATAAACCTCTTTTTTTTTTTTTTTTTTTTTCTTTTTTTTTCTTCTCCCCCCACCCGCCCCCGGCTATGTCCTGTCTGCAGCTTTCATTGGCTCTGCAAAGATGATGCATTCAAAGTTCAGCTGTTTGCTGACAGGGCAGAAAAAATAGGTTTAAGATGAAGCACTCAAGCTGCCTGAATAACTTACCACCAAGAAGAAGATGGGAGAAAGTAAAGACTAGAGATTTTCAAAGAGTAGTTTTGGTCTAAATCTATGATTCTTCTGTGTCCCAGTGTCCTCATTTGTGTGTCAACTTGGGGAACCTGAAGACGAAGACACACTTCTGTTGTCTTCCTGCCATACCAGTAGAAGTGGGTAAAACTGTTTAGATTTTCTTCTGAGAACATACTGAGTAGCAGAGGGAAGGTGTCTGTCTTGTATGTAATGGTGTAGAAATTGCTAGTGATTGGAAACAGATATGACATTTCCCTTCAGGTGAAATACCTCATCTTAAGGCTAACCTTCATTTAAAACCCACAGAAGAAATATCTTGCAGCTCTGGTTGATTCTAATTGTTGTTGTAGTATTTATTTTTTACAATAGTTAGGAACATCTTTACTTAGCGCTGTCTTAAATTTTTAATAGCTGCTGACTTAAGGACACAATTTAATTTGTTCGCTGTAGTACTTTTTTAATTTTGCAATTCTGCAAATGAATATGGAACTTTATTGACTTTGGATATTAAAAGGAAATTGGTGTGGACAGGTTATTAAAATAGCTATATAGCTATTTGAAACAAAAGCCAAAAAAGCTGAGTTGTTCCCTAAATTCATTAAGTATTAAGAAAGTAAGTTCAGTGAGAAGTACCAAAGCATTATAATAATGAGACTTGTTTGAAATGAATAAAGAGAAGTTTTTTAGAGGGAAGTTGAATGAGAAGAAGGTTTCCAGCAAACGTGCTGAGCTGTGAAATAATCACCTAGGGAGCTGAAGGGTTCCGTCTCTTGAGATGTTTAGGATCAGATGGTACAAAACAAAAGGCACTTCTGTGAGGAGTTTTGTCAATGGGACTGACAAAGATAGGTGCATCCCCATGAGCAGGAATTCAAGCAAAGGGGGCGGAAGGCCTGCATGGATGAGCAAGGAGCTTCTGCAAACCTCAAACAAAAGAAGAAAGTTTACAGAATGTGGAAAAAGAGACAGACCACTTGGGAGGAAGAGAGGGAGGTGGTCAGAACGTGCAGGGAGGTGACAAGGAACACTGAGGTCCATTTGGAATTAAATATAGCAAGGAAAAGTCATGGACAACAAGAAGGGCTTTTTCAGGTACATCAGCAGGAAAAGGATGACTAGCGAAAATGTGGGCTGCTGCTGAGTGAGGTGGGTGCCCTGGTGATGGACACAGAGAAGGCGGAGTTACTGAATGACTTCTTTGCTTCTGTCTTCACTGCCAAGGCCAGCCCTCTGGTTTTTCAGATCCTGGAGGGCAAGAGAGGAAGTCTGGACAAAGGAAGACTTTTCCTTGGTCGAGGAGGATCAGGTTAGAGATCACTTAAGCAAACCTGACACCCACAGATCCATGGGCCCCGATGGGATGCACCCCCGAGTGCTGAGGGAGCTGGCAGATGTTATTACTGAGCCACTCTCCATCATCTCTGAAAGGTCACAGAGAAGAGGAGAGGTGCTTGAGGACTGGAGGAAAGCCATTGTCACTCCAGTCTTCAAAAGGGCAAGAAGGAGAACGCAATAAACTACAAGCCAGTCAACGTTACCTCCGTCGCTGCAAAGGTGATGGGACAGCTCACCCTGGAGGTCATCTCTAAGCATGAGGAGGAAAAGAAGGTTGTCAGGAACAGTGAACATGCATTCACCAAGGGGAAATCATGCCTGACCAACCTGATAGCCTTCTATGGTGGAATGACTGGCTGGTTAGACAAGGGGAGAGCAGTGGATGTTGTCTTACCTTGACCTCAGCAAGGTTTTTGAGACTGTCTCCCATAACATCCTCACAGGCAAGCTCAGGAGCGTGGGCGAGATGGGTGGGCAGTGAGGTGGGTTGAGAACTGGCCGAGTGGCAGAGCTCAGCAGCGGGCTGTGATCAGCAGTGCAGGCTCTGGCTGGAGGCCTGTAGCTCGCGGTGTTCCCCAGGGCTCAGTGCTGGGTCTGATCCTGTTCAACTTCTCATCACTGACCTGGATGCAGGGACAGAGTGTGCCCTCAGCAGGTTTGCTGATGTTACAGAGCTGGGAGGAGTGACTGATACACCAGCAGGCTGTGCTGCCATTCGGCGAGACCTGGACAGGTGGGAGAGTTGGGTGAAGAGGAACCTAATGAAGCTCAACAAAGGCACGTGTAGGGTCCTGCACATTGGGAGGAACAACCCCATGCAGCAGTGCAGGCTGGGGCTGACCTGCTGGAAGGCAGTTCTGTGGAGAAGAACCTGGAAGTTCTGGAGGGCAGCAGGTTGCCCATGGGACAGCAGTGTGCTCTCATGGCCAAGAAGGCCAATGAGACCCTGGGGTGCATTAGGAGGAGCGTGGCCAACAGGTCGAGGGAGGTGATCCTCCCCCTCTGCTCTGCCCTGGTGAGGCCCCATCTGGAGTGCTGTGTCCAGTGCTGGGCTCCCCAGTTCAAGAGAGACAGGGAACTACTGGAGTGGGGCCAGTGACAGCTACAGAGATGATGAGGGGACTGGAGCATCTCCCTGATGAGGAGAGGCTGAGAGAGCTGGGACTGTTCAGCCTGGGGAAGAGAAGGCTGGGAGGGGATCTTAGCAATTTTCAGTGGTGCCCAGTGACAGGACAAGGGGCAACGGGCACAAACTGCAACACAGGGAGTTCCATCTGAATGTCAGGGAGAACTTCTGTACCTTGAGGGTGGCAGAGCACAGGAAGAGGCTGCCCAGAGATGCTGTGCAGTCTCCTTCTCTGGAGATATTCAAAACCCATCTGGACGTGACTGTGCAATCTGCTCTGGGAGAACCTGCTTTAGCAGGGGGTTTGGACTAGATGATCTTAAGGCCCCTTTCAACCCTGACCATTCGTGACTAAATTGTAATGGGTATGTTTTCAGTAGAGAAGCTTACAAATTACATGAAGCATGCATGAACAAGAGTGAGTTAAAATCTCATTGTTGGGTAAAATGTAGAAAACTTGGTCTTAGCAATTACTGTTGTTGCAAGGCTGTAAGGGAGTGGTGACCATCATGGTTTATTTAAGCCATATGCTGTTGCAGGCAAACCAGTCTCAACCTGGGAAATTTTGTGTGTAATTTAATTTATTGCCAAATAACACAATATTATGATGGCTGATTTGGGTACTGGGCTGGGGGATCTGGAAACATAAAACTTTTAACGAACAACTAGGGGAAACACCTCCCTCCCCTCTGCCTCCAGGACAAACTTCCCTTGCTTTTTGCTGTGGGTTACCCTTGGCTCACCCCAATTCCTTTGGTGAAGAAACAGGCATTGCAGGGAGGTTGAAGTCCTGCATGTAATGGCTTCTTTCTGCTGCTCTCGGTTTCTTGTTTTTGTCTACTGTCTCTTGTGTCTTACGCGTTTTCTGCTGCCCCAGCATGGGTCTTCTGTGGGTTGCAGTCCCCTTGAAGATGTCCCCCCTGACCCCAGCATGCCATGTGTCTTTCCAAGAGTGCATCTCCAGCCATGTGCCCAACATCTTTTTCTATGTGTCGCCTCTGCTTCTGCCCACATCTTCATTTCTCCTGCCTCTAGCAGCTGCCATGCTTTTAAACCTATGTTTTTAGTAGAGGCATCATGGGTTTGTCCGACTAACTGAAGTTTTGGCGTATGGTGGCTGGGTTATAACAGTTTCAGAGCCAGCTGGAGCAGCCATGACTGGCACAGGGCAGGTCATGGCCCCCTCCCACACAGGTCACCTCTGCAGCGCCTGGCTACTGAAACCCCGCCAGTTCTGCCCAATACATGTAGTGATGGGAACTGCCACCCTGGGTGGGGAGTCAAGCACTGGAAACTCTGACGCAAAAAGTAACTGAGATGTTGGCCAAGGAAGCGAGTTTTTTTCTGTACGCGTTGCTACCAGAACACTGTAAACACAACCACAGTTACTAGATTGTCTGTGGTAAAACCCAACAGTGTTTTCTTTCTTCTGTAAGATTGAGGATGTATTTGAAGAGAGATGGTTTCAGTGCGCTATTTTCCAAGGGAAAAAAGGCCATTTCAGAGTCCAGAGATCTCAAATGACTCTGAGGACATGGATCAGTTCTGAGAGCACCGTGCTTCGGATGCTGATGAGCCTTCTCATAGCTGAGATGATGCTGCACGTGGTCCACCTGGACCCCATTGATGGCTCTTCATGCTTTCCAGTGCAGTATTCCCAACCCTGTTACATTAATCTCAATTTGCAAAGCAATACAGAAAAGGTGAAGTATCATTGGTTCATCTCAATACCATTTCATACAGTATTAATTCTATTAGGGCTGTTCATCTTAATGTAGACTGGTTTCTATCAAGTACTGTTGGTCTTCCTCAGTGTCACCTGGTATACATGGAGTAGTGCCTATTAAAACTTTACTCTTCACTTATAAAATGTTTGTTTAGGAGAAGCCCATGTCAGAGAGCTTATCTTAGTCATGACCAAATATTTCTTACAGGTGAACTGTGGTTACCTATAAATCCTAAAAATACATTTGGTTTGGGTTTTTTTTTTTGTTTTTGTTTTTGTTTTTTTTGTTTTGTTTTGTTTTGTTTGTTGTTTTTTTTTTAAAGAAAAATGCAGCAACTTCCCTACCCAAGGGTTGGGTACTCATACCCAAGGCATGGTCCTTATTCAATATCATTTATTTTCCATTAAAAATCCTGCTGGACTCCTGCTTTCACATTATAGTGCAGGAATGCTGAACAGTAGGGCTGGTGTGAAAAATGTCATTAAATTTCAAAAGGAACATTTTTTTTGTCCTCCAGGAAATCTAGCACCAGTGTTTGCATGTACATTCTACCAGTGTTTTGATAAGACTGAATAATCTTTTCTAGAAAATGCATACTTGAAACTGTATCTGATGGATAGTTTGTTCTATACCTGTTGTTGATCAATGCCTAGCACACTATCTCAGGGGACCACCATAGTGCTCAGATAAGTCTTAGTCTATAATAAGTGACTTTTTCAATCAAGTATTTTAGGAATGGGAGAAATGCCTCAGATCTCTTCACAGATAGTCATAACAAAAACTGTTTCAGCTGGTTTTGGAAATGAAGAAGATGGAATATGTTTGGTATTCATGGAAATAAGGTTTTTGTTTGGTGGGGTTTTTTCGTTTTTTTCCCTCTTGGATATGTTGTGTCT
>JAVJGI010000060.1:66600014-66684190 GCA_035590275.1 Ibycter americanus | reverse complement strand
AGAAGTTCTCATTTCATGCTCAGAATAAATACACACTAAAGCACTAGAATGTTGCAATTAAAGAAACCCACAAAACAAACGAGTAGAAAACAAAAATAAAACCCCTACCCCAGAAAACCGAACACACTGCACACCACAGCAAACCCAAAACAAAACAGTTCCTTTCTGTCATATCTTGGAGCCTGGCTAGATTTTAAAGTAAATGTTCTTAATCTTTTCACTGTGGACTGTTCTTTCATAGAAACTTTATTTACTTTCTAGATATTTCTCTTTGCAGTTTTTCTAGCAGCAGGCACTGCTAAGGGGATAACTTCAGGGAAAAAACCTAAAGGAATTCCTGAGTGTCTTGAAGCTCATAGCAGGCATTCCAGTAATGCCTTGGGATCTGGGATTTCCCCCTTCCCCCTCTTTGAATTCTTTAGTTGATTTGTTACTGTTTTGGGATGGTTAAAAAAGCTACTAGAATTAATGTTCCTTGAGTAGTGGCAAGTTCCCAACTACTACTAGGAACATTTTAAAAGAAAATTAGTTTCTTTTTTAAGCCTACAGTTTAAATAATATCTGTTTTAATTTGTCTACTTAGAAGTGGCAATTATATGAATAATTTTTATAGTTAAATTATTAAAGGTCTTAAAGCAGCAAAAGAAAGCAACAAAACCAAATGACTGTCGATGTTTTGTAAATAAGTAAGAATTTAAACTTTAACTGAAGATCATTGAAGTATATATTTAAAGATATATTTCTGTGAATGTATCCTTGTGTTTATTTTTTGCCAAACTTTCTGGCTAGCTACAAGGACCGAATAACTTTATTCTTTCCCCCTCCTCCCTTCCCTGTCAAATGTTAACGTTGAATGGTCACAAGACCACTGGCTGATTGGGGTTTGCAAAACAGCCTAAACTTTGTACATTCTCCTAAAACAGGGTCGAAGCTGAAAGCAGCATTTTGCAACTCAGAAGGTCAACACCGATTTCATGTTTAAAGAGCCAGTCCTCTTTCGGGCCTTTCAGCACCAGGCCAAAAGTCAGCAAGCAGGATAAGCAGAACAGCCTCAGTGTTTTCCTAGGATGGCATAGAAAACTAAAATTTGAGCAAACAGATGGCTCTGAACAGCTAGAAGGCATCTTGCTTAACTTAGGTCTCTGCACCAATATGCCCCTGTTCAATATACTGCCAGGTTCTGCGCTTCTTTGTACCAAAATCTCTTAAGTCATTGAATGACGCTCCCTCTCAAGGATGAGACGTCAGCTGGGATAATTTGCTTGGTACCTGTTGGAACTAGTTATTTCAGTCTTTCATCAGACAGTGCCAAGCAAAAAGTATTAAAAAATAAAAAAATTCTGCACCTTTCCTTTTGAGTTAGCAATTTGGAATTATATTATTTGGTGTGTATATTGTGTGTGTATGCACACAAGTATGTATATTCTTGTCTGATTTATTTATCTCTCTCTGTACATCACCTAGCTGTGAGGGAGGTGTTCAGTTTAAAAAAAAAAACAACTGTTTAAGACCACAGTTGTGCTGTTCTAAGTAAGAAGAAAATAGCATTGCTTTTTGGAATTCAGGGCAGGTACACCTCAAGGCCAAATTTTACTATTCTACATTGGGAAACATAGTTTATGACTAATACATGCTGACTAATATATTGTGGGAAGCATTACAATTGCTCGGGTCTCAATAGCTATAAAGTAGAAATAACAGAAGAAACTACAATTTACTTACTGCAACTTTACAAGAACTTTTTTCTTTCCATCATTCATTGATGAATGCCATAAGCTGAATTGTCTTGTTAACTTTCCACAATGAGCTATGAAAATCAAAAGCTGTCATGATATTACTTAAAAAATGCAGCAGTTATTTTCAAGACTTTTATTTCTCCAACCTGCACAATATTAATTCTTTTCAGGTCTTGTTATTGTCAAGGTCTGTGTTAACTTGGATTGATAATTGTTATCTTACAGCATTAACCAATATTTTCAAGTTTTGTGGTCTATAACTTGGCTGATTGACCTTAAACATGTTTTTCTTTTACTACCTGTTCATTAAATGGAAACTGGGGGTGTATGTGCAGTGTGGCAGATGCTTTTATGCTGATGAATATCCAGGGATTAGTGTAGTGAGGTTGGGCAGATTGGGTTTTTGCAAGGTTGTTTTTGTTTGGTTGGGTTTTTTCCTCTAATGAAGGAAAAGATTTACTATAGAAGTACTAATGGTAGAAAATACAGATGTGTGGGTTGTTTATCCACCCCTGCTCGCCTGCCAACATTCAGAAAGCTTTCTTAAAAATTTGGGTTAGATTGTTGTATGGCTCTTATAATACCTCAGCGGTGATCCTGACAGAATCATACCAATTTACAGCAGCTGAGAATCTGACTCATACTCTTATTCTTTACCCCTGAGTCTATTAAAACAGTGAACATGCCTTTAGAGTAGTTTGCTGATGATGGAGATTATTGTGTTGCCAGAGACGCTTTTCAAATAGCAGAATTAGTTATTCTTTCCTTTGCTAAGATAGAGGCCTACCTGCTCTCTTCCATCAAACTTTACTCTTTAAAAAAAATGTATTGCATTTTAATTAGCTCCATAATGCATTTCTGCAGCAAGCTGCAAAAATGAGCTAGGAGAGCAAAGAAATGGAGAGCTCAGTCAAGAATTGTAAGATACTCCATTAGAAGTCTCCAAATTAAGCTATTGATTTTTTTTTTTTTCAGTATTATTATTTTGCCCGAACTTTTTAATAACGAGCAATATGATGAGCAACTAATTATCCTCTCCCTCATTCTGTTTCTTGGTAATTTATACATAGCCTTGCTGGAAAATAGCCTTTGTCTCTAAAATATTCATTGTGCATTCCTTAATACTTTCTACAATGTGCCTGTTGAACTACATGTCCAAGGACAATAACTCTCACACATCAAACCTTGCTGATTTGAGTAGGTATACAGGTAAAGTCTCTCTATGTAAGAGATATAAGGACTGATCTCTGAGGGTTCTTGGCAGCAAAAGCAGTTATGCTGAGATACCAAAAGCTGTGGGTAATAGAAATCAAAGAAAGAAGCATGGTAGCTGTAATTTGGTAATATTCAAAGTAGTATTCAAATAATAGGGTTTTTTACATCATTTTGATTTCCAATTTTTAGTAGAAAAGTCTGCACATCAAAGCTTAAGGAAAGAGCTCTAAGGTTACTAGAGTTGCGGTTGTTATTGTTCATAGTAACACACAGCCACTGTCCTTAATTTTCTAGGCACAGTAAGTATTACCAAACACGTTAAGTGATATGATGATGGGCTAAAAGAGCAATGAAATGTTTAGTCTTAACAGTTCAATTATAAATAACTAGATGATCTTTAAGGTCCCTTCCAACCCAAAACCATTCTATGATAAATGTAAATCCTACTGTGTCATGGTCATTCAGTAGGGATTTGCTGTCATTTTCCTCTCCTCCTCTTCTTCTCAGCTTTGTGAGACAGGGTCAGGCCTACTTGTCAGGAGAGTGGCTTAATTCTTCCCTCCCTTGGGTAAAAAGTGTGCTAAGTTCAGCCTCTTTCAGCTGCCAAAGACAAGTCTTTGTTTAAAAAAAAAAAAATAAAAAAATTCACTTCCCTGAACTGATTTTGCTGTGAAATACTCATTGCTAATCAACATACTGAGAAACTGCTGTTCAAAAAAAACAACCACAAATTTCAGCTGTATTTAATGGTCTTCCCTTTTGCTCTAATTTACACTGAAGATACTATTTTTATTTAAGGAGGGAAATAGAAGTTTTATTGGGTTAGTAATTGACATTCAGAATGCTGCTTTTTTTAGGTCCATCCTCCTAGCATTAACAAAATCTTTTGTTGTTTTTTTTTCTTTGCATGCTTTCACAGGAAACTACTTCTAAAAGAATATTTCAATTGCATTTCTCTATGACAAAGCCTGGTTTGAAAACACAGCAGTGATGGAATCGTAACAAACATTAATGAAAAGGTTTTACAAATTTTATTGTTTATCAGTTATGGAACTCCTGAGAAGTTGAAATGAATCTCTGCTTACTATGCAGCTGTGAAATGATGGGGTTAAGTTTTGGAGACAGACATTTTAGAGACCAAGGAAAAAAGGGAGTTTTATTTAAACGTCACTGGCAGTGGAAGAGTACATTGGACTTGCTGTAAATTTTACTTAGTCATTACCCATCCTGATCATTTTAGTTTACAGCTTTGCTTCCATGATGGACAGTGAACTTTGATTTCTGCATTCATCTGCAATTACGGTGGTGGTTGCATTGTGATCCTTTTTTTCGTGTTGATGTGTTTGAACTTACTTCTAAAAGCATGAGATGTGTATGGCAGTTTTCAGTAATTGCTTCCTTAAATTGATGTCTTATTTTGCAATAGCAAATGTTTTTGAATGTGGTTTGATTGCTGCAAGGAACTCTTCAATGTTTTTGCTGTTCGCTTTTCCTCACACTTGCTATTTTAACAAGTCTTTCTTGCCAGCCTGATGGCAAAAGTAGTCATTTATTCAAAGGTGTTCCATGAAAATTGTCTAAACCAGACCTAGCAGAAGGGAGAGGAATGCCAGACTTTCTCTCCCAGAAGCTCACCTGTGAGATTCACAATCATATAGGATCTCACAGTATTTGCACACCACTTGCATTCTTGGTGGTAGAACTTCACCAGGAGGAGGAGGAAGGGCCTTACTTCTGGTTTTGGCTAGGTCGTTGTCTGAGACAGGCTTGCTTTGGAACCTCATAAAGCTAAGGAGCCTATTTGAACCCAGAATCAGCTCATTTTGTGCAAGGCTTGAAGTCACCTATTTTGGACCTGTTTGAAGAGAAGCAGCCAACCACCTGTAATTCAAACAACAGCTAAATGAACCCACCCTTGATTGGTATTTATAGCCACAACAAGAGAGTAGTAGGATTTCAGGTGTATCTGTTAGCCATGTTTTTGTTGTCTAGTTAATTTTGGCTTCCATTGGAAAATAAGCAGCTTTGCCCATGTGCAGTGCTCTCATGGTTGTAATCCATTTTTAATATCTGTGTCTAGAAGTTAACAAATTTTTCTGTGGTTTGGACTGCTAATTTCAATTCCTTCACAAAAGCATTTAAGATGCTTTTCTCTTTAATTCAGTTTTGTTCTTGTTAATGAAAGTTGGGTTTTTTAAGAATAATTTGGAAGAGGTTTTGATTTTTTTAATTCCCACTACCACCCACCGCTCCACCCCACCCCCCACCCCCCTGTGTTTTCATGGTGATCTAGTGTATGATTCTTCTACTACTATCCCTTCATGCACATCCTTGCCACGGAAGGAAGGAATGTTCTGTTATTATTTGCTATCATTTCAAATGGTGTGTTGGTTGTTTTTTTCCTAAAACTGTCACACTTGTACCCATTTCTTTATCTTATTCTTAGGACCAAAGTTTAAATTCGAATTTTAAATACATTCTTTCAGCTGAGTTAGTCCAGGCTGTCACTTCAACAATCCTCTGCAGCTATAGAAGGAAATGAGGTGAATGCAATCCCGCAGATTTGATTGCAAACACAAAAATAACCTGCAGGATAATTCTGCCAACTAAGGACAAACTGTATTTTTGTTAGCAGCTGCTGCTGCTTGATTTGGGTGAAAGATCACCTGCTGTATATGAGGAATTCGTTAATTACTTCCTTTTATGAAAAGAGTTATTAGGTAGCAGAACTGAAAAAATGATTGGATATGGTAATACGATTTAATTTATACAATATACATAAAGTGATATGCATTGGTTTTGAGTTACTCTTTAAACCCTAAAATGTAAGGATTTAACATAGTCATTATTGCCACATACATTTCCTACTATATTTAGCATTGCTAGAAGATTAAAGTAATGGAATACAGGGAATGGCCAGAGTGTGCTTCACTGATGCTATAATTAAAAGAGTGCTGAAAGAGGTCTGGGGTTGGACAGCTTTTATAAGTGCAAAGATGTTGCTGCTCTCAACCCAAGTGAAAGATCCACCAAAATGGAATTTGAGACTGCAGAGGATTGTTTCATAAATAAAGCAAGTGTAGGTACATAAAGCATTGAGCTTCAGCAGTGAACAAGTATATATTGCTGGAACACTACCATCTCAGTTAATTTATGTTGGCATATGCTTTGCGTAGCACATGAATTTTAATACAGATGAAGCTGCCAACATGTAAATCCTGGACTGCTATTAATATATAGTGTAAGAGATCTGTACAGTAACTAACCTTCAAGCAGTAATTAAAAGCAATATATATATATATATGCTTAAGGAAAAAATCCTTAAAAAAAAGACATTTACATATCAGATGTAAATCAGAAGCAAGGCAAAGATTCATTCTTTTTCATTTGCCTTTACCCTCTTGAGAGTTGTAAGGTAGCTTAGATAAAAATTAATCTTTTATAAAAACACTTGGAATGTGATTCTGAGAAGATGTTTTTAACCTCAGTGTTTGTTTATATTCAATTAGTGACATCAGAAATCACTAGAAATGCTGCTGTGCTCAATTAAGCAAATTATAGATTTTCTCAAAGGTTTCCTTGATTCCAGGCTGGGAAGACTTTAAAGTTTGTGTATATAACATGCCTTTCACTAAAGACACAAGAAAGCATCTATTTTAGCATGTGGCAGTGAAAGTACAGGTATCTTTTTTTTGCTGTTAATTTCTTAATCACTTTTTATATTGGCAATAAAAACATTACAGCAAAGTTATCTTCTCCCAAGCAGGAAATTACTTTACTAAAAAGTCACCACTTTGAGATTTAATTGAATTTGATAAATCTTTTGATTTTAATTTATCTTACGTCTGAGAGTGTGCATTACCTGAGACTTTCTGGACAGGAGCTACATGTTCATGGCACGGTGCTGTGCATAATGGCAGCAACATCCACAGAATGCACAAATAATAACTGTAACTAAAGCCTAGTCACAAAAATCACATGCAATCCAATCTTACCTGCATTAAATTCTTTGTTACAGCATATTTCCTGGTACTTATATTGTGGAATATCAAATTGCCTTATCCCGTATGTTAATTAATTGCTTTGGCTCGTGTGTGAATTTTAACAAAACTTCTGAAAGCTATTTTTAATCTGCTATAGTCACCACTCCCATACTGTGCAGAGGTTATTTAGTGAAAACTCAAAGTGGACGATTGCAGTAGGAGAGCTCCAATTATTTTTATAGGCACAGACAATCACATTGTGATTTAAACAAGTAAAATGTGTAATGGAAACAGGAAGTGATCCATGGAATTTTATCTGTGGAAAATCTGATCATTTAGTTTAAAAAACAGCTTTCTTACTTTCTCCTTAATATTTTCATAAATCTGTTCTGTGTATTATTATTGGGTTTGAAGATGACACTATTGCTGTTAATGTCCATTCAAAGGTTGGAAGATTAAAGCAATCATTAATAATCCAAATTCTTGTGAAAATTGACTTGTTTGGTCCTGAATTCAACACTAAATTGTGCTTTAGATTTGTGCTACAAAGAGTAGAATAACTTAATCATAGGTCTAAAGAAAGGCATGACACTGAAATAGTTTTATGTCTACTTAATGGTTAATGAGCTTTTTTCAGTTGACGTCAGAAAACAGTTTGCTCTGTAACCGATCTTGTGACATAATGTAGCATAAAAATTGTCATTATAAGTAACAATGCCATGTGTCGTGTGAATTACACAATTAGTCTTATTTATCTTTTGTTCTATAAGACGATTGTGAGGCAATTTTCACCTAACGTTAGAGTAAAGATCAGTATGTATATTATATGACATGAGGCAGTAAAAGCTATCTGGAAACAGTATGTATACATACAAAATAAGGCATTCAGTTCCAAAGCACTGTTGTAACTATCCGTAATACGGTGTGTTACGTCAGTTTTATGTGCTGTGTATGGGACACTAGAAGGGAAGCAGACCTAAAAGAACACCTAGTCAGTGTGTTTATTGTTGTAGAATTGGTTTTCTAGTCTGGAGACACTAATTTTTTGTCTAGTAAAGTTATAGGCTCCTACAACTCGCTTCTGACAAATTACACAGCCTGGAAACTGTTCATACTTGGGGAAGATTTACTTTTTACTAACACATCTGAGTACTGAAATCTTGTTGCAATTTGTTACTCAACAATCTGAGTTCAATATTGTACAACTCCATTTGTACTAAAACTTTTCTTGTTCAGATATCTGCCAACCGAATTCTGCCTTTCCTTCTCATATCTTAGCTATGCATGATCACTCTTCATAAATCTCTTTCATGACACTTGTGCATTTGAACTCTGTGCTTTACTAATGTTTTTGTGAATGTTTCAAGCAGAAATTTCTTATCATAGAAGTTTCAAAACTATATAAATGACTGAATCTTTTTCTTTAATAATTCCTTGAGAATAATTCTCCTGGGTAGTAGCAAGTATGTTTTCCTCATGAATTTAAACACTTAACATTGCATCACGAATGAAAACCTGGATGCATAGCATCTATTTCTTCATGATTAAGTTAACAAGACCATGAAGATAAGTTTTCTGCAAGAAACATTTCCCACATTGTATTTAATATGTGACAGCAAATACGATTTCAGAATACTTTTCAGTTAAAGTGTGCATGCAGTGACACAAGGTGATAATATTGCACTTAGTAGAGGAGAGGATGAGAAAACAATTGAGATATAGTTTCAGAAGCTGTTTTGCGTAGGGATTGCACCACAGGTTTGATGAGGATTCGAGTTTTTTAATAGTCCCATTATACTGAGTTCAGTAATACAGAAATATTGAATTTAATTGACTATATATAAAAAATAAATGATGACTTGTACATATCACAGTTATTCCTGCAACATATTTCAGGATAAAGGACCCCAAAGTTCTTCATAGTACACTGGCTAATTCTCTCTGGGGTAAGAAAGACTACAGCAAGCAAAGGGGGTTGTTAAGCAAGTGGTGTGTTCTGAAATAGAAATTATGAGAAATGAAAATGCACCTTACAAAGAACTTTTGAACATAACAGCTCTTTGGTTGAGTAAGCTTTGTGGTAAAGATTTTTAGTCTATTATGGTCAATTTTTGCCACATCCCCCCCCCCCACCCCTCCAAGGAAAAATTCAGTGTCAGGGTTTATACGACTTGGAACTTTTAAGAACTGAATTGATCCTCTAGAATTTATGGTTCTGGGGTTATCAACATATGAAGACTGCTGATTGTTGCACTAAACATCTTCCCTCCTACACTGAAGCTTCAAATGATAGAGGAGCCTTTACACATCTTAAATTTATTTGAGCCAAACTAGAAGCAGGAAAATACTGTGATTTGAGCCAGCAGGGAACATACTTGGGATTTAAATACAAATGTAGGAAAAGAGTAAATCTGATGAGTGACTAATATGAGAAAGTCTTTCCATGTGTTTATATTGAACAAATATATCAAAGTGCTGTTTAAAGAAGGCTGATTTAAACAGCAGCAGTGGGTAGGTGGCTTAAGCTTGTGAAGTCTGAGACATTTCAATTTAAACTACCACTGTCACTTGAGGAGACTAATTACAACACATAGCTTAATGGTCAAAACCATAGATCTGCAATGTTCTGAAGTGTCAGATATTTACGCATTTAAGAATAATATTTTTTTAAGTTATCTTGAAAAATTTATGAAAGCCTGTGTTAGCCATCGTGGTGGATTTAAAGATGTAAAATCCACTCATCGAGTATAATTAGTAATAAAAGCTTTTTCAAGCAAGTCCTTGTTCTTCAAAATTAAATTACAGGTGTGTTTTTAACTTACAGGCCTTACAGCCCTCACAAGAAGGTGGTAGTAGTTCAGACTGAAAGACAGAAGACTTTAGGCTGGTGCTACAGATTACGGCCAGTGAGGGCCATGGATAGAGGTCCTGAGTTCCAGTTAAACCTTGGAGTCTAGTTCCTGCCAGTGAAATGTCTTTGAAGACCCTTCTAGTAGGAAACCTAGCATGTCATTGTGTGGGCGGTGCTCATTACTGGCGTTAGGGTTTGGTCCCAGAGTTTTTCAGCTCCCAAGCCTGTAGACAACATCTTCTAGAGCTTTCTCTTAATGCTGTAACGCCAGAGCCCTTGAGCTACTGTTAGGTTCCAGCATGGGCCACCCAGCCTGTGGGTGGGAGGCTGTAGTCCTTATGCCTGGGGCAAAGGCACATACCAGATGTAATGATTCTTGATTCCTGTTTGATTAAACGGGTGAATTTACCCAGTTTGGATCTTTCTTCATTGTGGACAATAGAGTGTTAAGATTTCGCTTCTGTGAAGTGAGACCTTATTTACATGAGTTCAGTTAAAAGCTGTCTTTGTGACTCCTCTTTTGGATATCAGGTATTGTATTGTTCCAAGCTAATTATGTTAATCAGTCCTATTCTTCTCTGTATCCCCTAAATGAATATTACTTGAGCTATTAAAGGAAAGCAGTCATCTTAGGGCAGGATGTAGCTATACTATGTTAATATTGTTTACTGCTTCGCATTATTACTTGAAGTACACAGATAAAAATGATCGGAAAAAAATACAAGTTTAAATAGGCTGGGGGCAGTGGGAGAAGATGCAACATTAAAAAGTAATGAAGGTATAACAATATTGGATTGGCTAGGCTGGGAAAGAAAGGGGAAGATTTATCATTATAAAGAAAAAGAAGGTACAATAAAATTACACTGATTAATAGACATAAATTGATTTTGTGTCTGATCCCACCCAAACCTTTTTAGAAAAAAAAATAATCTGTAAGGTGCTTCTACGTAGAAAACGCATACACTAAATGGAAATGTGTTTATTTAAAATGTGTGGGGCTTGAGAGAGTTTGCCCACTATGCCTTTCCCTCAGTCCTGGCAGGAGAGATTTGAATAGTATGTATGCAAGTGCATGGGTGTAGTTAGTGCAATCTAGTTAATTGAGAGGAAGATCTCCAGGAACTCCTGTTCCAGTCCAGTGAGTTACTGAGCAGCCTGGGGCGATTTGCTCAGCTTCTGCGCTGTTTTCTTGGTGCTCAGCTGCCAGGAGCATCTTGGGGAGTAAAAACATGGGGCTGGCTTAATGTGCTCCTGTGGGATTTCAGTGCTTAAAATGTATAGGTATGTGGTGTTAGTGCATAGCTGTGCAGCTAAAGAGATGACGAGGGATGTGGTCATCAGTTTGCTGCTGGATTAATTTGGTGAGGGAGTACGGGTCTGCTTCCCAGGCTTCCTGGGACAAAGAGCCTTCTTTCACTGTTTGGC
Organism: Ibycter americanus; assembly: GCA_035590275.1. Classification (NCBI taxonomy): domain Eukaryota; kingdom Metazoa; phylum Chordata; class Aves; order Falconiformes; family Falconidae; genus Ibycter; species Ibycter americanus. The sequence goes on along the minus strand of JAVJGI010000060.1, from coordinate 66,672,980 downwards.
AGATTCAGCCGTGCCTTTTGTTTGCACGTCAGTGATAGCTTGCAAAATTAGCAAAGAGTAATTCCTTAATAAATCATTGCGATTCACATTCTTACTTTGTGATAAAATAAGTTTTGATTGATCTTTCATGTGATTAGCTTCCATGCCAGATTAGTGAATGTGAAGAGAAGCTGTCAAGAGGTACCAGTTCAGCAGAGGAGTTGCTGTGTCTGGTGTGAGTCTGCAGGGATGCAGAACTGTTGGATCGGTGTCTTGCACGTTGCTGGCAGCACTGGCAGAAAAAAAAAAGTTTCTTGTGTGTGCAGCCAGCTGCTGGTGTGATCTTGTAGGGCCATGAAGAACAAGGCTGCTGCGTGCTTGTCTTGCTGTGTGAGCACCATGGTGCTTCTGGTGGAGGTAGAGAGCATCTGCAGTTGTCACTAAAGAACTGAAAACTTTGACGTTTGAAAGGCTTAGCAATCCTTGTACTTAAAACTAAAACAAACATCACACACACACACACACCCCCCAAGCAGATTATTAAATTTAATTTTTTCTTCCCCTTTGCCTATTTTTTCATTTCTGTTTAAATAAGCTTAATTTCTAGGTGATACTTGACTTACAAAGGGCCTACTTTCAGTTTGTTAATTTAGTATTGTACACATTCCCATATAACTATATTTTTACAACATTTACAACCTCAGGTAGCACTGAATATAGGCAATTGCTAGTGCATTAGATGTTAATCAGATTTTTTTTTTTTATTTTGATGCTCATCAAGAAAACTTGCAGATACTTGGGAAGTGCTTCTAAATGAACAGATTATGCTTTTTGCAAAGCTGTTCAAAGGGAGCACTCTTAAGGGTTTTAAATTTAATTTCTAGGCTGTGTACTGGAAACTTCGGCTTGTGTATGCGGTCTCCGAAAAGGTGTTGCTTAGAGCAAGCTTTTCCATTAGATGAAGTACTTCAAATGTATTTCTTTATTAAAATATAACTTCTGAATCTGAAACTGCATCTTTTAAATGAAGTAGTTGAGATCAAATATAATTCAAGCACTTTCAGTTAGACTGTTCTTGCATTGACTGCAGCAACAAGTACTTTTGTAGTCTTCCCCAGTGGATTTTTTGCCCTTGCACAGATTTGGTACAGGTTTAAAATACTGGGGTTTAATATCCTATTATAGAAAGCTATAATGATGTAGGTAGGAATTTTTCCATAATATCAAAACTCAGTAGGAAATATTTTTTTTATTTAAAAAAAAAGGATTTTACGTGGTGCCTGTTTTTTAGTCCTAGTCCCATTTAAGGAGGATTTTGTTGGGCGTGTTATTTATCTGATCTGTAGAACAGAAAAATGGAGCCTTGCTACTTACAGATGAGCAGCTACATTTTCAGAAGCTGCGGATGATGCAGGCAGACAGGCTCATTTGGCATCAAAGCGGTCCAGTTATTCTTGATAAGAAAAGCAGAAGTTCTTTAACTAAGCGAAAACTAAAATAACATAAAGACTGAAAATGTATCTGTTCAAAGGCTGCTTTTCAAGCTTTCAATTCATAACCTTCCTTTTTAGAGTTAGGCTAAGAAGTGAAAGGACTGTGTTTTTTAAAATAATTAGGTCCCTAGTAATAAAACTGATTTTTGCTAGTCGTTTGGGGGTTTTTTCCCCCCTACCACTTCCTCCCTGTTACTCAGAGTGAGTTTCGCAGAGTTTTGTAGAGTTCTCCTAAGTCAAGCAAAGCCTCAGTGCCTTTCACAGGGCACAGTAGCAAAGGAGGAAAACCTTTGATAGGGGTGTTTCAGCTAACAGTAGTATGGTCTGATAAACAAAACAAAAAATTCCCTTAGCTTTCAGTTCAGTAGTACAGCACAGGGTGGTTTTACGAAAGAAAAATAAACCAAAAACTTTCTGTTAAGTCCTTGTTTTTTGAAGCTATGCAACTATGATTTAGAAGGTTTAAGACTGAAATAGTCCTAATTCTGTACTTAATATGTTGGTTTACTGTAGTTAAAAAATAAATTCCAAGGGTTCCTGTGTGTCATTGTCTTAGTTCTCTAAAGTTCAAAATTCTTGTTTACTCGTTACTACATGTTGCTACTCTAAATGATTACTTGTGAGAACCTATACAGAAGTTATTTTTGTGCCAAGATTAACCAAGACTAATATGTGAACTGTCTTTGTTTTCAGTCCAGAGGAGCTTCCTGTCCATGATGCAGCAATAGAAAAGGTAAATCCAGTGCCTTCCAGTTTTTTGACTAGGAAGTAAATGTTTACAGGCTTACAACTTTTTTAATATAAATCACTGTGAAATGAGGAGATGAAGCATTTTAGTGATTTGCGTTCCCAAAGCAGCATATTAACTTGCCTACAGATCCCTTGGGGCCCACATGATCTTACATCTACTAGCTGCAGTGAGACTTGTGTTTCCCTCAGCTATTATACGACATAGTAAAGGCAACAAGAGCTACTTAAGAGGTCATACTGGTCTCAGCTCTGAAAGAGCGAGAGCTATTGTCTCTGTGTCACGAGCTGTAATCAGCTGTGCTGGATGGATGGATTGTCTAAGTGAGGTGGAGGCTTGATGCTGAGGTGTGCGCTGCCATCCCCTGAGGAGCGTAGCTTGCTTTTCTGGTTTGGTAAATGGTGACAGATATTTTGGCTGCCACTGAAACGTGGCGACCTCCCTTGTAATGCTGAGTCGACAAGCCAGGTGTATTCTGGACATGCAAGACCTGTCAGAAGCTGGTGCAGACCCTAGTTCAAAACTCCTTCTGCTGCTGGAGGGTACTGGAGGAGAAGTTGGGGAACTGATGATTTGGGAATGTGCAAAGCTTTCATTAAATCAATGGGAACTTAATTTCTGCTTGTCTGGACCTTGTTACTCTTGGTATTTCCCCTTGGTCTGTCAGGCCCATTGTTATCTCCAAGACCAGATCACATCCTTCTTGTTTGTCCATATCGATCTTCTGTATCATCACAGAATTCAAGATAAAATATTTAAAGCTGTAAAGTTAAGGTAGCCCTCTTGGCTGCACAAATCAGTAGAGTGCATGGAAAAAGGATGGGATGACTTGTTCCAAGGCAGCACATCGCCCTGAGGTGTTCTGTGATTATGAAACTGAATTATTTTGAGCTTCAATATAGCGCTGGTAAAAAATGCTTCTCATAAAAGAAGGGAACTTGTGAGTCCTTTTTTTTTTTTGTTGCATTGGTTCACGTGTGTTTCTGCATACACAGCCTGAAATAGTTGCATTTTTCTGCCATGTTTCATTACATTTAATAACATAGTGAGCGTGTATATAATTTCATTTCCTTCAGAAGGACACAGCAGGGTGGTGAGTCTATGAGCATAAATATTAGACAGCTTGTAGTTATTGTGGTATATGTTTTGAAGCTCTGATTCACTATGGCTTTGTAGTTAGCCTTAAATTATTGGGGGGGGAAATAGTGTTTCGATCCTCTGTCCCATATTGTATTCATGCTGTCTCAGACAAATTGCCAGCATAGAAACTGTATTTATTGAATCAATGTTAAATTGCAAATCTAGTGTCTTTTTATAATCATACAGTAATGCTCCTGTATTAGACTCCTGGTTATACTCCTGATGATATCCTGACCTCTGCTGGTTTGAGGATTATCTTGTATTCTGTCAGCAGTGTTTGAATCTTTACCATTTTCAAGATACTATTCATGGGATAATTACAGTATCGTGTTAATGTAGGCTAATACTAAAAGAGTCACTTACTTGGCAGAACTATAAATGCTTTTCTTTTGCCTTACTTACGAATTTTAAAAAACACTAAGTCACGTTATCATTACATTTGCAACTTATTTAAAGGGTTGTGTATCCTTGAGACTTTTGAATCTCTATTCTTCATATACATTCTAGTGCAAAGCTTAAGCTGAGTTTTCTGTCTGTGTATTTATGTGCATGATATTTTTAGAATAGGCTTTATTACTGTGAATGCAGAGTAATTTTGATGTTTCGTTACTTCACTGAGTGTTTGGTGACTTAAACGCACCGAATCATTGTCCTGCATTATGAACTACTTAACCTTCAGGTGAATCATCCAGCACATCTGAAATAAAACTAGGGGAGGAAAGATCATCTAGTGGAGAAAATTAGACAGAGAACTGACCTCAGGAAATCTGGACTCTGTGTCTGACTCTGTTTTTGAAGTGCTATGAAATGTTTTGTAAGTAATTTTTAGTTTGTTAGGTTTTGTCTTTGGTTACTTGATTATAAATTCTCCAGTGAACAGTTCAGTGAGTTCTGGTTTTGTCTGAGGCTTCTGCTAAAGCACTGTTCCAAGCCTTAGCTCTCGCACACTTGCTGTCCAGGAAGGTAGAGTGCTGCACAAAAGATGGATGCTTGCCAACTTAACTTCATGCTTTTTTGCTTTCTGTAGTGTATTATTTACTGACACGAGAGTAAGAAACCTCCTCTGTGTCAGTTAGGGATTCTGTTTTTCCCAATGGCAAAAATGCTTCAAAGTGTAAAATACACTTAGAAGACAGATAAATGGAATTTTTTATTATTTTTTTTTTTTTAGTGACAGCTACATGGAACTTGCCTGAAAGAGCAGCAGCAGCATCCCTCTGCTCTGCAATGAGCTGTGTCAGATCTATCCATGTTTTCACTGTTACACCTGTTAGTCATGAAAGCAAACATAATTCACACTGGGAAAAAAAATAGCTAAAAGTTTTCAACAACTAAACACAGAAATAATTGCTATTTTGACTACAGTAGCTTCACTTGAGAACTGGGATAAATGGACACAGAAGACATAAAAGCTTGAACAAACATACGATTGAAGTAAGCTTCTGGCTCAAAAGACCAAAAATCTTGAAAGTAGATCAAACATCCAAACAAAAAGACTGTGGGAGCAGATAGGGTTTTATTTTTCTTACCAATTATCTGAAAAACCTGTTGAGGGCAGAGACCTTTCCTGACTCAATAGCAATATTATTCCTGCAATCTAAACTATGCCTAGAGAACATCTGCTTTAAGAGATGTTAAAAATGCTTCTTTCTTAAAGGGGTTGCAAGTGTGGAAGAGAATCAGAAACAGGGTTGTGAAACCTTTGAAAAATCTGGGAAGCAGTAGTTTTTCTGCAGTTACCCTGTAACCTGACTCTTAAGTGTTTTAAATAATTTTTAAAAAATAGTTTAAAAAAAGAAAGAAAGAAAATGATTGAGATACTGCCACATGCAGCATGGAACCTGAACAAGAATGTGGGCAGTTGATTGAAACATGAATAGTTAGGTATGTTAAGGTTGAAGGGTAGAGGACCTTCTTTCTCCATAATTTTCTTATACTTATCTCAGGTTTACATCAATCAGATTCAAGTAAAAATAACTTAACCAAAACCAACTTATTTCTAGGACACTTCATGGACTGAATCATGGTTGGGGTAGACCTAAACAGTCACCAAGTTGTAATTCTGCAAGTGCAAGGCTTTGGGCCCCTGGATTAAAGAAGTCTTTTGCCCATTTTGTTGCACTGATAGCCAAGAAAGAATGCAGAAATTCTGATGAGTAAGGTCTAGAAATAAAATCAGAATTCTGTTGAGACAATAAGTAATAATTTTCTTTTATATTTTTCCCCAGCATTTCACGTGCAAGTTGACTTAATGAATACTTAATGAAAGTATTAATAAGTTTCCAGTATCCTGCAGAGCTTTGAAATTAAACTCTTACATTGCTACCAGATTGCATCACTAACCATATGAAACAGAATATCCTTCCTGTCTTTATTAAGCCCTGGATTTGAAGTTGGAGGTAGAGGGGCTGTCCTTTACAAAAAACTAAATGTTTTTTTATATTCATCTTTGAAGAGAAAGCAATAGCCACACACATACATTTTTCTACTTTAGCTTTTCCAGCATGGATCCTCAACTCCAAAGCATTATGAAAGAGTTGAAATAGTGTCATTAATTTTTTTTTTTTTTTAAATACAGTTAATAGTTAACTTTGTAGTATAATCAGAGACACCTCACCTACTTTACAGCATGTAAAAATACATACTAAAATTCTTCTTATCATTGGAAACAACAAAATACAGATTTTTTTTTTTTTTTTGGCTGTGCCTTGAAATTCCAGGGACTAAAATAGCTAATCCCAAGTGCTTGGTTTTTTTCCCAAATTTAGGAGGTTGATGACAACTGTAGAAAAGTTTTCATAGGTAGAATGGCAATCTTGAAGGTAGTAGGGTTGTCCCATGCTTTTATATAGCCATTTGTAATAGAAATAATGTGTGGAATTCACACAATTATTGTGTTACATGTTATACTACTTAACAGAACTATTTATTTTGAGAAAAAGGGGTTAGTTTTGTTTTGAATTCTCATTTTATCACCTTGTTACTAAAATACTCTTGTCAGTAATATAATTTAAGCAAGAAGATCTTACCTTCAGAAGAAATCCTTGATGTAAAGATATAGGGCCATTTAGGTAAAAATGTAGCAAGCCAAGGATGAGAATCATAGCAAGGCTTTCTAGCTTTTAATGTCCGGTATTAGAGCTTATTCCCACTTCTGCTACTGCATTGTCGCTCTTGCATGCACTTGTTTTTGTTCATGTTCTTTGTGCCATTTTAATTGTGTGCCTTTTAAGAAGAGATGGTTTGTGTGATCACTGGAAAACAGTAGCTAATTATGTTCAGGGCAACTCTGGGTAGAGAAGATAATTTCAAAGTCAAGTAACTTCTAAGAAGCTTGCAGCAGAAATTATTTGCCTGAAAATTTAAAGAGTATAAAAACAAATCAAAGATTTTTGTACTTGCCAAAAATATGTAGAGAAGAAACTTTTGTAAATCTTGTACTTAAACTCCTCTTACAAAATACAGTTCTTTACATGGTGTTGAAAGAAAGGGTTTCTGCTGGGGTTTTGGTTGACTGGGGTTTTTTCATGCTTGTAAGTGAACTATGTTACTCTTTGTTGCTGTTCTTAGATGACGAAATAAAAAGTTGATGATGCTGTGTTAAACTTTTTCTCAGTAATTTCAGAAAAAGAAATAATTTTAACTGTACTCATTTTGAAAATACTTAAAAATTCCAATTTCTTTTCAGCAAAAGCACCTTGAAATTGAAAGAACTACAAAATGGCTTAAGATGCTGAAAAGCTGGGAAAAATACAAGAACAGTGAAAAGGTAAGTAAAGTTATACATTCTTTTTTCTCTAGCTATCATTTCTGAATAAATGTGTAACCTTAAATTAGATTGTCTCTGAGATCTGAAAAAAACCCCCACCAACCCATAAGGAAAAGGCTTTGTATTCTTCAAAAATGCAATAATATGTAATAAACCAACAAACACAGTGGTCAAATGCAAGGAGTTTCTAAGGACAATTTTGCATAGGCTCTCTAACATTTTCATACTAATAATTGTGTCCTGTACTGCTTTGTGCTTGCACTGTGGGATTGGAACTAGGATCACAGAGCACGCTGTGTTCACATCTGCAGAATAATCAGTGGACAGGATAAAGCGTCAGACCTGCTTGTCTTGTGTTGGAGAGATCTAGAAGTTCTGTTTGATTTAGGCTTTGAGAATGCGAAGGAGGAAAAAAAGAAAACTCTTTATAAACTTGAAAAGAGGGCACACCTTTAAAATGGGTATAGCTGAATTCTTCAGGAATCATAAATCACCTTTCTGGGGTTATAAATTTTAACTTTTTATTCCTTTGTATGCTGGTTATTGTACTAATTAGTATTGCATTTGAAGTTACTCTTTTGAGTTACTGGTGGCGTCTTATTAAGTTCTGTGAGGTTTTTTATTATTAATCTTCTCTTCGATGGTTTCCTTTCATTTCCCCCCACCACCACCCTTTTTTTCCGCAGCCCAGGTTTACTGAAGGGTCTAGGATAGCTTACAGTGATGGAATAGTGAAAACTGCCTTGAGTAACTCTCCAAGGAAACTGGTTAGTCATAACATGGGGCATATAGTTTGATGTTTAAATTATCGCACTTGCCAGTACAGATACCTTACAATATACCTGGTTGCTTTGTTAAAAGGAGAGTCGCACTAAGTGAGAAGGTTAAAACTATAGGAAACCATTCAGTGCCCTGTCCCCCTTGGCATAAGTCTGTTTTTTCTCTGAATAATATGCAATGCAGCATTCAGTCTTTATGAGAAGGTAATTTTTTGATGGTATGAATGGGATCTACTTTTGAATAGAATACTTTATACCTTGATGGGATGTTCTTATTTTGGAATCAATACAGAAGAACTAAAATCTGCTGGCAGCTACCTAACAGTGACCAGCAGTGTTACAACATTTCTTTACTTCAGGGGCGGTGGGGGGTGGGGAAAGGTAAAATTTTCTGTGTGAAGCTGCAGGTGAATTTGGAGGAAGCGAATTGCCCCTTAATAGTCTTTAAATTGTTTTGAGATTTCTAGTTACAGAATTATTTTTATCCTACTCGGACAACAAATAATGGTCTGTGGGTAATGACAGAGGGGGTTATATTAGGTATTCCATTAAGTGCTTTTACTTGCCTTGAAAAGCTAAGTAGGGATTTTCATGTGAATAGTTCTCTTGCTGGAATTGTAGTCTTGGTCATCTTAAAATTATGAAAGTATTTCAGCTGGCAAGAAGCATGATGGAGAGGGTATATTCCCAGTACTGTGTGTTCTGGGGAGGTTTTCATAACTGTTCTTGTGGCCGTTTGGTGGATAATGGACAGAAAATAATGTTCCCAAATTCAAATTCCCTCTTCTCCTCAATAGGGCTTAAAACTTGCCTTTTCTGTCGGGAATTCTGTTGGTGTTGTCTGATGCTGCTGTATTTTGTTGAGGACTGGAAGACAACTTGTTCCACATCCCAGGTGACTGCCTGGATGACTGGCCTGCAACATTAGCTGACTCCCTTGCTGGCCTGGTAAATTGTTCTGTACAAAGTGGAAAGCTTTAAAGAGAAAGAATGAGAGCAGAATACTTGTTAGCCTGATGAGCGGGGAACTGAAACACTACAATTCAAGTAGAGGGAGAAATTTACTCAGCATGCCCCTCACTCATGTCTGCTTACTACCTTTGGTTTTGGGAATAGTAGCTATGTCTTGCACTTTGCTGTTCTTAAAAATACCACGGCCAGCGGTTGATGTTTTTCAAGGTATAACTAAGAAGCTAACAAATTCATTTTCTTAAAATACAAAGTGAATGCACAAAAAAGTAGTAATTTTTTCCCCAAGTTTTTCTTATAATCCCACTTTCTGTCCTGTTACCTTCTCTGGAAGGAGAAGCTAGAGGTTATAACACTTGTGGCTCTGTTTCTTTACTGTGGCGACTGGGTGATTTGAAGCTCAAGTATGTTCCCACGTCAAAGGGATGATCAAAAACCCTGTGTAACAGCTACTTCGTTTGCAAAGAGAATGTTAAATATGACCTTTCAGGTAACGCAATAGCTACGTGTTGTCTAAGCAGCAGCAGTCTTCCTCTTCAGCCATTGGTGATGTCAGTCCATGATACGACGACTTAACTGAATAATCCTCTATTCACCAAGCATGCAGAAGGTATAGCAGATCAGCTGAGCAGAGTTTCAGTTCATGTAGCAAATTATAGGCTGAACTATGAGTAGTGGCAGTAATAATTCAATATGTTCATAAAGGGGATGAACTTTGCTTGAGGCTAGGAAAAATTTTCACTGATTGTAGTGAAGTGTAGAGCACTGGTGTGCTCTGATGGAGCACGTAAGACTTTAAAAACAAGGGTGTGTTCCTTATTCTTTCCTGCATCTTATGTGGTAAGTGAACCAGAACATACAGAATAAAGAATCCGCTCCTGCCTCCTCCCAAGCATGCAGTGGAAAGTCAGATATTATTTGTCACTACTTTTTATGGAAAGCCTGCTGATGGTCTCAGGATTGTACAAAACTCACAACTAAGGACAGTTTTTATCTGAAAGTGTGTTGGAAGAATGCACCAGCTTTCCATGCTTGCTGCCTTGAAGCATGGAAGCAATAGTTGCAAGAACAATTCCTGACTCTTGCTTTCTGTCTTCACTTGATTGGATAAAGTGGTTAACACTAGAGGAACAAATTGCTAAAGAAAATGAACACCCTGTCTTAAAAGACTCACTTTACCTGACCCTCCGGTGGTTTCAGTGCAGTCAGCCTGCTCCAGAAATCAGCATTGTTTAGAAACAGCACTAAAGGGAACACTGCAGCAACAACAGTAATAATGTTGTAGGGTTATAGGTGGTAATTGTAGTGATGGCCTGGGTTTGGAAAATGGCATACTTGAGAGATGCTTGTGTTCTTAAAGAGAGCAAGGGAGAGCCAGAGAAGGTGATGGTTCCAGGGACAGAGCAGGTATGTACACAGTGCAGAAATTTAGACAGCCTGTTTGTAATGAGCCTTCATGATGTACAGCTGAGAGCGTTCTGACTTGAAGAAACCTGTTCACACTGTATACATACTGTAAATTAATCCATATATTTGATTACATTATCCAAAATTGTCATATGCTCAATGGCAAGATACAGCTTTCCTTTAATACTCTTGCAGAGCAGCCTATAGGCTGCTTCCTTATGTTTTTCCATCATAATAACTTCACAAGGAGAATTAATGAGAAAACATTAGCACAGTGATGTGTGTATGTGCATGCAAGAACTTCAGTTTACATCTTCCCTTGATCTTTATTGCAGAATATATTGAGAGAGAGATGGGTGCTCTGGGAACTTCACACTGTCTTCCATTAGAACTTTTGTGCTTAAACCTAATGGAAAGGAAAAGAAGGGAGGGGGGGAATGGAGGACAGCGAGGTGTGACCATAAGGAACTGGGAAGAGATGGAAGAGTTGTCACATTGAGACCAGAAATGTGCCAGTCTTTACCATATTTGAGTAATGATTTAGAATTAATGAAGGATGACATAATAAAATGAACCCACGTACAACTCTATAACCACGTAGAATCATAGAATGGTTTGGATTGGAAGGGACCTTAAAGACCATCTAGTTACAACCCTCTGCCATGGGCAGGGACACCTTCCACCAGCCCAGGTTGCTCCAAGCCCTGTCCAGCCTGGCCTTGAACACTGCCAGGAGTGGGGCATCCAGAGCTTCTCTGGGCAGTCTGTGCCGGTGTCTCACCAACCTCATAGTAAAGAATTTCTTCCTAACATCTAATCTAAATCTCCCCTCTTTCAGGTTAAAACCGTTCCCCTTTGCCCTCTCACTACATTCGCTGGTAAAAAGCCCCTCTCCAGCTTTCTTGTAGGTCCCCTTTAGGTACTGGAAGGTGCTGTAAGGTCTCCCCGGAGCCTTCTCTGCTCCAGGCTGAACAACCCCAACTCTCTGAACTTGTCTTCCTAGGAGAGGTGCTCCAGCCCTCCGAGCATCTTTGTGGCCTCCTCTGGACTCATTCCAACAGGTCCATGTCCTTCTTATGTTGGGGGCTGCAGAGCTGGACTTGGTACTGCAGATGGGATCTCAGGAGAGTGGAGCAGAGGGGGAGAATCACCTCCCTTGATCTGCTGGTCATGCTTCTTTTGATGTAGCCCAGGATACAGTTGGCTTTCTGGGCTGCAAATGTGCATTGCCAGGTCATGTTGAGCTTCTTGTCATCCAACACCCCCAAGTCCTTCTCAGGGCTGCTCTGAATCCGTTCTCTGCCCAGCCTGTATGGATACTGGGGTTCCTCTGACCTGGGTGCAGGACCTTGCACTTGGCCTTGTTGAACTTCATGAGGTTTGCACGTGGACCTACTCTCAAGCCTGTCCAGGTCCCTCTCGATGGCATCCCTTCACTCCAGCATGTCAACTGCACCACACAGCTTGGTGTCATTGACAGGCTTGCTGAGGGTGCACTCAATCCTGCTGTCTGTGTCACCAACAAAGATATTAAACAATGTCAGTCCTGATACCAACCCCTGAGGAATGCTAGCTGTCACTGATCTGTATTTGGATATTGAGCTCTTTGACCTCAAGACTCTTTAAGTGCGACCATCCAGCCAATTCCTTATCCACCTGTCCACCTGTCAGATCCATGTCTCTCCAGTTTAGAGACAAGGATGTAGTATGGGACAGTGTCAAATGCTTTGCACAGGTCCAGGTAGATGACATCAGTTGTTCTTCCCTTATCTACCAGTGCTGTAACCCTGTCACAGAAGGCTACCAGCTTTGTCAGGCACAATTTGCCCTTGGTGAAGCCATGTTGGCTGTCACCATTCACCCCTCTGTTTCCCCTGTGCTTTAGCATAGTTTCCAGGAGGATCTGCTCCATGATCTTCCTGGGCACAGAGGTGAGACTGGCCTGTAGCTCCCCAGGTCTTCCTTTCTCCCCCTCTTTAAAAATGGGGGTTATGTTTCCTCTTTTCCAGTCAGTGGGAACTTCACCAGACTGCTATGTGTTCTCAAGTATGATGGACAGTTGTTTAGCCACTTCATCCGCCAGTTCCCTCCAGGACCCATGGATGCATCTCATCAGGTCCCATGGACTTGTGTATCTTCAGGTTCCTTAGATGGTCTCAAACCTGACCTTCTCCTATAGTGGGCAGTCCTTTGTTCTCCCAGTCCCTGCTTTTGCCTTCTTTGACTTGGATAGTGTGGATGGAGCCCTTGCCTGTGAAGACTGAGGCAAAAAAGTCATTGAGTACCTCAGCCTTCTTCATAACCCAGGTGACCAGGTCTCCTATCTCCTTCCAGAGGGGGCCGACATTTTCCCTAGTTTTCCTTTTATCACCGACATACCTATACAAGCTTTTCTTGTTGCCCTTGATGTCCCTGGACAGAATTAATTCTATCAGGGCTTTAGTTTGCCTAACCTGATCCCTGGCTGCTCTGACAATTTCTCTGTATTCCTCCCAGGCTACCTCTCCTTCCTTCCACCCTCTGCAGGCTTCCTTTTTGTGTTTTATTTTGTCTGGGAGCTCTTTGTTCATCCATGTAGGCCTCGTGGCATTTTTGCCTGATTTCCTCTTTGTGTATAAAACTCCTTGATTCCTATATGATTATTTAGGCATTTTTCAGTGGAGTCGTCATGATTCTTACAGACATCAGTCTCTGAAGTATGTAACTGCCCTTGTGTCTTTGCGTGATTGATATTTGTCAAAACAAAGCTTTCATCTCCCCATCAGTCATTTCTTATGCAGGAAGTGTCATAGAGCAGCAAAGTTTGTTTCAGTGTGGTCTTTCTCTGACTTATGCTTTTATTTCCTATTTGTATTCTACTGCTTAATAATCCAGGGTACAATCAACCACCACAGACAGTAAATCCTTCCTGGCTTAGTATGATCATAACTTTCAGGAAAGATTAAATAAAACTGTTATATGTTGTATTCCCATTTGAGTATTTCCACCAAAGTATTTCTGTCTTTCACTGTCTACCTTCATCTATCTGTGATTGAAGTTGCCTAAATTGAGACTGAAACGAAGAAGAGAAACAATCGGGGTAGCTGGCAATTTCCAGCTGTTCTGGCATTCACACAGAATATAATAATCAAGCCTCCACTTAATTTGGAGTCTGAACACAGAGCCTTAATGAAGAACCCTCTTCGCATTCCTGAGATATTTTTTTTTTTCAATGAGATTGAGCAACTCTTGTATTTGCACTTTTTCTTGCTTTTATGCAACCCAGAGAAGTTGAAGAACCTCTAAAGGCAGCAGCCTTTATAAATATACTTTCTTTTCATTATAAATATACTTTCTTGTGAGACTTCAGCTTTTTTAATTCTTAGGCTTCTCATCCCTGATTCTTTTTGAGGTGGCAGAGTCCCTCTGCTGCTTGTGTAGCTTTTGCTCACACAACTGAGAGAGTTTTATTTTCAAGAAAACCAGTTTTATATCTTGCAGCAGCAAGAATGCCAGTTCCCACTCTTCAGACTAGTGCTGTCTGATAGTGGCCTTGTATCTTGTCCAGGAACTAGTTGGGTTTATGAATTGGAGAGATTGAGGGAGTAGAAGGAAGGGGAGGTTGTATGCTTTCCAGGTTTTTTTGCATGGAGGCCTCACTGAATGTTGGATGTTATGGATTTCATTATTTGAGAAGATAGCTAATTTGGAATATTCCAAATTAGAGAAGTTGTGAGGTTTTTGGTTTTGTTTTTTTATTTATTCTTGCTTTGTAAGCTTTTTAATTCATTCCATATATTCTCTCGTTTTGCAACGGGAAGGTCCAATGTACAGGTCCAATTTCTTTTTGCATGAGAAGCTCCTTTTGAATTCCCACGTAGTACGGCCTCATCTAGTGTCTCCTTGTCCTAGCTACTTCAGGATCAACAATATTACTATTAGTTTTCAAAAGCTCTTGCGATTATCTTCAGCTGAATATCCACTTAGATTAGATACAGAACTTGAACCTGTATTTTTGTTTAACTTGCATTAAAATGAAAAAGGGTAGATTCCAATGAGATGTTAGGAAGAAATTCTTCAATGTGAGGGTGGTGAGGCACTGGCACGGGCTGCCCGGAGCAGCTGTGGGTGCCCCATCCCTGGGGGTGCTCAAGGCCAGGCTGGAAGGGGCTTGAAGCAACCTGGGCTAGTGGAAGGTGTCCCTGCCCATGGCAGGGGGTTGGAACTAGATGATCTTTAAGGTTCTTTCCAACCCAAACCATTCTATGATTCTATGTAATTATATTTACCGAGGATGACTTTCTTTTTATTATGTCCTGTGCTGATAGAAGCTTCCCAGATTCTGTAACACCGTTCTTTGAATGATGCATGTTTTCATACAATGATCATCTGAACTCTGAGTTTATATACTTACATTTTGTTTTGAGCTATTATCTTAAGAAAGCCTTAATTTTAAAGAATTTCTTGAAGATTGACTCATTATTTCATCTCCCTATGAGTAGAAGAAAAAGTAAGGTAACTTGCTGAATTTTCTAGTTTTTATTTTAATTATTAATTCTGAGAGAACAGAAGAATAGATTAGAGTTCTGCAATTATATAGACTAAACCCAGCGTTTCTCAACATATGTTCAACCTTATATTACATAAGGAAATAAAAGACAGCAGAGGGCAGTAGTATGGTACTTATGGTAAAGATATTCAGTTAGCTAATAAACAGTTTACTTATTTATATTTTCTTTAACTGTTTGGTGACTGAATGATTATCAGAAATTAGTTTTGCTGTGAGGTGTGTATGGGTTGCCCCAGCCCCTGCTTCCCACTCCCCAAGATGCAGTGCAGTCATGTCCTTTTCACGAAATGGCAGAATCACACACAGTCACAGAATGGTTGAGGTTGGAAGGGACCTCTGGAGATCATCTGGTCCAACCCTCCTGCTCAAGCATGGCCACCTACAGCCCGCTGCCCAGGAACATGCTCAGACAGCTTTTAAGTATTTAAGTATTTTAAGTAGTATATTTAAAGTATTTTAAGCTTTTAAGTAAGGAACCCAAAACTGGACATAGTACTCCAGGTGTGGCTGTACCACTGATGAGCAGAGGGGAAGGATCACCTCCTTCAACTTGCTGGCAATACTATTGTCTAATGCAGCCCAGGGTACCATTATTCTCTTTTCCTTTAAGGATACAGTGCTGGCCCCTATTAAACTTGATGTTCACCAGGACCCCCGTGCCCTTTTCTGCCAAGCTGCTTTCTAGCTGGGTGGTCCCCAGCATGTACTGGTACATGGAGTTGTTCCTCCCCAGGTGCAGGACTTGCATCGCTCCTTGTTGAACTCCATGAGATTCCTGTCAGCCTATTTCTCCAGCCTGTTGGGGTCTCTCTGGGCGGCAGCATGACCCTCTGGCATATCAGCCACTCCTCTCAGTTTTCTGTTGTATATAAAATTATTCACACTTGTTTCCGTGTTATCATTTGCGTAATGGAGCCTGTGTCATGAAAGGTTCTATTCTTGAGTTACATTTCTCTCCTACATACTGGGCAGACTGTGGAAGTCTTTAGTGTTCTACTGAGTCTGCAGGGCAGGGTCTTGTAGTGACTTGGGGTGACTGAGAGCTGTCTTCCCTGCCTAAGCAAAAGAATAGCTGGAACAACAGAGTCAGCTAGATACAGATCTAAAATGGTTTCCAAGAAGGTGCAAATGTTATTTGAGTTCATTCTATCAGGTAGTGCAATAACTGATCTTAACTACTGAACACGTTTACTTTTTTTTTTTTTGGCATAACTGTAGTGGGCTGATGAAACTGCTGGTCTCTGTTTGCCAAGTCATTTTTAAACTTGTCTTTTAAAAGTGCGTCCACAATTCTCTTATCTCAGTTTTTACTTACTGCTTCAAGGGCTCTCCTGGTGTTAGGCTGTTTCAGTCTGAGAAGTGCAGAAGATGGGAGAACTGTAAATGCCGTAGATTCTTCTGGAACTGGTTGTTCTTCTTCTTTAGTTTTATCTCCTGGAAAAAACCTGAAACCACCCCACACTTGGATGGTTTGAATTTGTTTTAATTCTGTTTTGATAAGAAACTGGTATTACAAAGGCTTATTTCTGGCCTTTGATGTCCACCTGACCTCCCAAAATACTCATTTAGAACAACAGTAGTCTTGAGAATTTGTTCTTCAACCAGTTCTCTTCATTAATAACCTTATAGCTATTGGAGACATTTGAAAATGAGTTACAAAATTATATTTAACTGGCAAAAATGTTTGTATCAAGGTACACTGTTGCTGTGGGTCTGAGGAATACTGCTATGTGTCACTCGGAACATACAACACTGCATTATTTTTATATATTTTTTTTTCTTTCACGTTTCCAGAGAAGATTTCACAAATTTGGTTCATTCTGCTTTCCAGTAGACAGGCTAATCTCTTCTTAGGATGACTCCACTGCAGTTGGTGTTGCTTGGCTTTCAGAAGACTGAATTTTTCTCTCTCAAGCAGTTATTCTTGTGTGGGGGTTGACACACACTGAAGTACTCTATGTGAGCTGAAGTCTGGATATACATCTATAACAAACGGTGCTTTGTAAGCACTGTACAGTCTTTATCCTTACAGAAGAAACTGTACTGACATAGCTGTGCTCACACTAGAAGTGTTGCTGCTTTAGCATTCTTAATATTAAAGCAGGAAAGTTTTCTTTAAAAAGCACATTTTCTTTGTGGACAGCCTTCAGGATTGCTGTTGCATCTTATACAAGTTTAAAATTTTCATTTGAAAAGGGGACAGGAAAAAAAAGTCGTAACCTTACTTGTGTAAGAGTTATGCATTCTAAAACCCAGACGCGAATCCTTGCTGGCATTAAAGACACCTTCAAAGACCTGATAGATCCCAAGCAGCAGGAGGTTTGCAAATATACTGCAATGAGGGTTTCATTAATCTTCCAAAACTGGAGATGTGAAATATGTGAAAAAGAAAAAAAAGGATCCTTTCTTCGAGGAGGACATTTCTTTTAAAATATTTCTTCTGTTACAAACATAACTTTTATAATGTTTCAAAGAAGTGATAGCTTTGTCAGTTGAAAATTTTAAGGTCTACCTTTCATTGTAGGTTAAATACAAATAATTGTGTAGAGAAGGCTTGTGTGTGTTTTTTGTTCTCTTTTAAATTTGTCTCCCTGTGCCATCATTAAAATAACAGTAAAAACAGAGCTTCAGAAAAATTAATTTTCTTTGTTAGAGTTCTCCGTTCTTCCTTTTCTTAAACATGTCTCCTGAAAGAGGATAACATTTTTTTGTGTGTTCTCAGAATTACTGGGATTCACTTGCTCTGAGGCTTTGCATATCTTGAGTCTCTCCCGGCTGCATAAAGCCAAGGCTTTAGGCAGCTAGTCCATCTTTCACTGTTTAGAGGCTCTTCATGCTCCTAGATGCTGCAACATAAAGAGATCCAAATCAGAAGAGAACTGAGGAAGGCAGTTGTCAGTGCTCCTGCTTTTTTTCAAACAAGCCCAGTAAGAACCAAACCACTGAATGAGAGTGCAAGAGCAGTGACATGTCAGAGGCAAGCGTGATAGTTTATGTAACAGCTCTGGTTATGCACTAGTACTGAGTTATCCCCTTCTGACCTGTTCCTAATACAAGTTTTGTGTGTCACAACAGAATGACTCAGGAATAGGGAATTTAATTTTCTATTTCTCAGCTAAGAATTGCATGCAGTGTCAGTGGGTTGTTCTGTATTTTTAGAAACTGTAGCTAGAATATCTTTTATATGTTGTTTTTGTGCAAATGTTTTAATATGCGTTTAGAAAATTGATTATTAGTTTGGAAATACGATCTGGTGGCACATTGTGGCTTTTTGGTGATCTCACGTTTGTTTGACATGCATACATACATTTCCACACACTTGCAGTTTTACAAGAATTCAAAAATCTGTTATGCTTTTTTTTTTTTTTTTTTAATGGGTAATCTTTAAAGCTGTGTGATATTGGTGATTGCCTTTCACCATTCCTATTTATAGTTTGTAATTACACTGACTTATCTGTGGCTTATTCTGAAATGTCATGTTGCTAAGAATCTGATTTTTGGGGTCTAAATTACAAAATTTGGAGCAGTCTTTCCAGTATATTCCAGAATAAGTGCTGTTCAGCAGAGATGATACAATTTTGATAGGCCTTCCTACGAGCTGAAATCCTGGCTTGTAAGCACACAGAGTGCTTTTTTGGCCTGTGTGCCCATCTTGTTCCCTCTGCCTCTGCTGATTCTGTCAACAGGGGTCTCAGATGGCGTCACTGGACACTTTCAGTCACTCAAAAGACACTGGAACGCTTTGTCCCCAGCAGGTCATCCCTTTGCGAGGACAACTGATATAACTGCATTTTTCTCTTTAGCATGTTGTGTGTCACTGTTCCTTTTGTTCAGAACATCCAGAACATGTACTACATTTATATTTTGTTTTTTATAGTTTCATAGGAGAATTTATAAAGGCATCCCACTGCAGTTCAGAGGGCAAGTCTGGTCTTTACTACTTGACGTCCCTAAAATGAAAGAAGAAATGAAAGACTTTTATAATGTAAGTTTGTAGAATTTCCACTTAATTAAAAGAATTCTGATACTAAGACTACAGGCTTTATTAAGCTTTTGTTGTTAGCTGTGGTTTTGCAGTTAGAAATGTCTTGCAAATGCCTTGCAAACTCAAATTTTAGGGACAGAAGTGAGAATGTATGAACGAATGTCAAGAGAAAATTATTGTAAGTGCAAAAAATAAGGTGGTAATCTAACCTGTGCAGGCTTCCTAAGTATTCAATTGCAAAATTGAATTTAATTATAAAACATTACATCAAGTGCTAAAGTAGAGGTATGCTACAACTAAATTAGATTAGAACAGAAAGATGGAGGAAATGACTATAGAAACATCTATGATCTATGCCTAAATAGTAACTGCCAGCTATGTAGCTATTACTTCTGCTTAGAGAAAAAGGCAGGAAAAAGTGTGAAAACCACACTAAATCATTTGCTGAAAGTCCAGTCTGGAGCATTTGCATCTTACGTTCTTTTTCCTGAGTGGTAAAATTCACCTTCTGTCTTTCTCCAGTGATGTATCTACCTGAGAAATGGCAATTAGAAATTTGAAATGTTATAACATAGCCTTGAATATGGGTAGTGAATGTGTGTCAGAAATGTGTGTTATGGGATTGATCTTTTTACATCTATACTGTGTGAATGTGTTTGACTCCTATAGAATTTATATATGTGTGCAGGTTTTTTGGAAGTTAGAATTGTTATGTTGTGAGTTGCTACTCTGTACAAAGTGTTTTAAATAATGAGATGGCAAATACTTCAATATAGGTATACAGGCAGGCAGGTCTCTGCTATTTCAGAGTTCGCTGTTTTAAAGTTAATTTCTGTTATTTACTGTTTTCCCAGAAATTGAAGTGTCAAGCACGAGGGTCTTCACCAGATATTAGGCAAATTGATCTTGATGTAAATCGAACATACAGAGATCATATCATGTTTCGAGACAGATATGGTGTTAAGTAAGTAAATTAAAAGGTTTTGTTTTGCTTGTCTGAAAACTGGCTTCTAGTCTGCCTCCAGCCTTTTTGACCTAGTCAAGCATATTGCATGTAAGCTCCAAACTTTCAAAGCAGGATTGTCTGTGTGCATTGATGTGATTAACCATTAGTACCACAAAAACACATAGATGGCCACTCCCAACCAGCTAATTTTCCCTCACTATGAGGTAGTCAGTAGCATTCCAAGAAAACCATTTCTAAACTGTTCTCACTGTGTTTCAGATTTAATAAAAAGTGTCTCAGATGTTGTAAAAACGAAAGCATGGAATTCCAATCTAATAAATTAAGATTTATTACACAGTAACTTTATTTAACTGCGTATTTTCAAAAACAAAATAACATATTGCATCTCTAATAGCTTTTATCTTACCAGAGGTTTTAACCTTCCTTTGGATTTTATATTCCTCTTCTCCTAGTATCTAATTCAGAACCAAATAAAGCAGTATTTTATATGTGAGCATTTAATTATTGACAGATGTAGGCTTTTGGATTTCTTCAAAATGTTGTGGGTTTTTTTGGTTGTTTTTTTTTATTGTCATTGGATGAGGAATATTAGGCAGCTGTCATCTTTAAAAATGCTTAATAGTGAAATAAATGGCAATACAAACAACAGTATTGTTGCTAGCTTGCAGCATCAGCACCCTGCTGAGATGAAGAGGGTATTTTTTCCTTTCTATGGCTGTATTAGTTCAGTTTTTAATCTCCTTTTCTTTCCAGGACAGATTCTACAGTAGTCTGCTGTTTTCAAACAGTGATACTCAAAGAGCTCTGGACTTTATAAGACAATGTCTGTTTTATTATCACATTATTCTGGGTATTTTGTGGACGGATTCTAAATATGGGGAATTTCTCTGATGGCTGTAACACGGGATGGAGTACAAAGCAGAAATTCCCAAGCTGAGAGCTATTCTGCGCAGCCACTGTAGTTTAGATGTATTTGTTCAGTGCTATCTGTACTTGAGCTGATGTGCCTCGCCTCTCAGTAGTACTGACACAGTGCCATGCAAAAAATGACTGTGTTGTTTCTGGGCCTCAGTTTTTATTCACGTTTTAGATGTTAGCAGAAGCTTGCTACCTCTTCGGTTTGGGGTTAACACAAGCAGAGCCAGCTCCAGTCCCTGTAGCTGTGTTGTAAGCATGCCCTCAGAGTCCACAGGAAAGCCTTTGGCTGCATAAAGCAATTTCACACTTGGAATAGATCTTGGAATTACTGTACATATATTATGCAATTCCAGTGATGCCTCAATGAAAAATTCAGAAATTGTTTCACATAGCGATGAAATAAAAGTCCCCTGGGTAAATCAATAGCTTGTTTGACTTTTAAGTAGACTGTATGTCTTTGAAGGTTCATTCTTTTACAGGTCTTTAGTGGTATCATCTAGTGTAAATAGTACTAAAATTACCATTATTCCATGTATCTTACTGTGAATGAGAATAAGCTCTTACGTTCAGTTTCATATGGTCAACTGAAGATATAAAAGGTTCCTGTGTACATTTGGGACTTTGTAGTTTGTCCTTGTAAAATAAGACTCCCGCTTAATATCTAGTACTTTAGGTTACACTTTGGCTACTGAAGAATGGCTAAGCTTCAGTTTGCAAGAGGGCAAACAAAAATGTCATAATCTAGATATTTTGGTAAAATTCCCCAAGTATGCATCCTCTTCCCAATAGAAAACACACAGGTTTTTGCTTATGCTTTCTTTTTTTAACCTGCTCATATCTATTTCTATATATTTGATTAGTGGCAGGCAGAGGGAATTTCACTTGACACAAAAAGGACAGTATGCAAAACTCAGCACTTAAATTTTAGCAGTTTTAGTTGTAGGTGAAAGTAGGCATTCGGGTTTTCAAATTCTCTCCTGAACAAATCACAAGAAGTAAGCATGAGTTTAAAAATTCATTACGAGAGCTCTCTACCTTTGATATCCCCCTTTGAGTTTTGTTTGGGTTGGGTGGTTTTGGGGTGTGTGTGGTTTTTTGGCCTTACTACTTTCACAAGTTAGACTGTTTTTATGGAAAGCAAAGGGCCTATACAAAGCTGTCTGTGATTTTAACTCTAAAGTGCCTGAGGATCAGGACGCTCTGGAGGACTGAGCATAGAATGCCAAGTTTTGATTGGTACTGTTTTTCTTCAGTCTGACAGTAGCAGTCACTAAAGCGACCTTTAATTTGTGTGCCAAGATTAAGACACCTTTGTGGCTGCTTTGTGTATTTCAACTCTTGTACGCCTCTGAAATTAATAACAGCTGTTGGTGTTCTGCAAGCACAGAAATCAGGTCTGGGGTTGTTTAAAATTTGGCTTTCAGAATAAATCAGTGTTTGAAATGTAGCCCATCCTATGTTTCACTTTATCTGTCTGTAAAAATAATGATCTGATACCATTGCCTTCTCAAAGTATTGGTATTTTTTGAAACCTTTCAACATGTAAAACATCAGAAACATGCTAAATATAA
Organism: Ibycter americanus; assembly: GCA_035590275.1. Classification (NCBI taxonomy): domain Eukaryota; kingdom Metazoa; phylum Chordata; class Aves; order Falconiformes; family Falconidae; genus Ibycter; species Ibycter americanus. The sequence goes on along the minus strand of JAVJGI010000060.1, from coordinate 66,650,706 downwards.
CATTGGTTTGAAATCAGAAGTGCTTACCAATGTAAAGTGTGGTTTATCCTGTTCTTTAGTGCTAGACAAGTTAAATTGGGGAAACAGATTTCCAAAACACAGCTCACTACTTTTATGTTTTTCTGTTTTTACAAAAGATGATATTATAATATTTTCCTTTTCTACTCTTATTTCTCCAGGCAACAATCTTTATTCCATGTTTTAGCTGCATATTCCATATATAATACGGTAAGTTGTGTACCTTCACGCTTAAATACAATTTCTCTGAATGCCATAAGATAATAACTTGCAATTCTGTATCTTCTCCCTCCCTAAAAAAAACCAAACGTTTCAGCCACCTTTGGGAGTACACAGAAATGAATTATTTGTTGACATGTTTTGAGCTGGAGTTAAAATAAAGCTTCTTGGTTATGCATATCTTATTGGACAGACTGGACTGTGCATGATGTTCAACTGAAACCAAGTATTGTGTCCAATAAGAATAATGAATTTGTGCTGTGCTGGAGTTTTATACTACTGCTATTTTCCCCCCGTTATATTATATGCCTCCCATTCATTTGGGTGATGGGAAGGAAAACACACTGCAGAAAGATGCATGTAAACAGGCATATGTTATAACCTGGAGGGTTGTAACAAATGAAAAATGGTTTTAAGGTTGCATCTTCTTTACTTAAGGCCTCGGGCTTGGCTGCAGTCCTGGATGAGGATTTAGTAGAATGGAGTTCTCAAACTATATCATAAGAGTTAGAAACTTTGGTATTTTGCAATGTCTTTTGGCTAACATGCTAAAAATATAAGGAACTGAAATGCTATCATGTCCACATTTAACTGTGGTTTTAATGCGCTATCCCCTCATTCCTTCTGCCTGTTGTGATCGTTTTTGTACATCTTTCATTTTATATCTTTCAGCAGCTCCCTAGAATTCAGTGTAAAAATATGTAAGGAAGAAAGTGAAATTAAGCAGTTACTCTAATTAAATACCTCTTTGTTTCACTTCTCCAAGTTCTAGGAAATGTAACCTTTCTGTACTATTTCAGTTTCTGTCTCCTCACAGCTGTTGGGCCATAAAAGAACTTACATTGCTGGAATTTGTTCTTTCTTGCTTGTTATGTTGTCTTAAGCTTTTCTTTATAGGCAGCCGTGACACACTGAGAAATAAAACTCAAGGACCTTTATATATTTCCTGTAGAACATTGGACTAGTATTTTCAAGTTACGTGAAAAATTTTGCTTAAAATCAACTGTTAAAGTGGAATGATGGGAATACTGCAGTGAGGGTTTTATTTTGCACTTATGTTGTTGCATTTTTCCTCTTAGTGTATAGCAGTTCTTATGCTTTGGTTTTATCTCACAAAGCAAAGTTCTGCTAAGAACCTGTAAACCTGAAAAAACTTAAATGACTTAATTATTGAAGTCATTGTCCTCACAAGTACTTTCAGTGGGGTTGTCTGAGTAGCTAAATGATTGTGGCAGTTGGTTCCTGCTATAAAAGTCAAAATTAATAGCAGAGGAAATACTGAAGTTCAGTTTTGGAACAATAAAATTTTTTTCTTTGGGTTTATTACATCTGCTTGCTATGGGCTGCTAAACTTGAGCAGGTTTATAGTTACAGATCACTCTTGAAAAGTCCTGTGTTTATCAGATGATGCTCTGACTGTAAAGCAAACCAAAGCCAGACACTCTCCCCCCAAAAACCCCCAAATTATAACTAAATGGAAAACACATCCATTTGGAGAATAAGGTTACTTGAAATTATTAGTACTGACAAGGCTTTTGTGCATCACTATAGAGTTCTAATGAACAATCAAGAATTCCAGTTTACTTTTCAGTTGGAGGGTTGTGCATCATGATTTCTATCCATCAGTATTTTAAATGTTTAAATGTTTAAGTGTGTTTGGTGGTACCATAATTAGGGAGCTTACACCATCAGGATAGGCATCCTCTTTCCTCCACCAGCGCAAGATAAATCTAAGACCTCATGGTTATGAGGCTTTTGTTTTTACCATTTTCATATTTTTCACTGTTTTTCAGGAAGTTGGATACTGTCAGGGAATGAGCCAGATCACAGCTTTACTGCTTATGTACATGAATGAAGAAGATGCCTTCTGGGCCTTGGTGAAACTTCTCTCTGGTCCAAAGCATGCTATGCATGGTATGGAATTTCATGTCACTTAGTGTATATTAGGTTTCAACCTGCCCAATTTAAGTTGTAAATTATTTGAAAATGGAATTATGCTGTTCTGACTGTATAGTCAAAATAAGACATAATGGGGGCTTTATACTGGGGGGGCTGTTGGATGTTACTGGAGCTCTCACCCATAATGGTAAGTAATTGTTTTTATATGTGATATCTTTCAAATAGTTCTTAATGAAAATCAGATGGTTTCCTTTCCTCTTAATCTCTCAGGGTATGTAACCAATTGAAAGATGGCTATGTAGACATCTCTATAGCAATAAAATAGTGGTGGAAACCTAATACAGAGTGTTTTAAATAACATTGTGGCTCTGCTATCATTTGGCCAGACAGGAACCTGTAGTAAAAAATGGACTTATATCTAGGCATTAACTCTGGGTTTCTTGGTTTTCTCTCTGCCTCGCACAGTGTTTCCTGCTCTTGTAGTCTTGTTCCTTTCACGTTATTGGTAGTTCTTTCTATGCCAATTTTACTATGATCTATGCATATTCCATGGTTATTGGTATGGAACGACTCCAGGAATTCCAGCATCTTTTGTAGATGTTAGTGATGTGGTTGTTCAGAAAAGCCGTAGTTCTTGGAAGCCTGAAAAAGTAAATACTATCGAGAACTTGGGCTTTTTACCAGATTTCCAGCAAACTCTAGTTCCTTTTCCCTGTTTAAGACTTTCTCTTACTGTGATACCTTCCTTCTCTGGTTTTTCAGTGTTCCTGGACGTTCTGCACCCCCAGAATGAAGTGCTAGTTGGTTATTTTTCGGTTTATACTTCTTCTTCAAAGCTATTGCCTTAAAAAAAAAAAAAAAAGCACAATCTGCCTCCGGATCAGTGTCATAAGTGACATTTTTAATTTATCAAGAGTCAAAGACTTGCTTGGAGCTTTATACACTGATAACAGACTAAAAGCATCTTAAAAAAATCTATACATTTAATAATAATAAGGAGCAACTATAGCTGAGCAAATACAATTGTGTAGAATGTTGAGCTTGTCAAAGGTTGTAGAATATTTTAGCTGTTTGGGGGAGTAAGTCTAAGTCAACTCATTTTATACCAAATCAACCAATCTGGTTTTGGTATGTGGGAGCTTTACATATATGTAGTTGCCTTTTTAGGATGCCATAGACTGTTAAACAGGATTTTAAAACTTTTTCCAGATTTTATGCCTTAGTGTTTTGTCCATATCACCTTTTTTTAAAACAGGAAAGAGTCCTAACCTTGGAATGTGATGCTAGTGGAGAACTCTTAACACTAATTTCTCAGGCTGATTTTTATAGTCATCATTTGAACTTGCTGTGGTAAACAAGAGGGTTCATCCAGTAGCTGGAGGTGGACTTACAGAGGGCAGATGTGTTGCTTGTGTATGTATGGGAGTCAGCATACTGCCTGTGTAACTCGTATTGAATACCCCATTCAGACCTTCCTCTTTCCCTCCTTCATTCCTTTCGCTCTCCTTTCTACCCAAAGTTACAGGGCATGCACCTCTCAAGTGATTAGAGAGGGAAGGAGGGAGCTTCAAGTAACCCAAGGTTTGATGAGTTCCTCCACAGGGCATACGAACCATCGTGCCACAGGTTTATACACACGTTCATGCTGCCTTGGCAACGTCTGTTAAGGAAGCTTGCATTTATGAATAGGCTGACAAAACCTTAATAACAACTCAAATGTTCCCAATTTATCATGTATTAAATGTTACCAACCTAATCTCAGGTCCTGCTTTCAGGAGGTTGGATCAGATAATCTCCAGAAATCACTTCCAGCCTAGATTTCCTATGATTCTTAGAATGTGTATGTTTTCAGTGCCACAGTGCAGCATTGCTTTAAATATCACTGTAGATTCTGGAATGGAAACTTTAAAACTGACTTAACTGATGTCATGTAACGGTTTGCACTTTTTCTGTGTTCTTCTTTGAGGAAAGTAGTTTCAAGCCCTGTTAGCCAACTCTTTAAAGGCTAAATTTCAGTTCTAAATTGCCAATATTCATGAGGGGAAACATATAATTTCACTTGATGCCACTGTCCGTCAGACGGTTCTCTGAAATAAGCATCTCCCTGTGGAAATTATAGGGGTGGGCTGAGTAATTCAATCAAAATCATATTGACAAGAGTAGGATGGTTAAAAGTTCCTCCCCGTAGACAAGGGGTTTTGTCTGTTTTTCTGTTCTATCTGTGATCTGGAAACCTGGAATGTTTTTTGAGTGCAGCTCATCTCTCAGATACATAGCCAGACTAATTTCTAGCAAAACACACCTTGAAATCAAGGGATTAACTTGGCTTCTCTTACATTTCATATTATATGGATGATGTGAAGTCACTAAACAATAAAATACAGGTATCTGACCCTGAAAATTATCTAGGTTTTTGAAAGCTCTTTCCATTGGTCTTTCTATAATTTAAAAATCCAAGATAATGAGTTGGTGTATATAATTGAATGAGCAACTTTCCATGGAAAAAGCACCTTTGGATGTTATTAATGATGACTAATTAGCTTTGGTCTAGTCATTCACTGTTTACATTAAGAAAAAACCCAGACACTGGCCTGTATTAGTAAAATACCTAATATGCAACCTGACATGTAAGTATGATAAAATGTGCATTTGTATCTATGAGATACTAAACCTGTGTGAATCTTAGATGGTAAATCTTGGAGCTTAGTAACCGTGCACTGAATTACATAACTTGTAACTAGAAAGAGTTTTATTTTTGGTTTGGGACTTTAAGTGATTTTTTTATTTTTTTTTTTTTAAGTGACATGTGTTCTCTGGGACCATGCATGTACTTCCAGTTTCCATACTGTCTTATCATTTACAAGTAAAGCCTCTTGGGGTTTTTTTTGTAGCCTTTTTTAATTCTAAGAATATGGAATTCCTGTACTAGACCTTTTTAACCCAGTGTCCTGTCTCTGATAGTGACCAGCAACAGATTCTCAGAGAAGTGTCTGAGAATAAGGCAACCAAAGATGCACGCTTCCTGGAAAATGTATTAGAGGCTGAAAGAATTTCTGGAGATGGAAATTTGTTTTGCCTTTAATAGGCTTCAGTAGACTTTTCTTCCTTAAATAATTCATTGTGTTTGACTATGGATTGTTTCCTTCCATTTTTGTTTTGGCTCTGTCATGTGGTAGTTTCTTGACGATGCCCTCTAGATTTTGCCTTAGACAAGACAGTGAATGCTCATAACCTGTTCACCACTGGCACTTAGTAGTACTTCCCTCAGCTGTTTCTTTTCTGCAGACTGATCAGAAATAGCATTTGTGTCTGTTCCTGACACAGAAGTGGTTGTATGCTTTGATATTTTCTGTGAGTTTTTGCCTTTTTCATGTTTTCCAATACTCTTTTATGGTAGCTAGGGCTTGACTGTTCACAGTGTGGACACACAGCACATGCAAAGTAGCTTAGGTCCCACCACAGACTCCTGTGCAACTTCATGGTTGAAACCTTTTTGTCTTTTTTATTTTACTATCTCGTAACTCATTGAATTAGCTGTTTTAGGAGATGGACTGAAGAGATGAAGCTGCTTCAGTGATAGAACCTATTAAGTATCTTTGGAAAGTCAAATATGCAATATTCACTGTTCTTGCTGCCTGCATGCTCATGATTTCTTCAAGGAAGCTCAGTAGATTAAGAGACGTGACCTCTCTCTGTAAAAATCATGTTGATTCTTCTCTGCATTGCATCCGTCTGGATGTCCAGTTACCCCGACTTTCTATATTATGGTTTCTCTCAGTTTCTTCTCACAGTATTGGCCTGAATATTGGACAGATATTGGACTGAAAACCGGTTTAAGAAAAGCTGACATCATGTCAGCCAGTTTACGGTCTTTTGATATTTTAAGCAAGAGGTTTCATAGAATCTATGTTTCAGCTGGTTCATCTTTGATTTCTTTTAGAGCTGTTTAGGGTTCTGACTTGGGAACCTCCCCGGTGTCTTCTATGCAAAAATTTAACTTGTTTTTAGTATTGAGTTCCCCTTCTCTGAGCACTTTTAGAAATCTTCACAAACTGTTGAACCTACAAATTCTCTGTCAGGCTTTCTGCTTCCAAGGTGTTTGAAAATAGGTCTGTTAGTATTTTTTTAATGTCTTTGTAAGTTGGGTTTTTTGGGGGGAGGCTTGCTTTTTCACATGTTTATACTGCCAGGGTTTGATCATCTCTGTTTTTCTGATCTGAACACAGCTTCAGCTTTTTGAAGGAACTTCTTTGAATGGTTTCTTTTCCTGCTGTGTAGCTGTGCTAGCTTTCCTTTACATTTCCAGTTTTTTGGCTGGTATTATGTGTTTTCTCTGAGCCTTTTTTTAACTCTGCTGGTAACACTGTTGGAAGGGGATCTTAGTGCCTGCCTCTCCCAGTGTATGATCACTAAAACTACTCAAGATTCTTTATATGCCCTTAGTTTCAATTGTGTGAGCTCACAATCCTTACTTTATATTCATGATATTTGTCTTGATAGAATATCCTTCTTGTCTGGTTTTTTTTTATGGTCTTGTCTTCTGTGTGGACAGTTCTAGTAGCTGCCTATGCTGTTTGCCCTTCTCTGATGAATTTGCTGGGCATAATCCTGACTTATGTCTTTTTGCTTGTAAAAGTTTTTATTGGTGTGGGTTATGGTTTTTTGTTTTGTTTTGTTAAGGAATAATTATAAATTTGGTTTCTCCATGATCTCATAGTGGGTAGACTAGTGTAGAACTGATAGATCTGCTGTCATCTACCATTATTAATCAAATAATAGTCACTAAGGGAATGTATTGATGTGTTGCTGTAGTCATTCAGGCAGGAGTATGTGCATATGCATATGTGGACATTGTAATATTGCTATGAATATCTGTTCAGATCCAGTGGTCTTACAGAAGGATAATATTCTCAGAGCTCTGAATGCCTTTTTTAATGTCATTTTTATAGTACATACACCTGTTACATGGTCAACTTCTTTTCTTAGGTTTTTTTATTCCTGGTTTTCCAAAACTATTGAGGTTTCAAGAACATCATGACAAAATACTGAAAAAATTTTTGTCGAAACTTAAGCAGCATTTGGTAAGTATTTATATCACAATAAGAGCAATACTAGTTTACAGCTTGGTACCTTGTTTCAGTTCAGGTTAATCCACTAGGCTAAGAATACCTCAAACTTCAGAAGAAAATGCAAAACTCTAAGAGGCATAATGTTGTTTTCATTATAGACAACGTTATGGTGCACCTTGACAGAATTATAAAATTGGATCCAAAGAGTAATTAAATTGGGTGTTTGTCTCACTTTTGACCTCTTGAGCTAAGGAAACTAATGTGGTCCTTCTACCAGGCCTTGCGCGAACTGCTGTATAGCAAGCCGATGTTAAAACATTTTCATCAAGAATTTATTCTATGTAGAGCTTTGCGGCTCATCTCTGGACAGAAGTGACTTTACAATGAAGCAGTTTTAATCTCTGTTTAAAAAATAACCTTTATAAGAGGAGTTAATGGTCCTTTTAAAATTTGCATATACTCAGTAGTATTTTCACAAAGCTCAGTCTTGAGTGTCGTCTCTGTTGCTCTTAAATAGGAAATAATGTGTGGGGTTTTGGTGTTTTGTTTTGTTTGGGGGGTTTTTTTGCTAATATTGGCTGCATTTATTCTAAGGAACAAATTATTTTTCTAATGGGAGAAAAACGCTCTTCCAGTAGTCATCAAGAATTTTCTTTTACATTCACATTGGTTCTAGTAGAATCCATCTCCAAGTCTTAAAGGGTAGAGTGAGAGATGCTCAGTTGCAGCAACATCTTCAAAGAGTGATAGCTGCTTACAAACATTACCTTCCCAGGACTGTATTATTTTCTGTTTAGTATATTTATCTCCTTAGAAAAGACTGTTGTCTTTTCTTTTAGCAGACTAGCACCTTGGCAATGATGAATTGTATCTAATGTGTGCCTGTTGTATTATTAAATAGAATTTAATTACTTCTTTTTTAACAACATGCTGTAAGGCCTGCTCATAACATGGAATTAGGCAGATCTGGTTAGAAAAAAACACACTCTTCTTTTAAAAGATCAAGTCAAAATTAGTCATGCAAGATGATCTTGTCATATTAAATAAAAAATAAAAAATCAAGGCCAGTTCTGTAACTAACTTGATTCTAAAATGAAAGTTGTGGATTTAGTTTTTACAGTACATGCAAAATGATGATTCTTGTTTAGAAATATAGTCTTATTCTCAACTTTGAGGTTGTCACATTTCAGCAACAAAATATAGAACAATTCCAAGAAGATTGGTTGTTTTTAACAGTAAATGGTAAAAGGCCCTTATACTTTCTAAAAATCCAAAAATAATTATACATGATTGAAAGGCTACAACCTGAGCCTGGCATATTATTAACTTCTGTATATTGCTTATGGACCTCTTATTACTGCATTTAATATTCAAGAACTGGTGGTGGGGGGGTGTCTCATCCATCCCTCATTCCCTTCCCACCCCTGCATTGGGTCACTTGAAAAAGAAAGTTTCAGAAAAGTGCAGAAAGTTACTTTAGTAACTGAAAAAGCTAATTTAAATAAAATGCTTTGATAGTTCCTTTCTGAGGGAGTTCTTGACCACTTGTTTAGAGAGATCCAGAAAACATTCACTCTCTTTGTATATGTAGTATATATTTTTCTTTTCAGTTTTAAATCAGAACTTAGTTCTATTTTTGTGTGAATTAGTTTAGTGGCATAAAATTCAATAGCAGTAAGTTTTGGGGTTTTTTATCAGGGAAAGGCATGGTCCTTTATTTCTCTCTTTCAGTAGACTGATGGCCATTCTTACAGGTTACAAAAAGCTCAAAATAAGGTGATTTTTCTTCTGTCTACTTTTCTTAAAGATTCTCAAAATAATTATATTAATAATTATTTTTCCTCATATCTTATTGTGAACGTATCACTAAGATAAGCCCATTTTATCTGACTGAAAGATGAAGGTAAAGCCTGCAGACAAACCAGAAGGATTTGGTCCATTCCTTATTCAGTGTTTGTATATTTGAGATTTTTTGAAAAGCGGAATGTGGCAAGCATAGAATATGGTGTTATCCCAAAGATAAAATTCAGAATTTCTTAACTTTTCAGCTTTTACTTTGGCTTTCCTCTAACTGTGCAAAGAACTCTGAAGAGCTCCATGAAACTGCAAAGAAACTTTAGCCATCTTAAAATGGGGTGGCATATCAGCTGGACCATCTATGCTCTAGGGGAAATTGGGCCCCTTGATCAAGGAATGAAATACCTTATCAATGTTAAGTGCTGTTTTGAGGTCCTGTGTTTGAAGAATTTGATTGTTTTAGGCTAGTTTCTGGTAGGTAGGTATTCTTGTCACAAAATCTTTGCAACCTTTGGCATGAATTGGCAGCCTTGCTGTAGAAAAAGAAAAGATTAAATGGACCCGGTGCCTGAACTTTGGTTGCTCCAGAATATTGATTTATTTTTTGGGGAGAGGATTTAATCCTCTGCTACCTCTACCTCTGTCCCACAAATAAGATGGAGGTCTAATAACCTCTGCATCTCCGAATGCAGATTTCTTCAGGTGATGAAGTTGATGAAGAAAAACTGTAAAAGACAGAAATTGTATTTGTTGGATTGAGGTGACGGTGTTTCATGTAGTTAAATGAGTTAGAAAATGTTTTTTCATCGACAACGTAAAACATTACTTCATTTTTCTATTTTTAAACTTCTGCATTTTTTACAGGACTCCCAGGATATGTCCACTAGCTTTTACACAACAAAGTGGTTTTTCCAGTGTTTTCTTGATCGTGTGAGTATGTTTTTCATTTTCTATTTCTGTTTGTAATTGTGACTTGGGACAGACTGTTTTCACAGTGTTGCCCGATTCTGTCATTGCAGACTCCCTTTACATTAAGCCTCAGGATATGGGATATCTACATACTTGAAGGAGAGCGGATTCTCACTGCTATGTCTTACACAATTCTGAAACTACACAGAAGTAAGAAATCTCTCAAAGCATTTGAATGCTAAACAGTTATTCAGCTGGTTTTGTCCCTGTTTTGTTTAGCTTGACCTTGTGTGAAAATTTGCTGTATGCTATTTCTGACAGGTATTTTTCCTTCCTATGCACAAAAAGATCAAAATCTTTGCTTGATTAATGTGGGTGTGTGGTGGGTTGATCTTGGTTGGATGACAGGTGTCCACCAAGCTGCTGTATAACACCCCTCCTCAGCTGGATAGGGCAGGGAGAAAATAGGATGGAAAAAAACCCTCATGGGTCAAGTTAAACACGGTTTAATAAAGCAAAAGCTGTATACGGAAGCAAAGGAAAACAAAAGATTTATTCTCTACTTCCCATCAGCAGGTGATGTCCAGCCACTTTCTGGGAAACAGGGATTCAGTACACATATTGGTTGTTCCAGAAGACAAACATCGCAATAACAAATGTCCCTCACTCCTCCTTTCTCTTAGTTTTTGTCACTAAGCAGCCATCATATGGTATGGAATGTCCCTTTGGTCAGTTTGTGTCAGCTGTCCTGGCTGTGTCCCCTCCCAACCTCTTGCCCACCCCAGCCTGCTGGGTGAGGTGCGGGGGGATGTTGGAGAGACAGCCTTGATGCTGTGCGAGCACCGCTCAGCAGCAGCCAAAACGCCACCGTGTTATCAGCACCTTTCCAGCTACCAATAGCAAGCACAGCACCATGAGAGCTGCTAGGGGGGAAAATTAACTCCATCTCAGCCAGATCCAATACAATGTGATTGCCAAAGAAAAATATTTATTACTGTAAGAAAGTTATTTGAACACTGAGTGAGCTTTATTGCTGATTAAACAATGCGGGAAAAATGTTGTAGTTCCACAGTTTGGAAATGGCTTGTTAGCCCCTACAGGATTTAAATTAATCAAAAAAGCACACAAAGAATCCCCACTAAATACCCGACACTCTTATCGGCAAACAACTCAGCAATGAGGAGTCACTGGTGTATGTCTCTCTTTACATTGTTGTTGGTCCAAGAATGTGATAAGATTCAGACTTTCTGTAGTCTGCCTGGATGCCGTTGTCTTCCATCTCTTGCCTTCGGGTGAAGTAAAAGTTGAGGTTTGAGCAGAATTGTCCAAAACATCTATGCCTGTTTCTCGAAAGTGATTTAGCACCTTAAGTTCCAAAGGGTCCAAAAAGCTTTTAAGTGTAGATGTTGACTTCTAAATATACTTGAGCATTTCTTAAGATGATACCTTGTAGCTCAAGTTTAATAAAGTCTTACTCTGAGACTTCGGCTTTCTTAGTGGGGTCATTTATTTCTATGTAAATTCATAGGTCTGCATGGAGCCTACAAAATTGATGTCTTAGTTTGCTTGCTTTTACCCTCCTTGAACTGTGGTGATACTACCTCACTGTCTCACTGGGGTGTGTTCATTAGTTACTTCATAAACTGCTTTGAAAAATGAAAAAGGTTACTTTTGTAATTATTGTACTTCAACATTTAGAAGCAGGTCATTAGGCTTAGTATTTTGGTTTCTCTTCTTTATTTACAAATAGACATCCACTTGAAAATTTTTTTTTATTCACCACCTTTTTTTATGGGAAGACCTGAGGAAAAAGTCCAAGTGCGGGCTTGCTTGCTTAGCAAGTATGTGGCAACTTCCTCTGTGATCAAAACACCAAGAGTACCTTACGGCAACAGAGAAGAGATGAGAGGACTGGCAGAGAACGTGGCAGAAGACAGATTCTGATTTGTCTTCCAGTCTCTTGTCTAGCCTTAATAACATTGGTGGTGCAGCTATCCAGTCAAGGTGCCATTGTGGAATACAGACCAAGAGCATTTTTATTACAGTGCAAGAACATTTTTAATGGTTCCTGTATACAGATTGTACATTCTGAAACTTTTGATGGCAAACATATGCTTAAAGAAGCTACATAGGTATGCAGTTACAGCCTGGCAAGCCAAATAGGTTTGTGTGGGAAACATGACCTTACCACTGTGTAAAAAGGGAAAGAAAAATAATCTGATAACTGTAAAATGACTTTCAAAATATGACCTGAATTTGATTGAAGTAGAAGAGAGCCTGAAGCACTGGTTCTGAAGTGTGAACTGCCATCATAATTTCATTGGAAGTTAATTCAGTTGTAAATGAGGATACCATAAATAGCAACTTAAAAAATGTTTTAGTGCTTTTCAAAGCTCTTATTAAGAGGGATGATGTATATACCTACAGCAGTGGTTTGCAAGTTGAGGATGCAGGCTGAAAAATAAGACCTGAAGCTGTTGGACATAAGAAGGCTGAAGGAGAGTGACTCGTAGTTAGTTTTCTGAAGATGCACCTTCTTGGAAAACATTGTCCTAAGTAGAGGAATGTGAAGTAGAAAGCATTTCCATGCTGATTTGCAAGTGAATTTTTAATGCATTTTATAGGTTTGTGGTGTAGAATTTTGTTATCTGCTTAATTAATTGTTTTTCATTCTACTTTGGAAACAAAAGCATCTTAAATGTCTTAAGTATGTTTTCCAATGTTCATAATCAAGACGTTTTAATGTATAATATTTCTTCCTCCTTATATAGAGCACCTGATGAAATTACAAATGGAAGAGCTTGTAGAATTTCTGCAGGAGTCTTTAGCCAAGGATTTCTTCTATGAAGATGACTTTGTAATAGACCAGCTCCAAAATTCTATATCAGAATTGAAACGAGCAAAACTGGATATACCAGTAGCTGGTAAGAAACTTGTATATATGCAGATTTAGATATTTGGAGCTATTCACACGTTGTCCATTTTTAAAGTGTTAATTCATGCTGTTAAAAATTGTGCAAATATTTATCTCTTCATCGCTGCATAGATTTTGGGGTTTTTTTTCTCCAAAGATACTTTACAGTATAAAGCCAACACCCTTTATTTCATGAGTTTGCTCTTTTTTTTTTTTTTTTTTGGTGTTTTGTTTAGTGGCTGTAAGCTAATGGCAACGCACTTTAAAACATCTGAAGTTCTGATAATTTTATTAACTTGGATCTATAAAAATCTTTAAGATAGAAGGCTAAATACCAAGGTTTCAAATTATTTGCAACAACAGCGTTCTTTAAGAATCCAGACAATTTTGTAGCTTGATTAGCTGTAGAACAAACTTCGGATCAAATAGTTTCTTATGTTAACCAAATTCAGATTTTTAATTGTTTGCAGGTGATAGGCTCTCTGGGTACTTAACTGAATTATTTGTTTGTTCTAAGCTTTTGTGGTTTTGCTTTTCGGTTGCAGACTGGAGATGGTTGTTTTGTGGGGGACTGCTTATGAAATGTGTATAGCACATCTTTTTCCTGTGTTAAGATTCTGTTATCTTTTTTATCCCTACCTTCACAATCTTTAATTAGAATTTTTCTTGTAATCATTCAGAGTTCTTTATCCTTGCTAATTGTAAAATAGTATGTGAGGAAGAATACATGTTCTTAAAAATATGGCAGAAATTACCTTAAAATAACTTAATAAAGTTGCTATGGTTGACTTTCAGAAGTTAAGAACTCTCAGAGTAAAGGCTGCCTATGTAGCATCATTGTGATAATTTGTTCCTGAAGCTCTTTCATTAATGAACTTAATTTTTCTGTGACTGTAGACCTTACTTATTGCATGCAGTATTGGGCTGTTTCACAACTACCGGTTGCAAATAGATACCTCTTTCATGAGGTTCTTCAGCATATCTGTCCCTCTGGAGTGCAAACACTTTTTGTAAATTTGTTTCCCATCATCCTGACTTCTTGTTAGAGTTTCCCGTTTCTCTTGCTCCTTATTCCTGTGTTTAGCCCTCTTTCTGACTTTCTGTAACATCTCTCCAGCACGGTTTCTCCAGCCCACAATAGGTCAAAGTCTAGTTCCTGCTGTTGTCTTTTCATCTGCTGTCGTCTTAGTCCTTTTCACCTGCAGACTGTATTCTGTGAGTCTGCAGTTCTCCATGTTACTGAATGCACTGCTGCTTCCCTGTTCTAATCACAGCCTTTCTGTCCCACCTTCTCTCCATCCTTTTTCCACAAGCTAGGTTTTAGTCTTTCCTTACTCTTCAGAACAAGGTGCTCTTTTCAGCACTACTCTTCAGCTTTGTGCTTTGTCAGACGTCTTGTCACAGCTGATGCTTGGTCATGGTGATTAGATGTGAGCAATTAAGTCAGTGAGTAACTTTGTCTTTTAGCATCAATTCCAATCCATCATGTCAAAGGAAGATAGATCATGGGAATGTTAGATTTTAAACATGAAGTTCTCCATGGTTATGTTTGAACAGTGAGGGGATGATCCTGAAAAACTTTGTTTGTAGATGGGTAGATTTTTCATTGATGTGGTAAAGGAAATTTAATCAGTAGTTTCTAGTTTCCACTTGAAACTGTGGTAGCTAAATCACTGGGAAAGATATTTGCTACATGATGGAGTTAATGTATCTTCCAGCCTAGAAAATCACATGCATGTAACTCATGTGGAGTTTCTACAGAAATTACAGAATTTACTGGAGATTTTCTTGATGGAAAAAAAAAATTGAAGGCAGAAACTCTATTTTAAGGCCTCTCTTTGGGGAGAGTGTGAAATGCCTTCGAGTGAAATTTTGTTTGAGAATAGCATGGATTTTCACAGAAAATTAAAGGAGGCTTTAGGTGACTTAAGAGCTATCCACCTTGCAATGCAGTAACAGAAAGTGTGAGGCATGAGGAGTCGTCTTTTGGAGACCAGCAGCAAAGGGGAGGGAATGTATCTTCTTGCTGAGACAGTTTGGCATGCAAATTGTTTGGTTTCATACTTTGTACACTTCAGTGTACCTTCAGATATGACTAGCTGACAGGATGGCAATTGTTTTGAGCCATATTGGTTCTTTCTTTTGGATAGCTAAAACAACATAAACAACAATAAAATGCCTTTTTTTCTTGTCTTTTTTTCTTTTTCAACACGAATGACGGAGGTTTAATATTAAAACAGGAAAAGCAAAGCCAAAGTGAAGTGTATTTTGGTGCTGGATGAGGAACTGAGCTTTTTTCTTTTTTATTTCAAAGTAGCCTGGGAAAGCCTCTATGTGTGGTATATTTTTGCCAGGGGTAAATGGGAACATTACTTAACCTTTCACAAAATAAATATAAAATGCCTTCAACCTAATCCTTGCAAATCTAGCTGATTTATCTGCTGTTATTTCTAGCTGAGTGAGGCTGCCTCATTTGTTCTTCGTATGAATTTCACAAGCCTTTGATATTTTTGTTTGTTTCTTTTCCCACTCTGATGTTCATTTTGGTTTTACTAATCACTGTCTTCAGGCAGTAAAGTTTTTTCTGCAGGTTCTCAGCATTCTCTAGACATTCAGCGTTGCTCACACGTTGGGGCGGGTTGACCCTGACTGGATGCCAGGTGCCCACCAAGCTGTTCTCTCACTCCCCTCCTCAAGCAGACGGGAGAGAAAATGTAACGAAAGGCTCATGGGTTGAGATAAGGACGGGGAGATCACTCAGCAATTATTGTCATGAGCAAAACAGACTTGACCTGGAAAAATTAATTTAGTTTAATACCAATCACATCAGAGTAGGGTAATGAGAAATAAAATCAAATCTTAAAACACCTTCATCCCACCCGTCCCTTCTTCCCAGACTCAGCTTCACTCCCAACTTCTCTAACTCCTCCCTGACAAGCAGCAGAGGGAACGAAGTATGGGGGTTGCGGTCAGTTCATCACACATTGCTCCTGCTGCTCCATCCTCCTCACACTCTTCCCCTGCTCCAGTGTGGGATCTCTCCCACGGAAGGCAGTCCTCCACAAACTTCTCCAACATGGGTCTTTCCCATGGGCTGCAGTTCTTCATGAGCTGCCCCAGCATGGGTCCCCGCGGGGTCCCCAGCCCGGGCTCCTCTCCTCATGGGGCCACAGGCCCTGTCAGGAGCTGCCCCAGCGCGGGCTGCCGGCGGGTCACGGCTCCTTCGGGTACCCCCTGCCCTGGCGTGGAGTCCCCCATGGGCTGCAGGTGAAGATCTGCTCCAGCATTAATCTCCATGGGCTGGGGGCACAGCCTGCCGCACCATGGGCTCCCCACGGGCTGTCGGGGCACCTCTGCTCCAGCACCTGGAGCCCCCCCTGCACTGACCCGGGCCGGGGGGCTGCAGGGCTGTGCTCTCACACAGCCTCACTCCTCTCTCTGGCTGCAATTGCTGTTGCACAGGTGCTATCTTCCCCCTTCTTCAATAAACTACCCCAGAGGTGCTACCACTGGCACTGATGGGCTCAGTCTTGGCCAGTGGCAGGTCCATCTTGGAGCCCACTGGCCCTGGCTGTATCAGACACAGGGGGAAGCTTCTAGCAGCTTCTCACAGAAACCAGCCCTGTAGCCCCCCACTACCAAAACCTTGTCACACAAACCCAATACACGTGCCTGTCTGACTATTACCTTTACTGCCTTCAGCCTCTTGTTAGTATTTTTCTTCTAATTTCATGTAAAACTTATGAAACCATTATACGTCATGCAACAATACACACAAAAAATGACTGTTTATTTAAGTGTCCACTGTAGTGTGAGAAAATAGTGTTTATTTTAGTTTTCTCACTTGAAATCAGAGCACTACTTCCTATCTTGTACTTTTTTTTTGTGAGCAACAATTACACCTGTAAGAACTAAAGTAAAAACATGCATTAGGAAAAAGAAAAAATCTTCATCTTGCAGTTGCATCATTACCAATCATCCAGGAATAGCAGTGAGCTAATTAAGCTCAGTGGAATTTTCCATCTGGCATCCTTTGTTAGGCTATATAGATTTTCCTGCCCTAGTAGAGTAAGCTGCAGTAGGGTATTAAAAGAGGTAATAACTTCTGTGTTACTTGAAAGTGGATGTCTGCTTATGTCTGATATAGCTTTCTCTGGCTTGGTTCTTCCATGGCTTCTCCCACGGAACGAAGGGAGCTGCTTGTTCCCTTCAGAGCACAGAGGGAAGAAGGGACTTTTTTTAACACTTTCTCAATGATAAAACCCTTACAGTGCTCAGCCAGAACATGGACATTGAGCAGATCGTGCTAATTTTGGATGTCAGAGAAATGCTTTTGCCAATACTAGGGCTGTTGTGCATAAAGCAGACCATGGGTTTTCATTCCTCTTCGTGGTGATTTCTAGTCTAACTGCTGACCAGTATAGGATAGCCTGTGCTTAGCAGCTATAACCTTCAGAGGATGGCTTGCAACTGAGGTGCTGTTCTCAAAACCCAAGGTAGCCATTCCTTGTTCCAGTGATTCTATGGCAGCAGTAAACGATATGGATAAGCACACTTCTTATTGGCAAGCCACATGGTTATCAAGCCCTCAGAGAGGCAGGCTGTATGGTAGAAACTGTCCTTTAAGGTACTTCTCCTCTGACATATATCCTCAAGTGAATTTAGTAGAAAAGGCAATTGATATTTTCTGGATTGCCCAGAACATTATGAAGGGTGTCCATACCACCGTTGGTTTCTGAACAGCACACTCATCTAAATCTGTATGACTCCCGTTTACATAGAATCACAGAATGGTTTGGGTTGGAAGGGGCCTTAAAGATTATCTAGTTCCAACCCCCTGCCATGGGCAGGGACACCTTCCACCAGCCCAGGTTGCTCCAAGCCCCGTCCAGTCTGGCCTTGAGCACTTCCAGGAGTAGCGCATCCAGAGCTGTTCTGGGCAGCCTGTGCCAGTGCCTCACCACCCTCACAGTAAATAATTTCTTCCTTTTATCTTAATCTAAATCCACCCTGTTTCAGGTTAAAGCCATTCCCTCTAGTCCTGTTGCTACAGGCTCTTGTAAAACGTCCGTCTCCAGCTTTGTTGGCCCCTTCAGGTACTGGAAGGTGCTCTAAGGTCTCCCTGGAGCCTTCTCTGCTCCAGGCTGAACAGCCCCAGCCTGTCTTCACAGGAGAAGTGCTCCAGCCCTCTGACCATCTTTGTGGCCCTCCTCTGGACATCCTCCGACAGGTCCATGTCCTTCTTACGTTCTTAAGGAGCCAGATCTGATGCAGAGCGGCCAGTCTCTTCCTTAATTCAAGGATGATGTCTAGAGCATAGTGAAAGGAATATTTCTTAGTATACACCATTGATTTCCCGGTTTTCTTGATGCAGATTCTTTCCTTGGCTGTTATTTAAAACAGCAGCAAAATTCTTTAAATGGTCACAAGATATGGATAGAATTTCCAGCTTTGCTATAAGTTATTGCTGTAGGACTACATAAATAATGCAGTGTTTAATAAACAATATTTATGTATTAATACATACATTTTTATAGTGTCTGACTTTAATAAAAGTGCTTACCAGTGAAAGTTTCATATTCCACTTAAAAACATGTGGCTGAAAATTATTAATCCAGTGTCTTGTAAACAAGACAGGCCCACCTTCAAGGCTCTCAGGTCTGTTCTTGAGATGGTTTCTCACCTGCAGTTTGATATAAGGTGTCCTGAAAAGGGAGGGCAGAGGCATGCTGGGTTGGATTTTTTTATCACTGAAAGTCTAGTAGACTTTACAGCAGCTGAGAAGGTCTTAAATCAGAGATAGAGGTCTTGTATCTTAATTCTAAAGCAGTATTGGCAAATTTGGAATCTGCCCTTGTTCTTGTGATCATCTAAACTATATTTGTGTGTGAAACCAGCAGCTTTAAACTCTGACTCAGTTCTTCTAGTTGTCCCAGCCTTTTCTGTATTCAGGGACAACTAGCGAAGTTTGAATCTTGCATTCGTCATAAATTTTTAAGTGTTTATCTGCTATTTATCTTTCAAAGTATATTTTATTAAATCTGTTATCAATATCTTTTATTTAAATACCTGTCTAAATACTCGTCAGTGACTGCAGAAGTATATATTAGGTTGGTAATCTATTAAATATTCTCTGCTGTTTAATGCACCTTTTGACAGCCAAAAAATAGAAATGTGTAAGTCAGCTTGACTTTCCTGTTTCTTATGTTGTCTCTCTTCTGGTTGTGTTTTGTTTCAGAGGAATTTTGGATTTTTCACTTGTGCTTGAAGAATACAGGAGTAGCTATTTCATACAATGCACTTCATATTTTAATTAACTGATTTTACTGCCTTGTTTCTTGTGTGATACAACTATTTTACAATATTATGAAGGAAAATAATATATGGAATTATACTAATATAATTAGTATATTATTTTCAGCAGTTTTAGATGTTAGCATTGCATGATTTAAAAACCTTTACTGTTTAAAACTTGCATGCTTTTTAAAAATATGATCCAGATATTTACGTTGGTCATGTTCATATTCCTATTTTAAACTGACTTTTCAAGAAAGTTTATTTTCTGGAAGAAATGTGGAATTAGGGATGTAAAGCGGTGTGGTTAATTCTAAACTTTTATTTTTTTTTTTCAAAGGTAGCTTACAGACATACAGCTGGCTATCTGTATCCTCTGGTTGATGACCAAATTTGTTAACATTTCTGTTGTTTATCTAAATGCAGATGTTTATAAAGTAAGTTTTCCTTACTGTCAGTACTACAAAGTGACATAGCATCAGAAGGGCAACCAGCATATTTTGTTCTACCTTCAAGCTGTCAGACAAGATTTCATTTCACTAACTCCTTGGCTGATGATGATATAAAAGGAGGAAGAGCAGAGGCTGACTTTCAGACAGCAGCCTGAGCTTCTAGTGCAGGCAATTAAATTTCTTTAAACTTCTTTTGGACTTGTAAACTGAAGAAGTAAGGTGTGACATCACTGATGGAAAGTAAACACAAAATATCAAGATGTCATTTTAAGAGTTGTTTTTATGACCATTACCGTCCTTGAAAATTCTGTTAGAACAGTCAAAGTGCATGTATTCTGGTGCTGAAATTAAGGACTAGCCTGTTATTCACTGGAGAGAGCACTTAAAGCACTTTACTCCAATTATATGTCTGCTGTTCAGTGCATGAGGCTGTTAGTGCCTCCTGAAGCAATTTTCTGTAAAAGTCTTGTAGTTGAGATCGACTTCCACTGGGTGGTGACCAAGGCTTGTTAGAGTAGGAAGAAGCTTAAAAGGAAGCAGCAGTAGACTAAAACTTTCTTTAATGTGACTTGAATGTCTTATCTTTTTGGGAACAGTCAGATCTGCTCATATTTGCTTTGCTCCTTTTCATGTCAAGTAATATGTTTACCAGCAGCAAACAAGCACCTGATTGTTCCTGTTTTGCTTAAATTGTCTCTCTACTTCCATTTCTCTCCCTCCTTGCCCATTTTTCCCCTATTTTCTTTGTTGTTTGCTTGTTTTATGCTATACTGCATACAAGCCAACTAAATCACTAGCTTTCTTCTAAAGGAAAAATGGAAAATCCTATAGTCCCAGCTCTGCAAATTCTGATATAAACTATTATGTTTGTCTTTGGGAAAAGCCTGTAACTATACTCTGTGTAGGAACCTGTTCTTGTGAATGAAGAGGGGGAGAGAAGGATGAGAGTTAGAGTTCTGCATCTCATACAAACACTGGCAACCTGGAAAAAAACTGAGTGCCTGGCTCACTTCAGAAAACATATTTGATGATTGTAGAGGTCGCTGCCCAAACGATCACAGCTGAACTGGACAGCTTTGTCTTAATTTCTAGTTTTAAAATGCTTTTAAACCTTGTGTGTAAGCGTCATAGATTGTATAGAAAAAACACTTGTCCCAGAAATACATCTTGCAGAATTCAAAAGTTTCTCCATTCCTCAGTCAGACAGGTATGTCTAGAAAGTGAATTAACTCAGACTTTGGATCAACAGCACAAACTGATACTCAGTTGAATTTCCTTGAAAAAATGCAAATACAATTTCTTCATGTCAGCTCTGAGGACTTTGAACAGCAAGTTTAGCTGAAGTAGTAAGAGATGATGGTTGAGACCTGCACGTGAGGCTTTAGGCAGATTTGGAGTGGAAAACTGGCAGGTGAAAGATATGTGGCTTGTAAGAAGAATTGGTGCTTTTGCATGCTTCTCTGGCGAGCTGTTTGTGTACATCTTAACGGTAGAGATGCTTGTTGTGGTTTCATTTCTTTTGTTTGCTTTTGTATTGTGGTTTGTTTTCCTCAGCTTTTTGCTTTTATTACCTTCTGTCTTTCTTGCCAGCATGCAGCATCATGGTTTTCTTGCTATTGCAGATAGTGGACTGCTTAAAGCATTCCTGGACATAGTTTGCATGCTATTTTGTGCATTTGAGGAATGTCTCGTTATATTAATGCGCACGGTGATAGATTCAGTTATCTTCTACGTGTTTCATTTTCTGGGCTTTTTTGAACTTCAGAGTTTTTATTGTTTACTTCAGAGTTTTTATTGTTTTTATTGTACTTAGTAGTTCCACTGGAAGTGACGGCTCTGTGTATATGTATGTATGATCTGTATACTTAAATTAGAATTATTGGTTTGCAGTTTAAAACAGATCTGTTTTCGTTTAGAAGGTGACCAGTTTGCAGGATGTCTTTGTGCTGCAGCATCATAGACCATTACACAAGTCCTTTCCCTCCAGTGCTTTTTATGGCAGGAGATGATGAGACCTCAAGCATTTCTGAACCAGAACAAGGCCTGTGCTTCTTAGCTCTGATTACTGAATTGAGTACCTCTGGCAGTGTGGCCTGTCTTAAAGTTTCACATGCAGATGTGGTTGATTAAGCAAGCTGTGTCAGTTGTTGCTGTCTGAGGTGGAGTTAGGCAAAGTTCTGTGGAAGCCCTGTGGCTAAGATTTAAAGTGATATTTCTTCTCTTCCCCACTGACCCTCTTTCCACACGTACTCATTGTTCCGTATTTTTGTTTTCCCTGAAAGCACTACACTCCGGTATTACCAGCCTATAAACATGATATCATGCTGTTAGAATGCAGAGGTTTTCTTCTAAACAAACTGTTGTCTGGGAGTGCTTTGCTTGTTACTCAGGACATGAATTAATGTCAAGTTTTAAGTGTTTCACAACAGACATGGTAAGACTTCCCTGATACTCATTTTACATCTGTAATTCATGTTATAGCATACATCACCTAGACAGTGCAGCCCACATACACCTAGTTGTAGTGTGTTCTTTTACCCTGAAAAGTGAAGGAAAGATGACAGAAAGTAATCTTCAAAGCATCCTAGATAGAATTCAATAAAAATGCCTGCAGTATTCTCACTTGGGTTTTATTAGAGCTTAATGGTAATTAAGAAACCTTAAGTGTGTGAAATTAAAAAACAAAAAGCTCACACAAAACTCACCTTTATTGTACAACCAAGTATATTTCAAAGGATCTCATATTGCTCTGTATGCATTTCTTAGAGTAATAGCTGGAAGAAAGGAAATCAGTTCATACTTTTAATGTCTTTGTACAAATGAAGGAAGCATTGCAGCTACTAGAGGGCCTTGTCTTCAGTTTTTTGTATGTATGTGTATATACATTTTGCATAATGTAAGCATGGAAGAAAAGAAATAATTTTTCTAAAGCATTCATTGCATACAGGGACAGAAATTAAAGAATTTAGAGCTGTTGAGGAGCCATTTTCTTATGGTATCCCATTAATGACTCTGATCACCTGGAGGTTGTAAGTGGATTAGGAGCATATAAAGCCTAGTTCTGTATGATTTAGATGACAGGTTTTTAGTATGTACTTTGAATGTTGTTTCTTAATTCAGACTTCCTGCTATTTTGACACTCAAATTTCGTAAGATTGAATGCACTGTAATATATAGTTCCAGTGTCAGGAATATTTATTAAGGGCAAAAATCACTTTTTTTTTAGAAGACGAGATCCTCAACTTTGCCTGACACTGTGTTTGAGGATGCAAATGCAATTAATTGGTACAAATGCCTTTTCCCAAACTGAAGCAAGTTCAGAAAGTGAACTGCTGTCCACAAAGCACAATTTTGAAGAGGCTGGTGCACCAGACAGTATATTGCAGAGCTGTTAAATCATCAGTTCACAGCATCCATGCAACTCATTCCTCTGTCCCCTCATCTGCTCTTCTGATGGTGGGCTGCTGGGGAATGCAAATCTCCACAGCCACACTCCAGGTTTTAGCCTGATTTGCGAATAGTGGGGCCCCATACTGAAGGAGAACAAACCACAAGACTGGTAATTCCAAGAGCTACGCATTGGAGCCTGACACTGAGGCCCTATCCCACCACATAACCTGCTGCACTGTTTTGCAACCATTTGTGTAGGTGTTCTCCATCAGAGGGTATGGTGTGCCAGTTGTGTAATCCTGTAAGCTGTTACAACATGTGGAATCTGCCCTTTGGGGACAAGTTATTGAGGAGAGAGCTCAGCATGAGTATCTTCCTTTGCCAGGTTGTAGCAAGGTAGACAGTGAGTACCTTCAGTGTAAGGGCATAGGTTTGTGTATCTGAATAATTGTATGATCATAATTGAGCAGAGGGTAACTAGGGGAAAATAAGAATGGAAGGGATTTTTTTACAGAAAGTGTGGGTAGGCTGTTTGTTATATGTAAACTGAGGTTTCTGAAATTACGTATTTTTAAAGGAAAGGTTAGGTTTCCTTTTGGCCTTTGGCCTTATACGAAGACTTTGAAAATCAAGAAAAGGCTAGTTTAATTATTTGGCAGAAGCAGACTGTTTCTGTTAAGTTTGGGGTTTTTTTATTTAGTTACCTTGTCATGACACCTGGCATCACTGTATTCTTCTCTGCTGTCCTCCTGCTATGTCCTAGCTGGCACAAACTGTAAGTTTTCATTTAGTTTATATAGGAGCTGATCCGTGATGGTGGTTTATTATGCTGTTATAATAAATAATACTGACCTTGGCTGCTGGCTTTCCTCTGTGTATCTCTATCATGCACCAGTCATCAAAGATTGAACTCATACTATTGACTGTAAAAATGAACATAGCTCACTTCTAACCTCATGTCAGGGATAGAGACATTTGTATGGCTCCTGTGAACCCATATAGAGATAAATTTTAATTACAAGTAGTAGAAAGAGTGAGGTGCTAACTTTATGATCTTTGATGACTGAGAAAGATTCTACAGTTCTTGTTTTAGGAAGAAGCAGGGATTAAACAAAATAACTGACAGTGATTTTTAAATTTCTTTTATAATTGATTTTGCATAACATTTAAGCAAGGGTAGCAATTTCTTTTTTATTCTCCTTACAACAGATCTTTTGCTTAATAGATACAGAGTGAGTAGGATATGTTTGGTCATGCTGACTTTAAAGTTTTTTTTATTTGGGGGGAAATACTGAACATCAAATAAATTAAATTTAGATTAATGCATTTAAGGAGAAGCATGTGACCGTTTCTGCTTATAATGGGAAAGTAATGTATTACACAAATAAGTTGTATGCAAGTGGATATCATAAAAAACTTTGACTGAGAATGTGAAGGGCGTTGACTGTTAAGGAGAAAGACTGCAGTGGAAAATTTGATGTAAATTGTTCTACGAGCAGCATCAAGCAATGAAATACTTCTTTATTCTTTCTGTAGTGTCAATGTGGATTGTTCTGGGTGCCTACATAACTGATGTTTTCCCCTGGCTGTTGTGATGTGTTGAGCTCCAGTCTGGGAGTACTTTCCGTTCATATCCTAGTTCTGTAAATTATGTCCTTGTGTTCAGGGAAGCTCGTCCATTGAAAACTCAGTTGAAATCATGACATAGCCAGTATTAGTATTAGCCACTTCAGTTGTTCTGTAACTGATAAAAAACTGAACTGAAAAAAAAATATGATTCTGCATAGAAACTTTTAGTTATACTGTAGATTTTTAATACTGAAGATGAAATTTCTAGGCAGGGGTTGAAGGGGAGCAAGGACTTAACTGTGCAGATGTTAATGAGGAGTTCCACCCAAATAAAGAATTGAAAGTTCAAAGATGACCTCTAGGTAGCTTGTGCATGTGAGTGAGGAGCTGATAGTATAGCTTACCAGAGGTGAGCATTAAAAGATCAGTGAGTGCAAGAATGAATGGAAGACAATAGATTGGAAGAGGGATATTGGGAAGGATTTTTAAAGTGGAGAAAGTAGCTTAATGTGATGGGGACAGTGTGAGGAGGGTTAAATACAGAGTAGGTACTTTAACCAACATGTCATCTGGGAAAATGTTCTTTTGCAGCAGTGTCATGAATGAGCAAACGCTTGGCAAGATTGCATCAACTGTAGAAAGGAAGATAGAGTAACTGGTTGAGGCGAGAGCCTAAAAAAAAATCATTGTTCTTTGTCAGTATACAGAAAAACCTTTGAGGTGTTTAGCAGAATGGTGACCCAGAGAGAGACCCAGGTAGTAGAGTTCACTGTATTTTTGCTTGCATCACCAACAGATCAAACAAGACTTCTGTACAAAGGTGAATTTGTGTTATTACTGTGTTTTAGGTAAAGAAGATGAATTTCCAAAGAAGCCATTGGGGCAGATTCCATCAGGACCTCAGCCTGCTATGCTTAACTCCACTCCAGTGCTTAATGGACAGAACAGCACTGGTACAGAAACAACAAGAAGGACAGAGAGGAGACCAATCCCAGGAGAAGAACCAGAAAGTTCACCAAATAACCGAAAAAGAATTAATTCACTGGAAAAGAAACCTTCCTTAAAACAGCAGAAGGGTCGACCAACAGAGACACAAACTAGTATGCCGAAGAACGAGGTAGATACTAGAAGAAAGCCTCAGCCAACAGAGCAAGACAGCTCGAAACAATATAATAATGCAGCTGCTAATCAAAATTCTAATGCTACTTCAAATACAAGAAGGGAATTTGTACCTAAGTGGAATAAACCGTCTGACATCAGAATAATTGAAAAGACAATGAAACTTACTGCAGAGGTGAAAGGAAGGCAAATGAACCATTCGGTTTCAGGCCCACCACCAAGTCCTGGAGAAATGCAGCCTTTGAATGTAAAGCAAAAGATGAGGGTTTTGGATGCTGATGAAGGTAAGCGAGGGTCTAATGCATCACAGTATGACAATGTTCCAGAAGTTGAGACTGAGAATGAGAATCTTGTTGAAGATACGCTTGAGAGAGCTCATCCACAGAGCCCTAGGCATGTAACATACTCTAACAGTCCAAGAAAGCAAACTGAAAAAATACCAACTCCATTAAAAATACCCAATAATTACACCTTTACTTCACAACCCAGATCTCCAAAATACCCATCACAGTCTGATGGACCACCTCATGGACTGAATGTAAAACAGCCACTGCCATGTTATAGTAATCCATCTACATACCGTGGAAATTCTCCAAAGCATGTTTCCAGTATAGGCAATACAAGTTCTGTACCTCTGCATTACCACGGGAATCGAACCAGCCCTTCTGGTAGGCTGTATGGTTCATATGGTTCTTTTATTTCAGTAGATTATTCTCCTGATAAACTACAAATGAATTCCTATCCTGCCAGTCGCCAAAATCCTCTTTCACCAACCCCTGGTCAGATAGAAGTAGCCCCTGTTGATGCTTATACCAGCAACTCAAGGCCTCCTGCAGGTGTCAAATTCATAATCCCTCCAGTGGATTATTTACCAGAAGATAAAAAGTGGCCAGATGCTGCGTATATTTACAGACATGAACCCTACAGGCAGCCCTGGAGCCAAGACGTTAACAAAGGCCACTTGGATAATATCCAGAAATATCAGCATTTTCAGTCAACACCTTTTCAAGACCATAGTCTTCCTGCTGTTTCTGTGGACAGTCCAATAAGGTACAGGACTTCCCCAACCTTTGAAGAGCATGGTTCACCGCAATACCAATATTCAAGCCCATCAGCTCAAGCCCAGCACTATCGAAATAGAAATGATGGATTGTCTATGCATGAATCCGTGCTTCTCTGAGAATCTGTCCGTACTTAGTAAAATGGCAAGAATCAAAACCAGATAAACATTGCTGTGTTAGTAGTCCACCTCAGTTCTTCTATGAAACGCAGACAGTTCACACGAGTCTCAAAAATAACAATACTACTACGAAGGATGTTTCAGACTTTCATTGCAGGGTAGTTGAGTTCTTAGGCTTGCGTTGAAGCTGTTGAAAGTGATCTGATGCACATAAAATAGCAATAAGATCATATATACCACATGGTTAATACTGTCACTGTTCCTTACGTTTAAGTAACTTGGGTTACAATCTGTCTGCCTAAAACCTGTAACACATCTACAAGTTTTATTTTGACTGACATTGTTAATGCACTGTATAGACGCATGTGCACGCGCAAAGCGTGCACTTACACTACACAAACGCGTATGGAAAAGAGTTAAAGAGTTTAAATGTAAATGCATTTAACTTTGTGCAAAGCTTGTGAAGTACTTTTATTTCATGTTAATTTTTCTTTGTAATTTATTTGAGAAACCATTCATTTTGAATGAGATTTTCTGTCATTTTTATACAGCTGCCTCAGCATCCCAGTATCTGTTCTGGGCAGGAGAGATGCTTTGGGATTATTAATTTAATCTTATGTGAGAGTTCATTTCCTCTCCTTTGACTACTGTTTGTCATTTTCCTCAGCAAGAAGGAGCAGGCAGGCAAAAGCGGAAAGCCAAAAATGTCTCTCCAATCTGGCTAACAAATGGTGCTTCAAATTCAGGGCAGTGTTTAGTTTTTTAGGTGCATCGAAAGTGAATAATTTTACCTTCTCACCCAAATCTACCTTCAGAATGTTGTCCTATATGCAAAATATTGGAGCACAGCAAGAGTAATGCCAGATACAGAAATGGTGCTGCCCTCTTAGCTTTTTGCCATGCTGTGCTGTCAAACTAAAACTGGTTGCAGAGCCAAATCTCACAGGTATCAGAGAATGACCAGCTCCTCCACACTCTTGTGAAGTACACGCAGGAGTCCAAGATTTGGTCAGGGCTCGATTCCCTGAGGTGTGTGAGTATGCAGTGTCCCTTCTCTTAAGCTTTGTCATGTCAGTTCCATATTGTTTTGCCCCTTTTTTACCCCAAAAGAGCCGGTGGGTTCGTGTCTGTGATTGGGCATGCGCTGCTGTGCTACCAGGCTGCTGAGAGACAGTGTGGTGGTTTACACTACAGTGATCCTGACTGTTAATAGGAAGCTTAAACTCCCAGTAATGTAAGTAATTTTAATTAGTGTTTGCAGCCTTTTCTACTTCATGTTTTCCTTTCCTTGACTGTGAATTGGGGGTGGAAGGAAAATGCAGGTTAAGTGGCAGAGGTAGGATGCAGTCCTGCGAGCTGCTGGGTGCCGTGTGGGAAGTGCTGAAGGCACTGACCTCTCAGTGAAACCAGTGAGGGCTGAGGTGGGTGAGCATCTCACCAGAAGAGGTCCTTGGAGTGCTTAACAGAGACATTTTTCTTAAGTACCAAACATTGGTATCAACACCAGTTTTGGATAGTTTGGAAGGTTGTCCTGTTATCTTTTGTTTTATAAGATTTGTTAACTGAAAACAGTAGAAATGGATTTTTATTTTTTTTTCTCTTTTAAAGAATGAGCTTTAGTGCCTATTATTGCTGCAGGTTGGCTCTGTAAGTTTTAAGGTACAGAAGTAAAACAATTTTTACAAATGGAAGTAACATTTACTTAGTATATTTCAAAAAACCTTGTTTTGTGTATATAATGTCTGGTGTAATTTTTAATGAACTGGGCAATTTTATATTTTAAAAATTGCAAACTGCAGCGAAGTAATAGTAGCAAAACACTACACTGAAACCCTAAACTGAACTTGTGAAGATAAATATGACTTGGGCTTACCTTAGTTCTGATTGCTTACAGCAGCTTAGAAATGTATGTATATAATATTGTGGCTAAGTGTAATAATCTCAGTGTTTAATGGTGGTTCTGTAATTCATAACAAAGCTGTACAATTTATTTGTGCAAGCAATACAAGGCTCCAAAATATGTATCAGCATTAGTAAATACTGTAGATTTTTATATATAAAATATATACACACTATTTTCTTATGTCATCTGCAACAGTTTTATAACTGTGTATCCTATTTTGATGTGACTGTATTTTTAACATGTTAAAATAATAATAATTAAGCTTATGTTGTTTTGTCTTTATTCTTATTTGATTAGCTCAAAAGTGGACTTTTGCTCTGAGCACAAATAATTGCTTTTCATATATGAATCCTGTATATATACGTCTATTTGACATATGTCCTATTTAATTTGTACATGTTAATTTTTAGACTAAGCAATATGGCTACAATCTAGATAGTGCTTTTGCGTTATTACAGAAGCAGCAGATTATTGATTACAGCTTACTACACTGCAAAACCTTAACCTATATTTTGTGAAAGCTAGGAGTATAAACTGTGGTTATAATTTTCTGGTTTTGTTCTGATAATCTCACCCAACACCAATTCAAAAGAGGATAATTATTGGCATGAGAGACTTGCAGAGCTGCATTGATCAAGGTGCAAAATAGTAGTCTGGCTGCTGTGTCTTACATGTTTAGAGGATGGTATAGAGTTTAAAAAAAAAAAAAGTGCTTTGTCATCTGTTTGTAGTGCAAAATACACTGTTATCTTCATTTAACTGGACAAACCAGACTGAAAGTACTGCCAGATATGAATCTGTCATTCATACCAGTAACAAAAACCCCCTCAATGCAAACTGAGACACAGCTGTGCCTGTGTCTTGCTGGTAGAGGGAATCATCTTGGTGTAATGGATTAAATATCCTCATAAGAGCTTTTCTGTCACTGTTTTCTTTGATCTGAAAAGAGTCAAGCAGTAAGTATCAACATAAAATACTTGAGACTTTTTTTTCTTCCTATGGTTTCATGATTTTCCAAAAATCTGCCTGCTTTGAGCTATACTATCTGTAGGTTTCTTGTCCGAGTTAATTGTCATGGCTGTCCTTGTGGCTAGGGAGACAAGTTCAAGGTCAGGATTTGGAGAGTGATTAATGCAACACTCTCCACTAACACAGAAGACTAAGGATAGATGTCTAACTTCTGTATGGCAAAAATCAAGTGAAATTAAACTAATGAGAATTTAAGAGAAAAAGCAAATCACTTGAGTATGTGCTGTATTCTTCTGCGATTGCTTTTCCTCTCACTCTGATGCCATGCTAGATTAAATCTAAAGATTTCACTGTTGGACTGAAGCACTTCAGCCTTCTGCAGTACAAATTGTGGCCGTGGGAAAAAGAGAGGAAGGATTGCGGTATCACTGGCACTCTAACCTTTTTGATGAGTGGGATGTGATTACATGATCAAGTTGCTTATCTCTATAATCAAGCCGTGTTATGCACTTCAAGCAAAGACAGAAGCCATCCCTGCTCCTTCCTCATCTGACCCAGGGGGAGATTCTTTCCTGACATCGGATTTGGTGATGAGTTTGAATCTAAGCATCCACTCACTCGGACACCTAAGGAAGAGAATCCAACCTCAGGAAAATAATTTTGCCTTTTTCCTCTCTTCAGATCCAGTCTGTAATGCTTCAGGGAAGGCGACACATAGGAAAGAGAAAACCCATTTAGCCAGAAGTCTTTTAAGGAGAGCATTCCCTCTTAATCCCTGCTGATGACCACCTAAAGCCTTAAAGCCTGATATTGTTTGCAATTGTTTGAGAATGATCAGACCAATGTGGGCAATCCTGTTTTTCACACATGTAAATGTCGGTTACCTCCGTAATAGCTGACGGCAGGATTAATCCCTTATTGTAAAAAGTGACTGCTATATCCTCACTACCAATAAAGGTTTCAAGACCAATAGAAGGGGATTTTTAGAAATCTTGGAGGTTGCAGAAGAGAAATACCTTGTTGTCACTCAAAGATACACCTTTGTAAGAAATGACTCGATAATTCCAAAATTAGATGCAAAGAGTAAGCAACATTGAAATGTCGAAAGACAGAACAGCCTTCCAGTGTGGGGAAGCAAATCCAAAGCTTCCCTGAGGTACATACACATTTTCCAGGGAGATTTCTCTCAAGAATCCTATCCTGAATTTCACATCATCCTCAATATGACTTTGAAATGGACTTGCAAATTACAGACTTTTTTTTAATCTCCCCCTTGGGTGGCATTACACTGCATGCACAAAGAGGAATACTATTTAAAATACGCCATCAAACGCCCACCGTTTCATTTCCAGCAGAGTACATTCTGCTTTCAATACTTCAGTGAGAGGAAAATATAATCTTTTTTGTAGTCCTTTAAATACTGCATTTTTTTAAAGCTCTGTAAACGTAGCATAGTTACAGTTTAACAGTTACTTAACCAAGTATCACTTAGGCTCCTCTTTAGATGGCATGAAGCTACTGCATAGTTTGCTGCAGATTTTGTTTCTGTTGGGCAATATTAAGACAATGCAAATGCTTTTAATGGCAGAGCTGCAATGAGATGACTAGGCCAGCAATTGAAATGGAAAATATAATTGCAGTCATTTCAGGATAGCCTTTAAATGGTTGCTAAATCTGGTGTGCTGGGGAAAGACACCATTTTCTGGCTGCTTTGTGCCAAGAGGACTTCCTACCGCAACAGGGAACGTGGAGGTCCCTCTCCCGAGAGGTTTGAGTGTCTCTGCTAACACTGACTACCTTTCTTTGTGCTTGTGGAGTTAATATGTTAGTAGGAAATCAATGTTGCTTTTAGAACATCCAAAACTACGCGTTCTGAATAGTTTGAAAAAGAACGTACCTCGTTCTGCCTTTTCTTTCTTCCTTTTTTTTAAAAAACTGTTTATTTTATTGATTTTATTGTTGGCCTTCTCAAGGTGAGCTGTGCTTGATCCTTCTGTCTCCTCGCTTATTCTGATGATGTTCCAACTAGTGTTTTTCAGAGATTTTGTGATGCCTTTTTGCCACTGTTTCTGCTGTTCATTTGGATCATGATAAAGCAGCTAATATCAGAGGTTACTGTTCGCCTTTTCAGCTGTTCCCTCTCACCAGACAATGTGCAGATTTAAAAAAAAAAAATAAATAATCATTTATAGTCTCAATGTCATAATCGGTCAGAAATTCTTTGGGAAGATTTTGTTTTTCCTGACAGAAAGCAATTTAATTTAGCAGTTGGTGAAGGATGCTGTAGTGGGGAGGCACTTGTACGGTCTCTGCCATCCAAAGTCATAGGTTCCTTCTACTCAGTATCAAGCAACAAAAGCTGTATTACACGCAGGGCCAATCAAGCATTTTTTGCAAAATGCTGTGTGTGCCACAGAAACGCGCCAGCTCAGACTGGCAGTAGGTCAGATGTAGCTACAACATGCTTGATTTGGTTAGGTAAATACCCCCTCGTTTCCTGATAATATGTGGCTTTTGTCAGATTTTCTGCTGAAATGAGATGAGGCAAGAGAATTGGAGCCTGTGCTTTGAACTAGGATACCTGTGCTCCTTACTTAGGGGGCCAAGAGCTGGTTTCTGGCTCAAACCATCCACTTTGAGCAGTGCGGTTGTAAGTTCCACAGTATCTTCTAGAATCATTTGCAGTATTGTCCCTTAGGGGGGAAAAAAAAAACCCAAACCCAAATCTCAATCTCTTTTTTTATAACACAGAGCTCTGTTAGATTATTTTGTCTGATCTGTGCCGCCTTTTTAAGTCTGCCCGTTCCCAGAGTTTTTCCCCAGAGAACTCGGTTGATGGGGTGGGCTGTGTGTTACTGAGGGTGACACCAGAGGTAGTAAGTGATTTTTCGGTGCTACCATCAGGTAGGCTGGGTGGTGTTTTCTGGCAAGTTGGCACTCAGCTGTCAAAACTGGGGGGTTGCAATATGTGTAAGCAGAAAAGCTTTACTGGCTGAAGACTCTACTGGAATTTGGGAGTAATGTGTGTTTTTATACTGAAACTCACAAAGCTTAAAAGCAAAAGGGCTCGGTTTTCAAAAGTGATGATGTTTAAGTGCCTTAATGTTTGGGAATGGAGTTGGAGTT
This sequence comes from Ibycter americanus, assembly GCA_035590275.1. Lineage (NCBI taxonomy): Eukaryota > Metazoa > Chordata > Aves > Falconiformes > Falconidae > Ibycter > Ibycter americanus. The sequence continues at coordinate 66,617,879 of JAVJGI010000060.1, read as the reverse complement.
CAGTACAAAGCCTGCGTCTGGCCAACCCCTGGGCTTTTTTCCTCTGAAAGTCAAGCAATACCCTGGCTGAACTGCACCATGGAGAACCCGTACTCTCAGAGAAGGAGGAGTTGGGTCCGTTCTGCAAGTCAACAGGTTTCAAATTACCGGACACAAGGTCTGTAAAGGTAACCTAGAACAAACTGGGTATTGCTGTATTTTTTAAAGTGGTTTTAAAACAGTCCTCTTGGCCTCATTCTTACTTAGAGGCAACTTGCCAATCAACCTTTCACTGTCTAAAGAAAGTGACTGTGTTAGAAGATCTTTATTTGATGTCAACTAATGCTCTGGGCATCAGACATCCTTCATTTGTTCAAACCTTGTGTCTGTATCTCCTGATACCCTTCACAGCTCTGTCACCTTCTGTTCCCCAGGTTTTATTGTGTCAGATTGTTTCCCTCGCAGTTATTTCAGTTCCAGTAGAGATGTCCACCTGTTTGCTACTCCAATAGTTTCCTTTCCAATTCTTATGTCACCTTGTCATGGGCTACCTGTTCCATATCAATTCATTGCATTCTCCAGTCCATCCCGAAGTCTGTCTTCAAGTTGCAGCACTGTCACTTTGCTGTGGAGAAATTACTGGAAAAGGATAAAGTTACGTGCTTTGGAGGCTATAAAGCAGAGAATGGCACATATGAGCATAAAAGCCAATCCTGATCACTTTGTAAAGGTCTAGTGGTTGTGCTGTTCTTTACAGTGTGGAACACCTGTATTGTGAAAAGTCATATAGATGCTTATATATTATCTAATTAATTGGAAGGACTGGCATGACAAGTGGCTTGCTGAGTATTTTCCCTCAGCAATAGCTTGCTTGAGTGGGAGATATGTCCGTGGTTTGAGATCTTTCTGCTGGCCAGCACAAAGGAGCAAGCCGGCCTTTATTGGGTGGCTGAGGACAGTGCTCTTTGTATTAATCACATACAGTTGCTACAGAAAGAATAGTCTCCTAGCTGTAGAACTGGTATGCTCACAGCTATAGAAAGTCATTTCTAGCTGCTGGAGTTCATCCATAGCGCAGACCTATACATCAACCTTTTTGATGCTGTAAATTGAAATTTTGCTATGTAACGTGTAAAAATGTAGGATTAACCCCGGATGTTCTTTTTGCCAGGCAGTTGTGCAGCCAGGTCGGAAGCAGACGTCCTGCCTGCAGCAGCTGTTTTACTGATGTGCTCAATTTCTGTTGAGCATGCCTAGTCTCACAGTTAAAGAAATTAACCCCTTGCTTCCTCTAAGTATTCACAGCCCCTCCTGGGTGCTGGTTGTGGGGTGGGTTTTTTGTTTGTTTGCTTATTTGTTTTGTGACAAAGCTTAAGGACATACTCAATTTTCACAGCACCATCTTCTGCGCCTCCCTGCTCTGTCCAAATTATTGTGAACACTAACTGAGAGAGGAAGATCATAAATTCTCCTTGGCTTAAACATCTGCAGACTTGACCTGCTGGAAGTTCTGCAGCTCTGTCTGCTCCCCACAGAGAAAAGTTCTGATGGCAAAACTTCGGGCAAGAAAGAAAATAGTTTCACTCTTTAAATGCCATTATAAAGAAAAAAAAAAAAAGCATGATTTCAGTGAATGGGTGGGGTGTCACACTGTGCACACATTTATCATTGTAAATGTTATGTCTGAAAGGCTTTGAAATGCTTTCAGAACTTGTGATTTTGGGCACATAAGCAGATTGCTTTTATTATAACCCTCTTGTTATACTCAGTAGGGTTGGTTGGGTGGTGTTTTTCCCAGTTGATTTAAGTGGTTTCTTACAGCAGCCTTCAAGTTCCAGAATAACGTTTTGTGCAACCCTGATAATTACTTTATTATTAACTCTAAGGACAGACTCCCGTGTCTACCTCCCCTTTTAGAAGTGAGTCATGTTCTGACATTTAGAGTGACCCAAACCAAGATCTCAAATTTCCTTTCCAGCTGGACTAATGGGGCCTGTAGGAGGGAAGCCAAACTTCCATGACTTCTAATTATCATCAGGTTGGATTAATAAAGGAAAATTACTTAACTACCCATCCAAAGATGGAGTCAGCTATACCTTTGACATGACTTGGTGATGTGCAGAAACGTACTTTACAACTCGAGGAGAGTTATAAAGCAGGTATGTTTATTGCAGCACCGGGTGCAAGGGGGCTCGCTCCTCCTAACTTGCACACTTAATTTTACTCATAATGCATATTTATACAGTGGAGTTGGTTAGTTCCGCCCAAAGTCTACAGCTACTAACTAATTATTGGTTAGTTGCTTTCTTGCCTCACTTTAAAGGTACAGTTAATTTTAAATTCACTACGTGTGCTCCCCGAGCCGGGGATCCACCCTCTTCGGGGGGGCCGTTTGAGTAGGAGGTCGCAATATCCCACTACCACAATTATTTTACCCTAGTGTCCTTGAGTCTTACCACTTCAGTAGTTTGTTTTCTTTCAGCAGTTAGCACGTCCTTGTCAGAAGGCTCCTTATTTACATTCTTGTGGAGCTCATCTACACCTGTACCAACTGTCCCTTCTTGAAGTGCTGAGTGGGCTGAGCTCCAGACCTTCTCTCGCAGACAGTGAGGCTCTTACTTGCCTGTTGATGTTTCTGTTATCTATGCAGCTCCTGTCTGCAGCAGAGTTTTAGGGTTTTCACTGTATTTTCTCGCATCATTGGCAGCTACTGAGAAGGTAGTCGGACTGGACTTGCTTATTTTTCAAGTTACCTGTGGTATCTCATCCAAGTACCATATGCAGAAGGATTAATCTGTGTGTGCACTGTTTGCTGGAGGAGGTTCAGCGAAATCTTAGTTGACAAGTCGACCACCTCAGCAGATGGCTGCAGAGGTCGCTGGGGGTGCCTCTAAATAATTTTTAAGGGTTTTTTATTCAGAATAAGGAAGGTGAACTGCCAGAACTCCTGTCTTGCAATTCTTTTCTCTTTAAGCAATACAGTAGCAGTCAATTGCCATGGCATTGGAATTGTTTCCAGCCATAAAGCAAACACTCGATGTTTATGCAGCACTGGAAGAGCACTCTCCATGACAGTACTCCTGTGAGGGAGTTGGGTCTAATTATTTTAAATGACTGAAGAGGGTCAAAGAGCTTGTGTCCAACTTTTCAAGTGACTTAGCACCCACTGTTCTTCATAGAATTTGAGAAGTCAGTGTCCAAATTGCTTACAAAGGCAAGGAAGAAATCCTGTCTTCAGATACTTGGCATTGAACAGATGCTCAGTTTTACCATTAGACCATAGCTGAGCTACTTTAGAAAACCTGCCCAGCCTGCGTCTACTGACACTTCTTTTCTAGCGTTATTTATAAGAAAAACCTGCAGCCCTTTTATTTTTAACTCCATTTGTTAATGATGGAAACTCTTAGGGAAAAATTCCCTCTGCTTTTTTGCCTTTGCTGGGAAAAAAATAAGTGCTTCTCAGCCTAACAAGATGTAAGGTGTCTCCTGTGCTTTGCAATATTTAATTCCTAAGGTATCTTTGTAACTGCACTTTGTTCTGCCAAAGAGAATTTATCAAATTCTTATTTACCCAATCATTTTGTGATAAGTCTGACCTTTCAGACTTATTTTTGGCCTGAGGCATTGTTTTTCGGTCACTAGCTGTTTTGTTTCTCTACCAGCTAGGAACTGAATTAGATCTATAGGATGCTGGTGGTGCTTTGAGGTGGGTACACCTGAACCCCTCACTACAGCGAGCTTACAAAAGGAAATGAGAATGGCTTTTTGAATTAAAAAAGCTTTATTAGAATGTCAGCTAGAATACTTAATTATCTTAATTGGAATTCAAAGCGATGAAGAGCATTCTTCAATATTTAAGTGCTCTCTGCCCTTGCCCATTAAGTCTCTTCCTCTGCAGGTCCTTTTCCTCCAGGACTGAAGCCAACCCAGCCGTGTTTTTCTGGGTTATTGCATGCTCTGAGCAGCCCCCTCTCATCCACAGAGAGTTGTTGCCATGGGATGTCTGCTCCGTGCCCCTCTCAGCAGTTTTTCAGTCTCTCTGCAACCCCACTTAGTCTTTCCTTGCCACAATTTTGCTCTCAGCCCCTTCTGCTGCCAGCCCACCCTCCGCTCGTCAGGCGCTCTGCTGTGTAAGCTTGGTCATGGGCGGTGCAGGAGCCATGGTCCTCTGTCACACTGCACCCTGCCTATCCTGATCACGCTTTTCTTAACGGTGCCAACTGAGAAGCCACCAGTCACAGAGGCACAGCAAAGGCTGGTGCAGATTTGGACAGCTCTTCTTGCCCAATACCTCGCAAGGTTTCCTACTCTTTAGTTTGTGCTTGCTTGGGGCTGGAGGTCTTTCTGTCTTGGAGAGGAAAGCCTTCCATGGCAGAAGTTCAGTCCTCCAAGACTAAATGCAGAATGCACGAGCCCACTGAGCTCAGCAGAACTGGAATATTTGTGTGAGAGGATTTTTCATAAGCAAAGTGAAAAACCCATCAGTTTTTGCACATTTGGTGTCTGAGATTAAAAGCTTTGAGGAGGTCTTCATACCTGTTAGTAATGCATTTCATGCAGGGTTGGCACTGTACAAACAACTCTTCCCACGTCTGATTTCCATTTTTCTTTTAAATTACATTTCTTTAATCTTTAATTTCATTTTGAGGTTTTTTCACATACACAGATGTGAGATGATGCTTTTATGTCTGTTCAGAATTACTGAACTCAGTGTTGGTTCTCTCTGAGTTTCTGTGCGTGATACCAAATATTTCCGTCTCTTCAAGATAGGTGAACCTGTCGCTCTGCAACACATTTATTAATTCACCCTGAAAAACATTTTTTTTTATTTTTATAGGAGGTTTTTTTCTATAAAGATGTTGTTTAAAAGCATGTATTTGAAATTAGATTTTTATTGTAACTGCTCCAAGAGGCTCAAAAACCTCGTAGCCTTGACATCTGAAGTCTTCCAGAAGCAGCTAAGTGGGCTCTGTGTTTGAAGTGGCAGTACAATGCAAAGATGTAGCAGAAGGGAAATGAATTGTATTAATTCTAACAAACTTCAAGAAACTTATTATATCTCTGAAAGTTCTTTACAGCTTTGGTTCAGAGGTCTGAGTTATAAAGGAGCATTGAAATCAAGGACGAAGATGCCAACAAAGGCTTTTGGAAGATGGAGGACCCAGACCTCCTATGAAAGTGACACTTCTTTACTCAGGCTTCTTTCAGAGAAATAACAATAATAAAAAAAGCACCCAGCAACATCTCTGAACACAAAGGCTGAACAAGTCTCTGGCCTCTGAGACTGAAAAGATTTTTTCATTGATAATTAAACATAGTTGTGGACAGTTGTTGTACAAGGTACAATCTGTGTTTGTGACTTTGGTTGCCTAGTAAGGTCATCACTCGCCACTAGACAGGCAGGATCTGGCTGTGTGTGTCCGTTATATATGCATGCATAGAAATTACTGGCTTGCCTTACCTGTGAGGTTTTTTTCTCAGTGATATTAGATGTGGGTTTTTATGGGTAATAAAAACTTTCAGGAATATATCTATTATTTGACTGTAAAAATGGGAACAAATCAAGGGAACTTAGACATCTCCCGGTTTTCTGCTTCTAGTTGACTCATCTTAAAACTTACAGCTGAAGCACTTAAATATTGTATAGGAGAATAAATTCCCAGGGTGGACAGCAGATTTGCAAATGCACTACCTTCCAAAGAGCTGCTCTCCACATGCAGGTAAGTATACGGTGGTTTACTCCTCCTTTAAAACAGAAGGACAAACGAGTGATATGTTTTTGCTGTGAGCTTCATGAGTTTATTATTGTTAGTTCTGTGATTTGCAAAATTGAGGGATATGCACGTGCTTTTCATACCAGTGTGTAAATGTTTTAGGTGAGAGTAAAGTGTTTGTATGCCTTGAGAGTGCCCATGCAAAGCTCCTGGGGAGCAGCTCTGTGCAGGCTGCCGGGCTGCTTTTGATGCAGTCAAGCCCTTACTTGTCCTTTACCTTGGATATTTGCTGCCATATATCTGCAAACTACTTTGTTTGGAAATGCAATGAATGGCTGTAAGACTGGTGAGTTTGTGCTACATATCACAGGTCTTTAGTATTTTATTTTTTTTTAATCCCAAACTCAAATCCTTTGGCTCAGTAAGTGTGTTAATACAAAGTACTCCTGAAACTAAACTCTTGTTCCCCGAGTAAAGATCAGTTGAACGGAGACCCCTATGACAGAAGAGAATTCCTAATGCTTTGGCTTCTAATTCTGTGTTGCCAAAATTCCAAAGTCACCCTTCCTGGTTCCCAGAAGGATTTCCTCACATTTTGTTATGTTTGAATTGATTTGTTTGTATTTTGATCCTTAAAAAAACCAAACAAAACCAAACAAAAAACCCAAACCAGTGTATTTTAGAAAACTAAGTTCTGATCATTTGTTACCATCACATCTATTTGTGATCCACAGAGATTTTTTTTTTATGAACATGTAGAACATTGACAAAATATTAAATAATATTGAACCCAGAGTCAATCCTTGGGGGAATCTACTGGAAAAAGCCCCACTGACTCCTATCTCCCACTAACCCAGTTGTGTGAAGTTGCCTTTTTATATCAGTGTTTATCATTTGAACGCTAACATCTAACAACAGAGCTGTACCTGCACTTGGGATTGCTTTATTTCAAGTTACCTTCTTTATTATGCTTAATTCTTGAAGTTTATAAAGTTTTCGTTGAATTGTCTCCAGTATTACTTGTCTATATTTTCAACCTGATTGAAACTCTTTGCCATTTCCTGCTCTGCATTTTAAAATTTTTCTTTATTGAAGTATTTATTCCTTTTAACTAGATGAAATTTTTGCAGAGCATAACTTTTTACATGACTGCTGGGTTGGTTTTGGGTTCGTTTGTTTGTTTTTGGGGTTTTTTTGCTGTCAGGTGGAAAACCTTGAACAATTTGCTGTTATGTATCTCCCACTCCCAATGTAATGTTCCCAGTTAACTATGCCAACAATTTCCTTATGCTTTGAAAAATTTGCCCTTTAAAAATTCCCAACAAGCTTGTGTTGACCACATGTCTGGCTACACACAGTGAATTGCACCAAGTCACAATTCCCAGCACCGAGGCCCATGCTCGTTTCTTGATAAATTATTTACTCAGGGGAATTTAATCTAATCAAACTGTGCCTTGATTTCACATGCCATGAAACTTAACATTTCTATGTCCAGCAGTGCTTGCTCGTGATAGATTAGCTTTCCTTTCTCTACATTATAGACCAATCTTTAGCGAATAATGTGCCCTGTTGTCTCACAGCGCTGGGTTGTGTGTTACAGATGACAGTCCTCCGCTGCCTACAACACTGAGTACTGAAACACCTGGGAGTCTGAATGTCTCAGGGGACCTAGCCCTAGGGGGGGATACTCGCCCATGAGGAGCTGAATTGAAACTTGGATTTTGAGAGGCAAACAGTACTAAAAAGATCTCCTGCCTACCCAGCATTGTGAGTCTGGGTAGAAGATGACTTCTGGCTGGCAAAGTAGTGCTAGGAAGGCTTATGTATGAGATATTAGAAAAAAAATTATCTATTTCTTTGACTAGATATTAGAAAAAATATATATTTCTTTGCCTACTACAGGTGTAAATGTTTTTAAAACAGCAGGTGGATGTAAGACTTAACTAGCATTCATCTGAAACGTTTTGCATGATAATTGCTGGGCTTATTGACACCCTCCTCCAGAGCTGTGAAGCTGCTTGTAGACAATGGTGCTCGCAGCAAGCGCTCATGAAAGCACCGTGTGCTTCTGTATTGGGGTGATGGCGTGTGTGAGGACTTTTAACCCTCACCAGTGTTTCAGTGCATGCTACAGCCATCGGTGTGTCGCCCGCTGGTGTCTCTAGACCCTCGCCGGCATTCATCCCTCTAGGTGAGAAGGGCTGAAAGCACTTACTCACCACTTTTCACTGTAGCGGTTACCCGTACGCAGTTCCAGCCGTGTGCTTGGATGTAGGCACTTGTTCTTTCTTCTTTGCCTGGTTCTGGGAACAATCCTCTCAGCGTTTCCACCGAGTGGGTTGTGTGAGTGTTTGACCTTTCCGTATTGTCACAGAAATGCCCTGCATTACATTTTGGGATTTTGCCTTTCTCTAAAAGCCTTTCTGTAAAAGGTTTCATTGTATTTGCTAACCAGAGCTGTCTCAGCTTACCATTTTAATGCACAGTCAGAACAGTCAGAATTAACAATATTTGTACTGGGAAGCTTTTCCTATCCTCCGCATATTGCCGAAGGATTTATTATCTTTTACAGTCCGTAGTTCATAAACTCATATTATGAATGTTTGTTATTTAGAATTTGTCACCAAGGAAGGGCTAATTCCGGACGTGGCACTGTAGATTTGCTATGTCGTGCAAAGCGTACGTTATTTTTCATAATTATTAATATTGCTTTGGTGACAGCCCAAAGGCGAGTAGTATCTGCTCATCTCCAAATGACCCTGTGAAGACGAGCAAGATTTGTAATGACTTTAGTCAGTAGCTGCTTAACTGCTTGAAGTCATTTCAGAGCCCAGCCAGGGGATTTACGTGTCCATAAACACATCCCTCCTTCAGACAGCATCTATCTGAACATGAGGGATCTGGAAGAACTGGATGTCCCCACTGGTGTGTCCAGAGTTTCCAGCCCTGTTGCCAGCACAGGGATCAGTGCAGCCTGGCTGAGCACAGGGAAAACACCTGGGGTGGTGACATATAGAAAAGGACACAAAATGTTCCCTTTCTTTCAGGTTACCGGTCTCTCCTGGTAGCGCTGGGTGACACATTATAAACAGTTTGTGGGTTTTAAAACCCACAAAAACAGGTTTTGGTCAGAAGCTTTCCTGAAATAATTTTGCTGGATATATTTGGCTGGGTGAATTGGAAGAAAAAAAAGTAATAATTCTGTGGCCACAAGAGCAAACACTAAAAACTCCTCTTTTTTTTTTTTTTTTTTTCTTTGTTTTGTTTTGTTTTAAATGGACTGTTTTTCTTTCTTTTGGTCAGTTACTGGAGTGTTGGTTGGTTTGGTTTGTGGGTTGTCGTTGTTGGGGTTTTTTTGGGGGGGGGGAGGGGACAGACAGACTCAGAGTATTTTAATTTTTAACCCTAACCTTGAATATTACGAAGCTCAATAAAGCCTTCTGTATGGGGACTGCAGAATTGGAATAGGGTTCATAGACCTGAGCAGCCTTCACCTTTGTTGATGGGACCAACTGTGGTTTGCCCCTGCTCCTGAATGAACTCTGACAAGAAAGTATTTCCATGGGGCAGTGCAAAAACAGGGAATTTTGGGGATTGGTGGGTTTTTTTGGTTTTTTTTTTGAAAGAGCTTGTCTAGATGCTCTTTTAGAAAGACTGGGTGATAATTTGGTAACTGGGAAATGAAACCATTAGGAATCGATAGCAACCGCCTTTGGAGAGCAGACAGTTGCATTGACGTGACCTCCGTTCACACACCACCTTTTCCCCACCACACTCCTTTGGAAGTACCTGGTAGACAGCCCAGATCCCAGAGGTCCCGAAGAGGGGAGCAGATGGAGAATGTGTGGCATTTATGGCATAGGAGGAAAAGCAGGTGTTGCTGCAGATCTTACGGTGTTGAAATGTACCTGAAGGACGTCTTCCAGGTGTCCCAGGAATGCCAGATGTCCTGTATAAACTGATCGGAGGTTGAAGAATACCACGTGGTTGAGGAAGAACTGCTTCCTTTGGAGACTACAAAACATTGGAAGCTTCATACTACCCCAAGCTCCTGGCATTTGCTATCTGGCAGGAGAAAGTCCTGGGAAGAATATGCTTTAATACTGCCAAGGTAAGGGAAGATAACCTGGGCAGCAGCTTCAGGATCCACCCTCAGGGACAAGCCACACTGTTAGGGTAGCTAGCAATGCAAGTCCTCTCCTGTACTGGCAAAATGATGGAGGTCCCCAGGAGTCTAAAGCTGGTTCTGGCTTTTCAGTGGGGAGGAATATGAGTATTTGCAGTACACCTGCTTACGCATGCAGCAAAACCTGAGTGGCTCGGTGGAGCTGTGTGATGTACCACAGGCTGCTTGGTAAGGCACGCTGCTCAAGGCAAGCATCTTCCCAGCAGGCATAACAGCACCACCACTCCCTTCAGGAGCTAGAGGAAAGCAAAAATAGGTAGGACTTAAAACCATCTGCCCAATAAATAGAAGGAAGGCTATTGTGCGGAATGTGATGGACAAGCCAGGAAAGGGGGAAGCTGTAATTCCCCTGGCCCACTTGGTTTTGTTTTCCAGAGATTTGTGAGTGTTTTCCATCGGAGACATTCACCCTAACGTTTATATTTGTTATCGTGTATTCTTGCTTATAATTATTCATGGTAACTCAAGGATGACCCCTGGGTGGATGGTCACAGCCCTCCGGAGGCGGCCCCGCTGCTGAAGGCAGTTCTGCAGCTCTCGGGGCGCTCACACGCTGCTTCACAGCAGCCCTCCGGAGGCTAAGGTGCTCTCTGCTGTCGCCTGCCTCACCGGGGGTTGGAGGAGATGGCTTATTTTCCCTGGTGAAATAAGTCTGACTGTGTTTGACATTTAAATTGTCATCCAGAATTAACCTGCTATGGAGATAACGGGACAGGGACAGAACAGCTTTCTCTTCCAGCTATTATTTTTTTTATCTCCAGAGACCCCAGTTTCTTCTCTGTACCCTTCTCCCTCTCCAACTTTGCATCAAGCTGGACCAAAAACGCAGCAGTTCCTATATGAACATCCAATTAGTCCCGTATTTAAAACTTGCCACCGTGACCTAGTGAAATATGCAAGGGGCTGGATACCAGAAATCAGCTGAGCTCTGAGTCCCACCCCTGGCACTGGCTTTCTCTGCATATTGCTATGGGCAAGTTATTTCAGCACATTCTTTCTCTCTCCATTTCTTGCCTATAAATCACACTTGCTAACATTAGGTGACGCAGCAACATCACAGATGTAGTGAGATATTTGGGTAGAAACGTAAAGAATTGCAGCAGCATATCCTGCTTTAACACTGTGCACTGGGATCTTGAATAAGATGTTTATTTAAAAATGCATCTGTAGCAAAACATTTACCAAACTCACAGGGTGATTCAGGCTTTGTCTAACTTTTATTAAAGATAGACGGTCTAGGGAAAATCTTTCAAATTTTCATACGAAAGGCAGTTCAGGATGAAGAGAAGGTTACAAGAGAGTAAAATACGCAGTGATTTTCTATCCCGAAATGCTACTGCTAAATTATCACTCGCATGCAGTCCAGCACGATGGCAATTTAGAACTGCAGGGGTCCTTATCTCCCATGGCTCATGCAGAAATTATTGCATACCTTGTGATCGAGAACAGACCGAATCCAGCCTGAGAGGCTGCATCAACGTGAAGGGTGCTATCGCATGCGGGACCTTATAATTTTGCTTAAGTGTGTTTTTCACCTTGTATGAAATGTTTTCAAGAATGGCTTTGTAAAAAGCCAGCATCAAGTCTACAGTGCTCTTCAGAATTAATTTGTAAGGCAAAGTACATTTAAGTATGAGAGAGGAAAAAAAAATACATACTGTAACAGCTTACAAGCCTTTCAGGTTGGTTTCTTAGAAAAATTAGTTGTCTATTTTGCTTCCTATTGCTGTCTCTTGCTACCAACCTGGTGCTTCCGATCATGCTGCACTTACAAGTTAATCATTACACTTTGGACTTACTATCTACTAATGGATGAGCACAAGCGATTTGTGGCAGAAACATTTATTTTATTTTATTTTTAAAACTACTGGGAAAATCTAGTTGGAATCAGTGTTTCCTGAACGGGTTAAAATGTCATCTGAGACAAAGTTCTGTTCAGCTGTTCTCCAGCATGGTCTTTTCGTGGTGCAACACTTGCACAGCGTGGGAGAGCCAAAAAATGTGAGCTCATGCAAGGCAAACTCTTTAAGCTGTTGAGGTGGCTGCATAAAGCACCCTGAAAAAAGTACAGGGCAAGGAGGGAAGAATAAATTAGGCAGTTTAAATATCCTTAATTTTAATTAAAGATGGTAGCACTGAAATTGGAAATGCATTTATCCTGATAGCTTCCCTCTAACGATGCATCCTTGGTGTGGCTTTTGGGGATGTGAGTTTGCTGCCTGCGTTGCTGAAGCCTCTTTGTGTCACACAAGGCTTGGCTGAAATCAACAGTTTATTATTGGCTTCAACAACTTTTGGCCTCTTAATGCTACCTTGGCTAAGTCAAGCTGTTTGTGCATCCTTTCCCTCCAGCCCTTAGTGGAAACTTCACTTTATGTGAACATAAAATCATTTGCCGTGAGGTGATTCATTGGGTAGGATATATAACGCTCTCTTTGCTCTCTGAATGTTTCAGCCAACTGATAAATAATCAAGAACCTTGAATGTTCCTTTCTGTCTGTCTTCCTCCTCGGAGCGCTTTGTTTGACTGGTGGTAATTTATTGGTGAAGGCATTAAAAGCCAATCAGTGTAATGTCACAAACATGAATTACCGCAGTACAGTCTGTCATTTGGTGGCTTTTCCAATGCCAAGCATCAGACTAATCCCGGAGCGGGGTGCGTTTGCGTTTTGTTGTTGTCATTTTGCTCTTCTGCATTTTTAAGTGCCCTAATTAAATATTGAGACCGAAAAATGAAAGTTTTAAACCTTCTTCCAGAATCCAAGTGCCATGCATGATGAGGGCTCTTTGAGCGGTTGTTGGTGGGGGCAATAGCCCCTTTTTTCTTTCCCCAACCTTCTAAGCTTAAGTCCAAACTTTTCAACCTTGATACCTTCGTTATCGTTATTTTCTGATTGCCCAGGTGAAGGTGTATGCCATGAACATCTGTGGAGCCAGGTCCCTGAAGGATAGCTCTGCAAATGAGGATTTTCTCTTGGAAGGTCGGTCACAGAGCCTCTACCTAGGTTGGTCTCCCCTCTTCATCCCTCCTGGCAATGACTGCATGTCAAATGATTGCACTCTTGAACCGTGAACTCTGAGGCCTGTGCTCCCACTGCTGCTTGGCAGGAAGAAGTGAGTTTCTGTATGCAATTAAATAGCCTCCTCTCTTCCTCTGATTTTTAAAGATCTTTTTTTAAAAGACTTTTCCACCCCACATCATCTGAAGTTAGCACTATGCCCTGCAAGGCTGAGAGCCTCCGAAAACAATTAGAAAGAGATCCTTGAAGGCAGGATCTTGACAATCTTGCAAGAGACATAATTTTAATCTCATAGAATGTCTTGGCACACTAGATGAAAACAGGCTTTGTCCCTGGGATGAAAAATGATGAGTTTAAAGCCAAATTTTGTCTTGCGGTGATTATGGAACAGACTAAAGTGCAGTGGAAGGCATGCCTAAATTGGCTGTCTTAATCTATGGTCTAATAGACTCTAAAATGCTGGGGAGAGGAGAAATGCTGTGTTTGAGTGTCATCTGCGTGCGTGTCCTGACCACCATGACCTGGCTTTACATTCTTGCAGAAGCAAAGCTGGAGACTGGAGGTCTCAGCGGCTCACCTCCCCAGCAATCTCTCCTTCCCCCTACCTGACCTTGGCCCGCTGCCCTTGGCGTCTCTGGGTGTCCAGCACCTCTTCCTACCTCCACACATGCACACACCAACACACACTCTTCACTGCCCACTTGCTTCTAACGTGCAGCCTCTTACTATTGAAGGCAGATGTCTTTAGGTAGAATATCGCATCCTCCAGCCTCCCCATGTTCTATATGGTCTACTACCGTATATCTCTGTACACACACGCCTACATGCGACTGCCTCTATTGGCAACCTTTGTAAAAGTTCTTCGAGAACGAAAGAAAATCAAAAATACAAGATACAAACCTACACAGGAATGCCCCTTCCCACCCACCCCACCCCCCAATTTAATCTCATTCTCCTTACATGCCAGAGTATACGTGTACTCTTGCACATTAATTTTAACCTCTGCTTAGTTTCTGCCCTGCCTCATTCATTTGAGCTTGCCAGCCCCCAGACAGGGGAAGCTGGGACCCCACCACCCTGGGAAAAGCAGGAGGTTTCACAAAGGGATCATGCTTTTTTCTGAGGTGCACAGCGACGTGTGTTGCTGTCAGTTTTCATCAGAACGATTGGCCAAAAATGTAGAGTTGTGCAAAGCTGACTCAGGAGAGAAACCCCAGGAGGTTGTTGGTTTTTATGGTACTGTATTTATTTACATATTAAGTATGGAGAATCAGTTCCTAGGTGCCCAGGCAGAATCAAACACAAGAAATTTCCCTCATTAAAGCTCCAGACCTCTTCTGTCAGCACCCCAGTCTCATCTGGCGAGGTTTTCTGTCCATCTCTTCAGGCACCCAAGAACTGAGTACTAAAGGATTTGGGCTCCTATGGCTGTCAGGCTCAGGTTTTGTCCACCCTGTTCTGCAAAAGTACTCCCCAAACACCCAGAAAACCCCTTTGTCTGCTGTCTTTCAACCCCGGGAAGAAGACTCAAACATGCCTTGGTTTCAGGTGGGGATGTGTGCCTTGGTGTTGGCTGCAGATTTCTGTCTGAGCTTCAGTAATGAGTGCATGCAAATCTGGACAGCGTGGAGTGTCTGCTGCGCTTTATAAGACCATAAATCACTTAAAAAGGGGAATGAGGGAGCTCTTTTCCTAGGGGAGGGCTCAGCTGGCACTCCTGGGTGGTAGTGTCTGCTTGCAGTCTGTTGTTCTAAAGCCCTCAGTGCTGCAGGGTTCGCTCTGTAGAAGAGGAGGTGAGGTGGGGAGCATGAGCCAGGCAGAGGCACCACCGGGCGTTTGATCTGATACAAACCAATGACTTAGGTTTAGCCCAGATTTTGCGTGTAGATGTGATTTGTTTGTTGTTGGTTGGTTGGTTTTGTTTGTTGTGGGGTTTGGGCTTTTTTGTTGGTTTTCTGGTTGTTGTTTTTTTTTTTTTCCCCCCCAGATAAGCTCTCACACAGATCTTTGTCATCGAGATCTGTAGCAGCAACTACATGGGGACAAACACAATTCAGAGCCTTGCTGTTGTGGCTAGAGCAATTTAACGTGGTCTGGTACCTTGATTTAGGAGCTGTTGTGCTTAGAAATGGCTCGGCAAGCAGCGGGTTAGTTTTCCTTGTCTTTGTGCCAGACAAGGGTGTGGGTGAAGGAGAGATGTTGCGCTGAGATAAGGAGAAGCTTTTAATTCATTTCGTATGCGACCTAAATTCAGGCCCTGTGGCCATCATGTCAATCCCACGGTCTTGTCTGCTAGATTACTGATGTAAGTAATGGTGACACGTGTATACCTCAAATGTCCTTCTCTGTGGCTTCAGGAAGGACGTCTCAGGGGGTAAAAAAAGTCGCTTGGAGATTTAATGACGCTCGCCATCAGTTCTGTTTGCAAAAGCCATGAACTCTGGTTTATCCTGACTTTGAGAGAGCATACAACAGTGCATGTCACAAAAATATAATGTATTTCTCTTATGAGGGCAGCTTATTTGTGGGAAATCCAACGTCTCTTTTGCTGCTGAGGCAGCAAACGCGCAGGATTGGTGTACGGCTTACTGAAAACAGTGCAAAATGCAGATGTGGTTCCTGTAAAGAACCTGGGAAGCCCAAGTCCTTGGTGCAGGGTCGGAGCTTTTATCAGTGAGCTGCACAATCTTGCACTCTTTCTCTCTCTGGCTTTGGCTTTCCTCCCGTGCTGAGGCAGTTTTGGGAGGGCAGGTGGTGTGTCCTATCTCCCACTCTGAAAGAGGTGCCTGAGCTTCTAGGTCAGGAGAGAAAATCTGTGCAAAACGCCCTCCCCTGTGCTTCATACCTAAGAAAAAGCTAAGACTGCTCAGGGAACTTAAGCGCAGAAAGACCTAATTTGCAGATCCCAACAGGCGCGTACATGACATAGATGCTAACCCACACAGTCCTGCTGAGATGACAGCATTTCTGAGTGCAGTAACAAAACTCCAGATAGCTGGGTAATTACAGTGGTAAAAATCATGTGTTTATGGCCCTTCAGGAGCTGCAGGTGAGAAATGTTTTGTGGGTTGCACTCCTACGTTTGAGCGTCCACACTCTGTCCAGGTCTCCTGCAGTTCCTCGTGCTTTCAGTGGCTCCTTGGGCATGGTATGTGCAGGCTGCTTTAGTTCTGAATTAACTTCTCCAAAGTAATCCCAGTTTTCCTGTATCCTTTTCACAGGTCGGCCCAAGCTCAGCATGACGTGAGTGCTGTAAGCAGTGACTCAGCAGCACACCTGCCCTCAAGTACATGGCTGAGCATCTCATGCTGTGCATTTCATCTCCAGCATTGCTACTCCCTAAAGTTAGAAGCAAATAAAAGTCATGCTTCATGGAAAATAAGCCTTTATAATTTAGGTCTCCAGCACCACCTGGTCTTCCATCCTCTCCCTAACCTGTTACTGAATAGTATTTCCTATGCTGATTGTATTAGTGTGCCCAGAATGAAGTACAGTCAAAGGCTAATCTTTTTGTGATTGACTATTAGAGCCTTCATTTCAAGAGGCGCTTAGAAACGGCTTTCTGTTTGATGGAAGGTGGCAGGGATGGAAGAGAACTTGAAGGGAAGTACATGTCTCTTCTTCCCAATGGTCTTATTCTCTTTCTCATTCATAGCTTTTACAATATGTCACATGATATCATTTAGGGTTGTAATTTCAAAAAAGATATTCACAACTGGGAAGCTGGCTTGACCAAATCTTCCTCAGATGGCAATTAATTGACTGTGTTTAGGACTGACAAGACACCTGAGATGGGTCACCAGGAACTCAGCCTTGGAGCAGACAAAGGAAAAACTTGGAGCTGCAGGATCTAGAAGGGAGTAAACATGCAACTGAATAATACCACTCCTGTGCCTCTGTGCCATCTTTAGAAGTACATAAAATTACATGTTAAAAGCTGTTTATTGCTATTTTTGTCAGGATAAAGATCTAGGGTAAACACTGTTGCTTCTTAGGCAAAGCCAATCATTTACTCCTTATGCAGAAGATGATAACTTTCCAAGGGACTGGTCTTACAGTCTTCTATGAGCTATTGCAGGACCTGAAAACCAGGTCAGGCGCCAGAACTTTACGTTCCTACCTCAAGACAACCTTCTGCTGTTTCTTCTTTTAATGACTTTGAAAAATCTCTGTTAATTGCTCTCCTGTCCCTGCCCCCAAAAGAAAACTAATGGAGCCAGATGTTAGCCGTGTTTGCATGCAAGGCAATAAGGTTGGTGGCCAGAAGGGACATAGTAGTTAAAGTGAAATGTGAGGGTGAAGCACGTAAAATATAATATGACAGCACACGATACCTATCTCTAACCACCACCCAGTTCTGGAGGTTCCTGCTTTGATTATGTCTCTCCTTGCATTACCTTCATCCTCTATACCTACAGGTTTGCTGCTGTTTAGTCTCACCAATCGTGCTTTTTTACGTTGAGTAAAAGCATGAAAAGCTACAATCTGATGTCCCAATTATTTTTGTTTATCATGGGATGGAGGATTAAAGACAAAGGTAAATTCTTTGGGTTATCCAGTCTGGTAGTGGTTCTCAGAGCAAACCTAATGGGCAGTGGCAAGATTAGGCTGCTCAAAGAAAGTAGTGGGATTTCCCTTTCTGAAAACATGGAAGTGTATACCAGCGTGGTTCACGTGTCTCATCCTTAAGGGGTTCAGCTCTTCCTCTGCCATCTCCTGGAAGAGGGGCTTCATTTTGTTTGAGCTGCTGTCTAGAATTAATGTGAGATTTGGGATGTTCATGGGAATATTGACCCAAATGTTCAGCATAGCAAAGGGTCTTTGCTTTGTGACCTCTAATTGTAGAGGGTTAATTAACATTGATTATATACAGTTGTGGGCTTGCTTCAGGGTGGTGGGTTGGCTGATGTGGATAATGTACAGCTGTGGCTTGTTCGGGCTAAGTAGCTAAATAGCACTGGGTGAA
>JAVJGI010000060.1:66580622-66599914 GCA_035590275.1 Ibycter americanus | reverse complement strand
GAAGCAGGGTGGCCTGGCCTGAAGAGGATGAAGAAACAGCACGGACAGTAGATGAACTTTTGGAACCTTGTGTGGGAAAGCCTTGCTGCAGCGGCTAGTTTTGTAGTGCTGCGACAATCTTGCGGTTAAAGCTCTGGGAATTTGGGAGGTGAAAGAGGGAGTGACCAAAAAGCCACCTTCTCTTGTTTGTGTGTGGGTTGTGTTTGTGTATAACGTAGGTTTTAACGCTGACGTTCAGCAGAGAAGGAGGATTCTGTCCAAAGACCCTGAGGAGATGGGACTGCTTCCCTGCAAGCCTGGGTGAGGAGCCTCCAAGACAGGTGAGATTGCAGACGTGTCCCCGTGTGCAGCATCTTCTCTGAGCTTGGTCTAACATGACTTTCTGCTCTGGGGGTGGTTGTGGGCTGTGGAGTTTTTTTCCATTCCCTCTCTGGAGTGCCCTGATCTCTTCCTGTCTGTTGGAGGCAAGGCAGCTTCTGGATTCACTCCCTGTGGTACAAAAGTCTCGAAACAAAACACAGTGTCCCCTAATTGTGAGAGCTGAAATTATTTATGGACCTGGCCTTTGGAGTCAGAGCCTCAAACTTCTTTAATTACCTTTGGGGATCTGTGCACAGGATGCCATGGTGATGAGAATAATATTTGGAATTCAAGTCTTGTCTACTGTGCTTTAGCAGCTGGAATGGGCAAGCAGCTGATTATGACCATAACAGAAATCATACCAAAAACCTACATACACACAGTTTGGAGTGTTGGCTTTTTAATCAGACGTATAAAACTCTTGTTATCTTTCTTAAGCCTTGCTGGAAACAAAATTTGGAAGGAAAGCTCCTGTTCAATATTCAGTGTCCCTGTGCAATCTGAATCTTTACCTGTAAAGCTGCCTTTCAGAAAAAGTCCTCACCAAAGGAGGAAAGACTAGAATGTAAATTATTTTCTTGATACCGCTATCTGGGGCATTAATATATATCCACCAAGAAACAAAAACTGGAAATGCAAATTATTACCACTACAGATCCATACCAGCATTGCTGGAATTAGGCTGAATCTGCCACAGTTTGATTGAGACTTCGTGACATCTCTGGGGACAACTTAAGTTTAAGGTGATTTGTTTCTCAAAGGAAGCCATCCAGGTCCATTAGCAGACCATGGCAATTGTCGTCACGGTACTGTTACGGCAGCACTGATGGTATCTGTGGGCAGCTGCTGCTTTTCAAACTCCTCTCCAAGGACCCACCAAGGCACAGCTACGCTCACATGCTGCAGGCCACGGACTGGTGCTGCAATTGTTCCGAGAGGAACAAGAGGTCTTGGAGGCTCCTGAAGACATCTCATAGCTGGTCTGCTCCTAAAACACAAAGGGCCAGATTTCCCAAGGGTGGTGATGGATTTCCAAAGGCAATGGAAGTGTTTAGAAGACATGATCAGACTTCCCGCTGATGAATACTGAACTGGGCAGCAAGGGGGCTGAAGGAAGTAGCTTCTAGTCCTACATTCGTTGTGCTTCCAGTATGACTTTGGGAAGTTGCTTCTGCATCTACTGTTTCTTTTGCTTCCTATGGCCCTTCCCACAGCAACACCAAAGCAGTGATGGTTTCTTTACGGCGTTGAGGGTATGTGAACGGGTAGGTATAAGCAGAGCAGATTTCCCCCACCTAATTTTTTAGCTGCCCAGGTGCAAGACAGCTCTGCTGGTATATCATGGAATTAGTGCATAACTACTCAAGCCAGTGTATCCAATTCACAGGACTGACTCTCCATAGGGTAATGTAAGACTTGGGACCAGAGACAATTCACATTCAGCCAGATGGTAGCACAAGTCTATCAGCCCCAGCCACATGGGATTCATCTGAGCAAATAAACTGGTTGTCTAGTCTTGCTTTGGCACCACAGGGAAACTGGCACATTCAAGGCATGATTCATCTTGCCCTAAAGCTGATATCTAAAATAGGTCAGCTGAGCATGCTGTAAAAGTGCCGGTTTCTCTTCGCAGTTACAAAGAATGGGAGGCTCAGTAAGACACAGACGTCTCCAGTGTGGGTGTTTTGAATTAGGCAAGATGAATCCTGTCTATGCCGTATTTTTAAAAAATGCCTTGTGTGACGGATACTCAGGTCTCAGACTGGAAGTACCAGTCCAATTAAAAAGTACCATGTCCTGAAGGGCCCTCAAAGAAATGCATTCATGCTGAGCTCAAGTCTGACCCAACGGCTTGACGTATTTTTTTCCTAGTATTTAGTGGCTACAAGTTGCCAGGCTCTTCAGTGTTTGGTCCCCTCGAACACTTTTGTTTACTGACTGAATTAAAAAATTTAATAGATATTTTTAGAGATTTCTCCCATAACTTTGAAATGATTGGGATCAGGTAGCATACACATTTGCCCCTTCCTCCACAAAGAGCTACAGGACTTGTAACAATGAAAATATGACTTTTGCCCCAAATTGCTGTTTTCTTCCTTTTATATTTTCCTTTGTCTTCTATAAATCCGTAACGCTGTGATTGTGCAACAGCTAAGAGCAGAAGATTTTTTTGAGTAGTTTGGTACATCTTGAACTTTGATTTCTAATCAATCTGCACTAAAAGATATAGAAACCAATATAACAAGCCAGGCCTTTTCAGTGTCTTTCTTACATTTGAAAAAATAAATCTGAACAGTGACATGAGTCTTGTATAATTACTCTTCCACTTGTATTTCTGGACTTGTCAATCTGGTGAGCATCATAGAGTGGTATTAAAAGCTTTCTCCTCAATCAGAGATTTCATTTGCTTCCGTGTTTTACAGTAAATATAATCAGTTCAGCAGGAGATGGTTTTGTTCTCTGTGCTGGTGTCTTCCTAGTCAAGGGAGTTCTTGACAGAAGCCTGAGTAGGAAGTCAGTTGACACAAGCCCCAGGCACAGAGTGCCTTTCCAGCTGTAGGCAGAGCGCCTGGGGCTGGAGTCCCTGTGGGGCACCTGGAAATGTGTCTCCCCAGCAGGAAACCCAAGGACCTCTACTCATCATTTGCTGGTTGAAGTTTGGGGACTCCAGATGAGAGCCAGGCTCAACCACCCTTCAGGTGGGAGCAGGATGATGCCACAAGTCGGTTGGGTGGTTGCTGGGCCAAGGGCAGATCGTGCAGATCAACCTTAACTCCCTTTTTGTCCCAAACGTGGGGAGCTCTGGGAAGCTCCTCCAACCAGATATGGTCCAGAGCCAGGGACAGAGGGAGTCCTTCATCTTTTGACCCGAGACTGGCCCCATTTTGAAGGGAAGGGGAGGTGCTGGCACATGGCAAGGCTTGGCTGGGGGGTGGAGGGGGGGCCCTGTTCGGTGGGGGCTTGGACTGAGGGCCCCCCAGTGAGGATTGTGAATGATTTGGCACTCTTCAGAGGAGAGGAATAAAGGAATTTTCAATTAATGAAGAATTATCCTTTGGGTGCTTAGATATCTCTACGTTTAGACAGCAGCAGAGCAGGGAATTTTGAATATTGCTTTCTCTGCGTTTAAGCACCTGAATTCCACTGGTGTCTCATTTAATTTGTCTTTGCCCTTTTTTTCATTCTGACTTGCAGGCTCCATGCCTCGATTTCCAACACATAAACGCAATACAAAATACAATAAAAAGAAAGTGGAAACACTTTGGTTAAGCCTTGATGACAGCTGGTACGTAAATGCAAGGACTTATACTGTCTGACAGTACCGAGCAAGCTTTAGCACTTCGGTTTGTAACTTTCGCACGGTCAGACCCACAGACACACCAGTATTTTGGCGCTTTCGCCTATTACTCTGGTTCCCAAAACTGTATATGGATTTGAGAGAGATGTCAAGTTTCATGCAGTGTACATCCTTTGCCAATCCTTTGTTAAACAACAAGCAAACCTGCCCCTAAGCCCCAGCGATGATTTTTTCCCATATCTTTCCCAACACATTTAATCACTTGATGAGGATGAATTGTAGATTTTTTTACCTACTGACTTTGCGAAAGTCAATCTAAGAGTTGATATTTCTATTCTTTCCTGTTGTAACCACTAATAAATATTCTGTGGTGGGGCCTGAGCTGACAGTTGTGATGATGAGACGGGGTGGAACAGAAATACTTGATCTTCTGTGGCTGCACTGACAGCTGGTGTGGACTGGCACAGCTCCAGTGGAGATCCGGCCCCTGGTCTGGAATGCGTACAGGGAATCTGTCTGTGAAGGCAGAAGTCATTTTACAGCCCACATTTATCCTTAGCCTGACGGGGTTTAATAGCTGATATCAGGGTGCGGTTGCATCCTACAAGGGATTGAAGAAACTCGTCATTAAATGCAACCCTGCTGCATAAAGCTCTGGATTTAAGCCGAGAACGGAGAAAATGGGCAGGAGAGGATGCCATGTGCAGAAAAGCAAACTAGTTTTCAAAGCAGGTGAGGTTTTTTTGCATTGCAATGCTGGTAATCCAAAGGGAAAAGCTAGTAGTTAAAGTGGGGACCTCGGGAGCACTCATCTCCTGACAAGCAAGGAGAGGCTGCTGAGCCAGCCCAGCAGCCACGGTGGCAACGAGCATCCCGCCCGGCGAGGCGTGCAAGCTGTTGCGCAGCCCCACACCAGCCAAGAGCAAAGCAAGCCAAGGTGCCAGCCTGGGAGCCAAGCAGGGATCCAGCTGTCGCTTTCGGGGAGGGTAGAACGGACTCGGCGGCTTCACTGAGCTTGGCACTCGAGCCCCACAGCCTGGCCAAGCGTGCCCCTCGAGTGTGCGTGGCAGTAGGCAGTGCTTCTGAAGCAGATAGATAAAGAGGTTGTACGGGGACCGCTTTCCGCACAGCAATTAACAGGAAGAGACGGCACCGAGCGAATATTTCAATTGCATGTACAGGAGGTGCCAATATGTTTTGCCGTTCTGCGATTGTGTTCTGGAGGCACCAGCAGGGCCGTTACAGTGAAGGGTCTGTTCAGTTGGCATTTCCACTGTAAACCTAATTTTTGAAAGGGGTTATAATGTGGCCATTTTTAATTAACGAGGGGATTAAACTTGGCACGCGGGTACTCAAGGGCTGTTTGTTGCTGGTTTAATTTATTTTTTTAAATCCAATCTGTTAGGCCCATCTCAAATAATATTCTTTGTTTCCACTTGCTGGTGTTGACTTTAAATATGTCTATATGTATGTGTGTGCCTGAATCTATGTATAAAAGAAGTGAGATTTATCAAGGTGAAGAACTGCGTCGGAGTAGGTGAGCAGGTTGCTGAAGGATCCCACACTCCCAAGGCCACTGTAACTCCTACCAACTATGTGCTGAAACACGGTATGCAGAAGCGGTTGCAAATTTTTTGCTGAATCTCAGAGCAGAATTTTGTCCACTTGGGACATGCAGAAATTTTTTTCCAGACTTAGGCATCATTCTTACAGACAGTATTTTGATAGATAAATATTAGTGGCTCACAGCTTCAAAAAGAACCAGTCAGCTTGCTAGCAAGTCACTATTATAATGTATAAAACCATGTAAATAACATGACACTGTAAATAGTTACCTATTGCAGATTATATTGTTCTAAAACCTCAAAGTTATAACACCATAAACCTCTCAGTATTCCTTATGCGGTCTTCCCTTATACAAATGTCCATTTTTTTGTCCCTGCCATGTGTGTAAAAGCGAGCTTTCAAAAGAGCGTGTACAGTTTGTAACAGGTATTTACACTGTCTTACAGAATTACAGTGCTGGAAGGAATGAGAGAGTACCAACTATGCCAGCAGCACTCTTAAGAGCTGCTTTTTTTTTTTTAACTTGTTTTAAGAATCTGTTTAAAAATCTGCTTTTAATGATGTAGAGTCCACCTTGTCAGAAAAATTATTCCTGTTCTCTACTATCCCAACCACTGGAAAGTTTTTTTGTCATATCTAAACTGCATCTCTCTCTTCTTAACTTAATCTCATTAATTCTTGTCCTATATGCCCTGGACATGGAAAACAGATTGTCTCTTGCCTTTTTGCAGCATGCTTTTCAAGTGCCAGAAGGCTGTTGCCTTGTCTCTTGGTAGTTCTTGCTTCTTCAGGTTTTCCAGCTTTCCCAACACGCTGTGTTTTCAAGGCCCCTCAAAATTTGTCTGTCTTTTAAAAAAATGTGTCTCTCCTCTCTCTAACTGGTCCAGCCTTCCTGGGAGTGCTGAAGGTTTTGGGTGGTGTTTCAGCAGAGTCCTTGCCGCTGCTTCTTGGAGCTCAGCAAGAAAGAGCCCTTCTGCTCTTTCACAGATGTTTTCTTAAGCATCATCTACAGATGACCACAACACATAGAGTGCTGGAGTAGGACTCACCAGAAAGAACGACACCATCTCTGTTTTTGTACAAGTGCTTCACAGCCCTGTTGGCAAACACCCAGCTGGAAGGATCTGCAAATGGCTGTGTCTGAACCCTTGAGCTGGTGGCTGGGGAGCCCTCAGTTGCTCATGAGACCAGAGCTCCGTGGTGAGCAGGGTGGTGGCAGTGGTGTGTAAATCACCCAGGCTCTGTATTGCACTAGGAAAAAGCCACTGCAAACCACTTGTGCAGTTGACAGGGCCTGTTCTTCACATCAGAGGCATCCTTTGGTCTCACCAAAAGTCACATCCTGGGTCAGCAAGTCCACAGCTTTGTCCCAACTTTGGCCACAGTCTGTGGGAAGCTTCAGGAGTCGCTGAGCTGGTTTGGTAATTGCCATGTACTATTTCCATCTGTCTGTCTGTGCTGCCTGTTGGATCGCTGGCCAGTGGCCATCCCAGCTGATGTCTGTCTTCACCCTATGGCTGCTCTTCCATCTTTGAGGATGGGCAAAATGGAAATCTGCAGTGCAAAGCAGGTGGGTAACAAAGGATGAGTTGTCCTTTTAGTTCTAGCACTCGGGGTGGGATTCAGCCTGAAATGACACCTACAGTAGCTCTCCACATGTATGCTTGAGTCTTTAAGCTCCTGTTTTCAGTGGAGAAGTCAATCTAAAGAGCAGCACAGCAGACCAGTCAGTTAGGGCTTCATTTGTTTGACCGAACACAGGTGTCAGTCCAGAAGAGCAGAGGTCTTCCTTAGGTCCCGTGTCATATCTGCCAGCCCCATGCCCCAAGCTCAACTTTCAGCAGAGCTGACTTGCTCTGTGGTCTCTGGCGGGTGTCCAGGCACCCAAATCCCACAATGTTATTTAAATCCTGTGCCTCAGAACTGAGCTCTGACATTGACCCACCACCTCATTTGTTTTCCAAACAAAACGCTCCAAATGCGTGAGGCTCAGAGGATGCTTTGATTATATACACAGTGAAAACATTTTAGGTAAAACAGATGCTGCCTGCATTTCCAGTGACTTTTACAGCCTTGCTCTCCCTGCAGCCCCTCTACCTTGACACGCAACTAGACATGTTTCCAGACTCAGCTTTCAGCTGAGTTGGGCTCAGTAAAGTCAAAATCCGCTGGGGTTGGTGAAGAAATCTGTGTGTTTTCCTGAGTCCCTGAACTGTCCCTGGCCACACTGCAGGCAGCACTGTTCGAGGACTCAGTGTAACTGGTGGTTCCCAAAGTGAGAAAGGGGTTTTGTGTAAGCAATGAAGTCACCACAGCAACTACGATTGCTTTGGGTACTACACCCCCCCTCTGCGTTCGTTTCACTGATTTTGAAGGTGACTGTTCAATAATTATCGGCTGCCTTCTGTTCGCTGGGTGGAAAAACCCAGGGGCTTTGGTTCCTCTCTCCTGGAGGCTATCAGCTGGAAGGCGAACAGCAAGGGCATGTTATTCCCCTTCCTGGGAGCACTGGGGGCTATTCCCGATTTTGGGATTTAAGGAAGAGTATTTTTGCAGGAAACATGGCAATTTGCATGGGCTGGGGGTGGTTTATCTCGTACAAATTGCTTTGCCCCAGAGCGGTAAGGATGCTGTTTGAGGGGGTGCAGCAATCACTGTTCCCCGGTGTGATGGGTTTGTCATCCATGGTAGTGCTGCTCCTGGGGTATGCATGTTTGTCAGTTGAAATTTTTCTGCAATTTCCTTGACAGAGGCAGTGAGTGACACACGTTCCCTTGGGAGATATTTCCATGTTTTTACTATTCTTCAGGCTTCTGTGACATTTCTCAAGTCCAGTTGTTGGAGCCTCAGGTTCAACCATCTACACTGCCCTGGACCACGTCCCAGCAGGGATAATTTGGCCCTTCAGCAGTGAATACATTCACTTCTGCAGCTCATGGTATGGACTGTTTAGGAGTGGGTTTCTCATGTAAAATCTTAAAACCCACAGTGGAAACCTCCATCATTGTGCACCAGGTCCAGCAAAATTTTTCATTCCTGTAAATCCCAACAATGAATTAAAAATAAAGATTAAGAAGAAAACCAAAGCTGCTTTCACCTTCTTTTTTTGGTAGAGGTGCTTACAGGACTGATATTTTCAAGCTTTCGGTGATACCTAAAACACATACACACAACTCCAGGAATGCCAGCTATTAGGAAAAGCACCCCCTACTATGAGTTTCTTGGTAAAACCATGGCAGTTGACAACACCGAGCAGCAAACACAAGCTACCTAAAACCAGCTGCTCTTCTGAGTGTGTTAACCCTGCTTGCACTTCTCTGACCTGAATAGTGACAGGTCTTTTCACAGTCCACCAGAGATTTTGAAAATTTACACAAAGCAACTCTCGCTGTCCCTGCACTTTAGAGGTATCTGAAGAACTTTCCTGAGTGAGGGCTGTTGATGGACAGATCATGGTAGTCTCCTCTATCTTCACCACAGTGAACAGAGAGGAGAAACCACTTTTTTTTTTTTTCATCTTTTTTTTCCCCCCAGCCTGAAGGTGCATCTATGCAAATGGTTTGACTTTCTGGTTGCCCCTGAGCCATCTGTACCATGTGCATGGGTGTAGGTTCATTCCCCAGCTTCCAACCAGCTTCTTCTCCCCAGCGTGCAACCCTGAGGGTAGTTTGCTGCAGGGACCTCTTCTTACCTCTTCTCGATTCCACTAAGGCTGGCCCGCTCTGCCCTCGCATGCCTCCATACCCCACCCTGAGGTAGGCACCACACATTTGAGGTAAACTGGGATGGGGTTAAATTAAGATCTTTCTATTCCTGGCCAAAGGAAGAGGGACTGATATCAGGTCCCCGACATCTGTCACCAACCACTACGGAAAAAGGGAAACTTCTCTTATCTATTATTGTTGTTGTTGTTATCACTGTTATTACTATACTAAGAACCCACTGAGGCTCTCTTATTATGTTGTTAAAGTCAACGTTTTCCCTGTGCACAGCATTCTTCAACCTGGGAAAGATAAAGAATTTTTGATAAAGATATGCTGATGATGTTGCTAATTAGTTTTTCATATTTAAAAATATGGCTGGAGGCAACTGGAGCAATCTCTTTGTTGCAGGACATTGTAGGCTAAAATGTATAGATGCTTGATTTCCTCTGCAGGGATCTCACAATATGCTAATTTGTCCTTGTAGCAGCATTCATTTTTTTAGGTCTTTGCCACTCGATTTTGCAAATCTATTATGTCAAAATATAATCAGTCATATGTGCACAAGATGCAGGCTTCCACCCACATATGTAGATGTGTGTATGTGTCAGTACGTGTTCACACACATATATATTTTAAAAAAAAAAAATCCACAGATATGTATGTTTGTGTATATTTATATGCACACACTGATATATTTATATTATTTTATATTATTTAATGAAATTAAATGTTTAATGAAATTAAATGTTAATTTTTTATAATTATCTATAATATGTGCATATGCATGGAATTTGACATCTATTTAGGAACTCAGCGTGCGAATGGCTAATTGAACTCATAGGGCTTAGCTGTTCCAGGGAACATTTCACTCTCAGTTAACTTAAAATATATAGTTTATAGTCTCTGCCCAACACATACAGTTTGCAAGCTTAAGTTGTATGCTTGCCTATGCATTTTCCTAACACTTCCATCTGAACTCTCATTATAATTTACTTTCAATAGCTATAACCTGTCATTTTTAAAAGTCGCATAATAATGTGGTTAGTTCATATGAAAAACGATGTTTGCTCTGAATTTGGTTATGATTGTGACATTGCTGTTAGGATTTTAGTAAGCTTCACACCCATAAACTGAAAGGACAGTTGGTAAGTTTATTTTTTAAACTTCCCTTTCAACCACGTCCCCCCCAGCGAAAACCAAAAAGTCACACAGAGAATTTTCAACACGTTTACTGGACTTTCCGTGTTCATTTCCAGCAAAATTTCACTGAGGCAAGGGAGAAAGGCTGAGATTTTTACCCCTTCAGATTAAAAATAAATTGCAGTTTTCAGGTGTTGAGAATTAAAAATATTCCTGACACAAGGAAAGCCATCCGCTGAACCACTGTGCTGTTTCTTCCCTGGTCCAGTTGTATGTCCT
Source organism: Ibycter americanus (assembly GCA_035590275.1). Classification (NCBI taxonomy): domain Eukaryota; kingdom Metazoa; phylum Chordata; class Aves; order Falconiformes; family Falconidae; genus Ibycter; species Ibycter americanus. The sequence goes on along the minus strand of JAVJGI010000060.1, from coordinate 66,589,567 downwards.
GTCTCCTTCTCTGTGCTGGGCCTCTGAATTATTGTCCATTATCAGGTTTTTTCCTTTTCTGGGTGCTGGAGCAAAGTGCCGAAAGGGGCTCATGGTGTTGCATCTTTGCATGACTGAGAAATGGGAATGGCTTGTCCCAAGCAGCGCCTCATGGCTCGCAGAGCCGCCAGGAGCTAGAAGCTGAATGTCTCAAACATGGAGTTTTGTGGCAAATGTCCCAGATACGGAGTTTTGTCGAAAAAATTTTATTCCTCTTGAAATGGCTGAGCCGGGTGGTTTCCTTCTCCATCTTTTTGAATGTTGAAAATGATAGTTGGGAAAAAAAAGGAGTTTCTAGGGACTGGAAACCTGTTTTTAAAGCATTTTCAGGAACACATTTTGGAAAAGCAGCCATGACATCTTTCATTAAAAACAATCCCAACAGCTATTTTGGCAACTTTAAAAAAATTCAGTTTGTTTCAAGTTTTCTTTCTCTGTATTGCTTTTGCCTTGGTTACTCTCCTGGAGAGCCAGCTGTAGCAGGAGAAAAAGTTTTGCATCTCTCTTCCTTCTTGTTATCCAAAAAATCTTATAAAACGGTTGTGAATCACACTGAAAAAGAATCTCAGTTGTCAGTACTGGAGCCAAACCAAACAATAATTCTAAATGACGTTCTTTCTAGGTCTGTCCTGAGCAAGATCAAACAAGCTTTCCTAACTAGACCAGTTCAGTTCCTGCTCAAAAATAGTTCAAGATCACATGGAAGCTCTTTTATCATCCCAATGGGATTGGTTCTATTTGCAGTCTTAAAATTTTGTATGACGACTGAAAATTGGGAAATCTCAGAAAAGGATTTATTGTGAGCTTTGGGGGAGGCTCTCTTGCTGCTTTTGCTGCTTTTTTTTTTTTTTTGCGTCTTTTTTTTTTTTTTTTTTTTTTTTCCCCCTTTCTTGATTCCAGACTGTTTACTGGATTCTACTCAAAGCTGCAAAGTGTTGTTTTACCTGTTGCTGCTCTTTTCAGGGAGCAAACTGTGCCCCTCCCCAGGCTCATGGGCTTGTGGTGGGAAAGGTGGGAAGGCGTGCAGACGGGGATCTAGGGCCGGGGGGTGTCATTTCTGTGGGGCCAGCACGAGTTCGGCAAAGGTTGGTTGTGACCTGGAGCGGTTGCCAGCTCATCTGTCACTGATGTACACAGAGTTGGTTGGTGACATTTTTCATCAGGAAACAAGTTATCCCAAATGTCACAGGTCATTTATTTTTTTTTTATTATTATTTTTATTTTTATTTTTTTTGCTAGCTGTTCCCTGTTTGCCGTTGTAGTGGCTGGGGATGTTGAAGCTCTTGTGCTGTACACACCTCCTCCCCTCTGACCCAAGATAAGCTACAAAGGCCATGCAGGTCCCATGCACACATCTATTTCACCAAGCTGGCTTGGGTTGGTGGTGCCCAGGGAGTGCTCGAGGAGTCCCAGGAAACCTTCTGGAGACTACCACAGGCCTGTCCTGGGCTATATAGACAAAAGCTGCCTTTAGCCTTTCCTTGTTTCTTCTCTTGGCAGGCACTGAAAATCAGGTCTTCCCTCTGTGCTTCGGTTCTCACTACTTCTGCGCCCAAGGAAAATGGCGTGGTTACTCCAAATTAATGCACATTCAGCTAAAACAACCTGTCTTCACAAGCAGCTGCTTTTGCCCAGAGCTTGAGCCTCCCTGAACATATAGAAGCTGCAGGAACGTGCCCCTTACTCAGCGGCATGTTTACATCAAGAGCTTGTTAGTGATGTGACGAGTGGTGGTGCAGTTGCAGGGCAGTTTAAAACACAGGAGCATGTTGAGTTGCAGGAGCACTGGGTTGACTTTGGATGGGGATAGGACACAACTATTTGGATGCAGGATGGACTGGGGAGGCTGTGAGTGACTAGTGATGGGAAGGATGGCTTTGGGGAGGGTTGGGTCATATAATAAATGACAAGGTTGCCAGTACGAAAGGCAAAAGGGGTTTCTGGATGAAAAGACAATTATTTGATCCAAGAGGAGGGGAATAAATACCACGGGGAAAGACAGACTGGTGCTGTGGAGTTGCCTCCCTCTGCCCGGTGGGACCAGGGCTGCCCGCCCTGCTTATCAGCTACTGTCTCGTACCAACTTCTCTGCCACTTCTGCTGCCTAGTTGCTCCTGCCTTATTTTTACCCAACAGTTCCTTGTCTTTTGATTGATTGGTTGGTTGTCCATTCTTCAGATAATCTTCTCCATCAGTTCAGTTCCAACCCACCATTGGCACATTCGTTATTTTCAGTCCCCACCACCTCCTCTGCTATTCTCATGAGATGTTTCAATGGCCCTGGTTAGCCCTGGATTGCTAAAGCCTGACTCTGCTCTCACCAGACAACCACATTTAATGTCTTTACTAACTCATTGTGCCCCATCCTTACATCCTTTATGGCTGAGGATGGGTGGGCAGGCACTGAAGGTCACCCTGTGTGCCCACAGCCACAGGGAGGCTGGCTGGGTCAAGGGCAGGGACATGCTGGTTTGTTTTCACCACATGCGCATGTAGAGGTGAAACCCATCTCAACCGTTCACCCTGCCTCTTCATTTTGACTCTGATACAGCTACAAGGAGAAACCAACATCTCTTGGCCTCCATCTGTGGGGATGGCATCTCCTCCAAGACTGCTAAGGGCCAGTCTTTGCACCGTAAAGCCAATTCAGTATCAAAGCCTTAAACATCTAAAACCACAATTAGACTTTGACTAAGCACCCCTCTTCCCTCCCCTCCCCTCCCAGTCTCACGGACGTGGGGGCTGAGCCCACCTCTTCCGCAGGACAGAGGACATGGGCATCTTCACAACGGTGGGAAGTCTACTGCAAATCATGGCGAGTTTCTTCTAGCAGTCACTTGCATTTTTGCCCATGAGCCCACCATCATGGGCTCAGCTGAAGGAGAAGATGGGAACGTTATTTTTGCCTCGTGTTGAGGAGTCTCTTTTACCTCTGACTAGTTCCCTGTTGCAGGAGATTTTGTACGTGAGACTTCAGAGGATAAAAATCGATGCCTCCTAGCACATCTTCTGCATGTGCACTCGACAGCTGACAGCTTCATTGCAGGTGATGTGGCAGGGAGCCTGGATGGTGCAGAGGAGCCCTGCCCAGGGACAGGGGCCACCCTGGGCACCCTGCAGCCACCGTGAGCGGCAAGGGGTCCTGTGCGCAGAGAAGGACATGTCCCGGCAAACCATTGCTCCTCAACTCTGCAGGGCAGGTGTGTTTTGCATATCTACTTAACAGCTAGAGGAAGGATGGGAGAAGACCTTTTTATCACTTAAGAGTGATGTGCCTTTTCTCCACAGGATTCCCTCCTGCAACACAAAGAGGCTCAGCGTTGGCGAGGGGGTAGCGTATGGCTTCCTCACAGGCCCAGAGCAGGATGTTCAGAGACCCTAGAAATCCTGGCTGAAGGGCTCAAGTTGTGATGTTCAGTTACGTTAAGAGAGTTCTTAGCATATTTAAAACCGATCCTGCCATGCACACTTCTCACAGATAAGAGGCCTTTTCCCTGGGCAATGAGTCCAAGGGGTGGTCGGGTATTGCCTGAGTCACTACAAGGTGCTTTTCAACAACCATTTTCAGGCAGCATGAGCTCTGCCATGCTGGTTGAAAGCTGCCTAGCAAAGGATGGCTTTAATCTGCGCCACATCAACCATGGCCACCGGGCTTTGTTTTTTTCAGGGCATGAATTGGATGATATCGGGGCAGCCCACAGAAGCATGTGCTTGGTGGAGCTGGCTGTATCTGTGAGGCTAAGGGAGAAACGGGTCCTCCGGCTCCGTAATTGCATAACAGCTTTTATGTCTTTAAACAGGTTGTATTTGCCAGGAAACTCACGTGAGTTACCTTTTGAGTGAGGTAACAAATGCTAAACACATTAAGTACAAACCATTTGCTCATTTATTTTCATTTCAAGCCTGAGCCAATTATAATCATAAAAAAGAGTGAAACATCAGGAATTAAAGCCCTACCTTCATGTTTGGCCATGCAAGGTAGTGCAGCTCAACCTGCCAAAAGTCCTTCACAAGTGAAAACATGGAAATACCATCTGAAGGTGGGATTCAGTAAGAGACCTGAGTGGGATTTGGGAGGCCTGGGTTAGCTGGTGGCCTTTGCCATCTGCTTTTAATCTTTGCCTGACCCGTCTCTTTGGACTCCAGGTTCTTTGGGACATGGAATGTCTCTTCCCATCCATCTGCAGAGTGTCTTGGGGCTCATCTCTGTGCTGTTAGTGTTATAAGCAGCATTTCCACTGCACTGAAAACACTGCAAGCCCCAAAGTATTTTCTAAAATGGACCAAATCTAAAAACAAGTGACAACATTTCCCAATAAGTAACCTCCTTCAATATTTAATTTCAACTTGATGGAAACATTTTGCTCTAAACTGTTCCTAACTGAAGGAGGTCAGTCCTTTTAAAATTTCTTTTTATATTTTTTTAAAAGATAAAAATAATTTTCAGGTTAGGGAAATTGCTTTCGTTGGATGTCAGCAACATTTTGCCACCATTTCTGTTGCATTGTGACCCTGAAACAGCTGTCTCTGAACTGCTTTTCACCAGGCTGCAGAAGGCTGAGTGGCAGTTGCATTCTCATCCTACAAGTGGCTGAATTTTAGTGGTGGAGTGAGACATCCCCTGCAGCCATTAAAGTCAACGTTCATCATCAGTTACTTTATTCTAGTGGCTTAGAGAGTGCAATTTTCATTTCTTGAAGAAGAAACTGCTGTAATCCTGTGTCTCCTCTATCATATGAGAGTATACTGGAGCTTCCATTAATCACTATAAGTTGCTGAGAGATCATAGGCAGAAAATCACTTGAAAGAGCAAAATACTCTAAACGTTACAAAGTTAAACAAGAAAAACTCCAAATCACTGTAAAGATCGACTTCAGAATTGCAAGTTATAATTATTTTATGCTGTTTGAGACTGGGATCTTGTGGATGAAAAAAGAGCAGATTCAGGCTGTGTTGGCTCACTGTATTTACTTGATTGCTCTCTCTTAGCTCAAGTCAGTGTCATCCAAGATACACCATCAAGAAGACATCAAAGGTTGCATTCTGGACCAAATCCAAAACCAAAAATCCCCTCTGAATTCACATTTTCAGCTCCAGGCAGCAGTATTGCAAAATGCCATGGTGAGGAGAGTTGAAAATCCCTGCTGACACTGTTTTCTGGCTGGAAAAGACTTTTAAGAAGTTTCACTTCCATATTGAAAAGAAGGAATGGCGAGGGGAAATCTGAGTTTACCTAAGTAGCCTAAGAATCCTTACTCGGGATTATTTCTCCTGGAGCACGTGCTTTCCAGCTCCAAAACAGCAACAGGTGGTAGGGATAAAGCTCAGCAATGGGATAACAGGAAACAGCATTATAGAAACGATGGCCTTTATAACTCACATCAAGAGATCCTTTATGCTGCAGTGTCCCTGGGAGAGCAACATGTCATGCCTGCTAATTACCTACCCGACCAGGACATTGACCTTTTTATTACAGGAGGCATTCTCAGACTGTCCCAAAGAAGACAGGTGGCTGTAATCAGCATGGGAACTCCCTATCTGAGTGGTCTTTTTCCCAGAAGAAGTCTGAGGATAGTATCTGGAGGCTCAATGTTTCCTTTCAAAACCATGTAGCCAAAATTCACAACCTGGTTTCAGTATTTGCAAAATCTCAATGGGAGCAGGTGGGTCTTTTTTTTTTTTTTTATTGCTTACCCCTTGCTTATGGGCTGACCCTCGCTTGAATGTGTTTGTTATTCGGAAGAATCTGCTAAATGGGTTTGTGCAAAAAAAACCCCCACCCTTTGGATTCAGCTCCTGTGATGTTGCTGAGTGCCAGGCGTCAAGCGCAAAGTACTACATTTCTGCTGTGTCATCAGCTTCCTCTGTTGATGGGTATTATTGCTTCTCCATGGCTGGATGCTTCTATCTTTTAAAGCAGAACAATCAGGAATAAAAAATGTCAAATGAGAAATGAACTATGAAGGACAAATATTTCAATTTCTGCGCAGATAACCTGTCCTTGTTAGCCTTGGATGGTGGTCTGTGTGCAAAAAAGGAAAAAAAAAAAGCCATTATCCAAGTACCTGGATGAGCAAAACACCGACTGCATGTTTATTTATGAAAAGTAAAGGCAGCTCCTGGCCTGCAATCCCAGAAAGGATCATTGTCTTATCTAATTTGGTCTCCTCTGTGGGAAGCCTATCGTTTCCACCCTGTTTCCTATTTGAGGTTTTGTCAGGTTTCAACTTCCCTTCATGGCTGGTTCAGCCATGCAAACGAATTCCTACAACTCTGCATGACACGTCAGTTCATAAAGATTACACTGGCAGGTCAGAAGAACTTAAAAGACGATGTTTGTGCCAGGATGTAAGCCTGAGCGCAGGTTTTGTGTGATCAGCTTGGTGGAGGTGGCCTGTCCTGTAAAGCTGGAAGCCTTTTCAATGATCGCGGCTTAGTCACCCATGATCACCAAGAACATTAAAAGCCTTTGCCTCCATGCTTTGGAGCGACTGATGACAGTTCAGTACAGGAAATAAAAAGATCTGTCTGTAGCTCTGACTAATTAAGAATTTACTGCTGCATCTTATGCAGAAGTGCCAAAGACAGTGGACGCAGCATGTGGTTAGTTTATGACATTTGGTGTTCCTTGTTATATATGAATAGCCAGAAATAAGCTTTCAAAAACACGAAGCAATGATGCTGGCAGTAATTAAATAACACTGAACTAGAAGCTGGTAGATAACGTAACACTGTTTGTGCTGAACTGGCTTTGACCGTTAATGATTTGTACCTGTAAGTACTGCTGACTCTGGGAATCCTTTGTAAAGAGACTTGTTCCTTTTCTTTTCGTTGCTGAAAGAATAATACAGATATGTTTGGAACAACTGGGCTAAAACAGAGTTTTACCTGGCTCACAGGCACAGGATGATGTTTCTGAATGCTGCGCTGCAGACTCACATTTGAATGAGGCTGTTGTCTGGAAACAGAACAAACTAATTTCTTGTTTCTGCCTTGATTAGCCGATTGTGTGAAACCGTTATTCATGTTTTAATTCACTCCGCACGAACAGGGTGTTCATACTTCTGACCCTCAGGCCACATCCTGCCTTACTGCTTGCACCTCTTCAAAGAAAGGAGTAAAACCTACTTCTGCTCTGAAAATGGTGGACACAGAAAAGGCATATTCTCAGCTGTGTAAGCCTGGATGCTTTTCGTGTGTTGAGAGTTGTTTTCTGGCTGGGAAAGAGTATGCAGTGTTTACTGCCATCAGCCCTGGTGTACTAGCAGAACTCGGGAACTGGAGCCCTTTCTATCTTCTGCATCATCTGAAAGAATTGATCGTTACCTTCTAATTGTAGGACACGTTTTGTAATCCCACCGCCATCAGACTTTGCTCTTGCTTACCCATGTGTAACCTCCAGGAGACACTTTATTACTCTTGATGGATGAGCCTGGAAGAGCTCATCTTGACTTTCAGATCCTAAGCTGCATTTACAGCCCTGGAAGATGAGAATCTGGAGGAGAAACATTTTGCTAGTAAACAGAGCAAATGAACATACAATAAACCTCTGAGACACTGTAATCCCAGAAACTCATGACACTATTAATAATGGCTCCTTTTCAAAGTGAAACCACACTTCATGCCCCAAAGCCTCCAAAATTATGTATGGGAAAGCTGCAGACATCACATTCCTTGGAGGGCAATGGCTTGTATCTTCCATTTCTCTGATGATGCTGATTTTTTCCCCCTTTATCAGAGATTGATATGGCTCCCTTAAGAATCCTCATTTAAGTAGCTTCAATCTTTTTCCACTTTACACTTATTGATCTTCTGGGCAGAATGGGTAATCTGGTTAGTGGAAAATTTTAGGGTTTTGCAGTTAGTTTTTATTCTCAGGAAGGATGAAAGGAGGAATTTTGACCTGTTGATAGAGCGTGAGTGTCTTTACATGTAAAAGTACATGTTCCACTTCCTACCTATACCAGCTTTACATATATATGGTGGGTAACAGAGGCACTTATCTGTGTGAAACAAAAAGCCCAGCACGCATGGTCGTTCTGCATTTGAGCCTGAGTGAAGATCTGAGCCATCAGGATATCACTTGCCTGGGCTTATTGTCTCTGTTATTGCACCCCCACCCCCCAGCACCCCCATCTTCCCAATTTGTGAGTATTTCCTGAAACAAAAGATGTATCATCCATCTCTGTGTGTTGCTGCGTGAGGCTGTAGGCAGTGACTCCATGGTTTTGGGCAGACCGCGCCTGGGTAGGGCCCTATGCAGGCTTCCTCCACAACTCGTTCAATCAAACCAACAAACTGCTACAGAACCTGAAAAGTACTTAGATGCCCTCTGCCTCCTTAAACACGTAATTCGGGTGTCAGTTAACAAAATGACCTCTGAGTACTGAAATATTCACCAGTAGCTGTGATTAAAGCTCACGGTACCCAAAACCCATTAGGAGAAGGCTTGCCAGTCCACCTGGAGACCAGTCAGAAGATCTGCAGCCAGTAAGAGTTTTCTTCCATCGCAGATGGAGCTCTGCCCAGGTGCTTGTAGATGGGGACCCACGCAGCATGCATGTGCTCAAGTTCCCAGCTTTAATGGCCAACGCAGAGTTTAGATTTGGGTCCATGACACCTGTGGGAGGTGCTCTAAACCACGTTGGGGAGCTGCCTATCTGCAGTGGGTTTTCTCACACTCAATCTGAGCTCAGCCACCAAATCCTAGCTCAGTCACCACGGCTTAGGTTCACAAAGCACAAGAGACGCCCCCTCCCCACGCAGGGAGGGTTGCACCCAGGGGTTGCATTGTCCTTCCTTGGGAGGATGTAGAGGGTTAATCAACATTGATATTATACAGTGGTGGGCTTGCTTCTGGGGTGGTGGGTTGGCTGATGTGGATAATATACAGCTGTGGCTTGTTT
>JAVJGI010000060.1:66549914-66580522 GCA_035590275.1 Ibycter americanus | reverse complement strand
GAAGCAGGGTGGACTGGCCTGAAGAGGATGAAGAAACAGCACGGACAGTAGATGAACTTTTGGACACTTGTGTGGGAGAGTCTTGTTGCAGCTTAATAATTTTGTAGTGCTGCAACAGGAGGAGGCACGTCAACACTGAGGAATCCCCACATTTGGAACCGCCATACCTCCATCCCATCTGAGGGAATGGAGTGGGATCTACTGCTGCTGCTGAGTCGCCTGCCCAGAGTTTGTAGCCGGGATGTCGGGCCACTGCTGCAGCTGTCAGTTTAGCAGATTTTAGTGCTTTGATAGACTGCATTTCTGAAAACTGGCCTTCCTGCTTTACAAGTGTTATTGATTATAATGTGAGTTGTATTGCAGCTGGAACTGTAATAGACTTGTAAAGGATTTATTTTTTATTTTTTTAACCAGACTTGGGGGTTAAGTGGATACGACATTATGCCATTATTATAGCCTCAATATTATTATTTTTCTTTAAACTGGGATTGTTTATTATGCATGCGTTGAAGTACAAATGTGGAACAAATGAATCTGGTATCAAATTAATGCGGTGATCAGGTTTCCCCCCCTTCCCTCTTTAGTTGCCATAACAATCCATGATCTTGAAGCAACAATAAAATTAGAATTGCATTAAAGGTGTTTACATCATGTACGCTCTGTATCCCATTATTATTTTTCACTGTAATAAAAACATTGAGTGTTTGCTTTGGAAAAGAACACTGTTACAGCTCTTGCCTTGCCATGGCTCACATCGCTTTTTGCAGCCAAAAGTTGTTTGTTTTGAGAAGAGAGAAGGGTATTCTGGGCTGGAAGTTTTGGAGGAGGGGTTACTTTGGTTGTTTTTAAGATAATTTTTCTCTTTTACTTGTAGGAAGCAATTTTGGGTGTGCTACCTTTGAATTTCAGAACTTCAAAGAAATGTATCTCGGCTTTTAAATGTGTGGCAAATCTCCACCCCTACTGTTGTGGAAAGTACATCTTCTAGCTCTTCGCCTTACTGACAAGAAGTAAAATAAAGCAACGTGTGGCAGGAAGAGGTTTCATTGGTATGTATGTGTGCGTGTGTGTGTGTACAAATGTATGTATATGATGTAATTAACTTCACCTCCCTGTGACTGCACAAGCTTCTGCCCCTGGGGACAGGATGAAAGGAAAAAACATGACAGATGTTAGTCATATTGCCTAGTGCATGACTTGAAAGTGCTCTGCTAGTTCAGCAATGAGCGTTATGGAAAAGCATTTATGGAACAAAGAGGCCGTTATCTCAGTATCTCAACTGTGCTGGGCATCACGGAGCCCCTTTACTGCTGCTCCTATCCAGTCTGGCACATTATTCCTTGCTGCGACATCTTTCTATGTAGCCTTTGTAGATAATCCTTGTGATAAAGCTCCCTTCAGAAAAATGGGAGGTTTTCATTTTTAAATACATAATGTGATAACCTTATGCTGAGGCTGGACTTGAATAGAAATACCATGAGAAGATTTTCCTTCTCCATCCACTAAGCCTGCTGTTCTCAGATGCAAACCATCCTTTGATATTTTTTTTTTTTGCAAGTTTAGCCTCTGTTAGGAGCACAGGATCCATCTATTTATGAACATCGTGTGTGATTATTTCCCTGATTAATCTGAATATAAGATGTACAGCAACAAGCTAATTCTAAAGCCTTTCCTGGTGGTGCTAACACAGCTTTGAATTCTGTCATTCAGATTCTGTACAACACAGGAGAATTGCTACACTGGGCACAGGGATTTGGGGGGGAGGATAGAAGAAAATAAAATGCCATGTAGGCTGAGCAAGGAATGTAATTAGCTGTCATAAATCTCTGGAGACAAGATCTCTCCAGAGCTGGGTTCATCTAGTGATCCCCTCACTGACTCCAGTCCTAAAGATCAAAGAGCGGTGGATTAAGTAGCATGTATTCCGCAGTGATGCGCTGCTGGGGATTAGCTAGGTAGGAATCACCTAAATAAAAGATCACAGCACAATCCTGACTGGAAGCGACTTCAGGAGGTCCCAGTCCAACCTGCTGCTCAGGGCAGGGCCAACTTCAGTGTTAGATCAGGTTGCTCAGGGCCATGTGTAGTTGAATTTTGTACATCTCCAAGGATGGGGATCCCATCTCTTCTCAGGACCTCTGTTCTAGTGCTTAAGTCCTTTCATGGTGAACTTTTCCTTCCTTATATCTGATTGGAATTGCCCTCCCAGCAAATTCTTGTCTTCTTCCCATCCACGTAGCTTTTTGTCTTTTTGTTGTAGGCTCCTGAGAATCATCTGACTCCATCTTCTTTAGGCTGTTGAAGACAGCTATAAGATCACGCTCCACTCCTCTTCCCCGAAGCTGTCTCTACTCCAGGATGAACAAACTGACTGTCTCAGTATCACCACATGCATCATGTGCTCTGGCTCCCTCATAATCTTAGACTATAACCAAACTGGACTCACTCCAGTTGGCTGACCCCTCTCTTGGTGGCCCAAAACTGGCCATGGTACTCTAGATGTGGTCTCACAAGTACCAAATGAAAGCAAATGATCAATTCCCTTGACCCGCTTATGGAGCAAAGGAGATGCTCTGGGATATCACTGATATTGCAGAGCCTTTTGAAGCTGCCACCAGATGTCAGTGCCAGTACCTGTATAAATGATGGCCTTAAGCCTGTCCTCACTGTATAAAATTCACACTGATCCAGGAAAAAACAGTAGTCATCTCAAAAGGGGTCCAAAGACTAAGTGATGTTGGGTGGTGACTTTTACTTTTCATTGTGGCCTGTTAGGATGAGGGCTGAGGTTTTTCAGGGCAGTTGGGAGCCTCCATCCATCAGTGGCACTTCTTGGCCTGTTAGTTATGGTCCCTGTCCCATGCTACCAGCACGCTAGTTGGCTGCAGGTTCTGCTGCTGGAGTAAGTCAGCTAAGTCACTTGGAGAGGCTCTGGAGCACAGCTGCCATGGTAATTTGGTGTAGGCTCTGGAGATAGGACCAGATCACTTCTGCAACATGTTCCTACCAAGCTTTGCACCCTCAGATATCTGCTCAGCCCTTGGTCTGGGGCGCTGAACTCTGCATCATGCTGTAAAGATAAAACAGGAACAGCTTGTGAAATGTGAAGGGGGGGGACCTCATGCCATGAATGTTTGAGGGCCACAAGGCATCACATAGGAAACCTAAGCCAAGTTGCTGACCCGTGTTCACACTGGCCCATCTGCTCCACAGGCTGCTCCCCTTGGTCAGTCTGGGTGTGAGGCAGTCTGCCCCAACTGCTCTTGGTGAGGGGAGGTCAAATGAGGGGCTCTGTGGCCAGCGGTGTAGCAGCATGGCTGAGAGCTACCTTTAAGTCTTGCTTAGTGCTAATGTGGCTGCTAAAATGTCTTTGCAGATGTTGTCCTCAGGCATTTCTTGTGATTGGTACTGGTGACTAGTAAGAGCCTACAGGGGCTAGAAAAAAGAGGGAGGAGAGCAAAGGATGTCTTATGCTGGCTCTTGGTTTGTAACCATATGAGGGATGTACTCATGCTGTGTGGCACAATGGAGATAGACACCTGCCTGTTAGCTCCAAGATTACACCCTGTAGCCATGTCTGTATAGCTTTGTACCCAAGAAAAAAATCTTACCAGCTTTGCTCTGGAGAACGGAGAACCTTGCAGATGCGCCTATACTGTCTTCAAGACCTGAGATTTCAACCGTGCATGGTGGATCCTGTTCCCTGGAGGTAATGTGGTGGGTCACCATGCCATCTCCCAAGGCATGGAAGAGACATGCATGACTTCTAAGTTTCTACGTTTCAGAGTAAATGCTTTACACCATGAGCATTTACTGTTTTGAGAAATCAAACAAAAACCTAACTGAGAACTTGCTTACCTTTTTCCTCTGATGACCCAGATCACAAGGTTTGCTGCAATACTTTCACATACTTGCTGCTGTACTTGTGCTTTCCTTTGGGGGACTTAGTGCTACACAGAGCAGCTCTGAGGGTACTCCAGTGATTTATAACATGATTTCTAGTTAAGGGCATGTATTTATCATGTTACAACAAACGAATGATTAATAGTTGCCATAGTGATAATGAGAACTTGCAGTCTTTGAGCACTACAAACGCAAGCCTTGGCATATCTTTGCAGCAAACCAATCGTGGTGGGGTCTTAAAAAATAGAGACTTAGGAACCAGCACCATTTAATAACACTTTTACACCCTATGGAGAAAACATTAAAAAATAATAATATGCTTATTTAGAAATGTGAAAAAAACAGATGGGAAAGACTCACTTCAGGTTTTTCACTGTAAGAAGACATTTAAATATTTTTTGCAGAATCCACTTGGTTTTATTTAATGCAATTCAAAGCTGCTGCTTTTTACCGCTAACCTTCCCCTTCTTCTTTCCCTTGGCACAACTTTGCTCAGCAAAATGTTATATGGACAAAATCTCAGCTTTCCAAGGTCTTGCCAATGCTTCTCTTTAATCCAAGACATGTCATAATTTTTCCTCAAGTTTGCTTGCCAGCCACCAATAAGAAGTCTATACCGGGATGTGCAGATTTGCCCACCGTTATTTCTTGATACTTTGTGAAGGAAAATGTCCTTCAGACACCTGTGAGACTCCGTGGGTGGCTGCTGAAACTTACAGCTGTTTGTTCAAGACCAGGTTGGCCACAAGTCCCTCTGTATTCAACAGCCTGTGGTGCACAATGCAATGGTCAAAGAGGAGCTTGTTTGTGATGGGAGACTTGGACCCAACAGCTGGTAAAGTTACCTTGGGTCATGTGTCTTAATAGCCTTAAATAGTTCCTCAAAAAATGGCAGTGTGCAGGAAAAGCTTTGACTTGGTTATTCTCCATCAGTGTCAGTTTGCTGCAGCATTTAGCCTGGAAACAAAGACTCAGCAAAAGTGTAAACAAAATGCTGAGGATCAGAGTGGCAAAGCCCTCCTCTTCTACCTGATGCCTCCTGAGATAATTTATAAACAAGACTCTCATAACCCACAGGGAAAAACAGAGAGCAGATTTGGTGGCCGTTAACTACTACAACAACTAATTAAATGAGAGGGAAGGAAATTGAAACCACTGGGACGTGCAGAAACTTTGTTTTGCTTACTGGTACACCGAGAAATTCTAGCTGAGGATCTGGAAGATGAGTCGACTGATTTATCGAGGAGATCAGATAAAGAGCAAGGCAGGAGGTATTGCGCCAAACTGAAGAACATGCACAACATTGTTTGGCATCAATGTGCAGCTAATATCCTCTGGGAGGAACGAAAAGTGATGAGAAACCTCCCCCTTGTGTTACTTCTGTATTCCCTGCCCCCCTCTCCCCTTGGGGCTTTTCCTGTGAACATCTCTGAAGCATCAGAATCCTGTACTGTAAAAAAATTTTTTTTTTTAATTCCTCAGCCTATGGTTGTGGGAATCTGAAATCACTGTCAGCTCTTTGGAGCACTGAAGATTTGAAGACACAGCCTCTGCCTGGGGATACCAGGCAGCCTTCACCTCAACAGCAGTAAATTAGAGAACAGAGAAGAACATGCATTGCCAGGAGTCCCATGTGATGTGATAGCTGAGGGAAAACAAAGATAAATTGTTTTGGTGTAACCAGCGAGTTATAAAGCATTAATTATCAGGACTGCTCTGCCAGCCAATGTAGATCGGAGATTCAGTGCTAGCAGGTATCTCCCATCAACTCACATAGCCATCAGGCACCCAAAAAGCTTCGAGACCTGTGAATCCCCATCACCAGGTGTTGCCATACACACTCCTCTACTTGGCCAAATGTCTCATGGTTGCACCCACGTTGGTGCATGCCTCGGTCTCTATGAACTTATAAGACCCATAGGCGTAGGAGCCACCACCCACAGAGCACGTGTGCTACACGCAAAGCACACAGGCGGCTCAGGCGTGCTGGCTTTGCTGCGTGAGATGATCTTGCACTCTGCCTTTCTAATTAGGTCAAGAGGAACACGATGCTCCAGCAGCTTCAAGGACTCGGGGTAACTAATTCAGCACTAAGAGTGGGAATTGCTCCAGAGACAGCATTGTGTCCCGTAGATGTACTTTAAGCGTTGAACACAGCTAATGAAGCTATTAAAAGGCAGCAAAATTTTAGCAGTTTCAGTGAACAGGCTCAGTTGCAGTGCCCTCAGACAGGCTGGAATGGGTGTTTGTAGTACTAAAATATCACACTGTTTTACGTGACGAAATTGTCTGCTAATGATGAGCTTCACCCAAGCCAACACCTGGTCACTCAGAGCTTCCTTGGGTTGCCCGCAGCACGCAGCCTAGCGTGGCTGAAGGTACCGCTGTGTCTGTAGCCAGAATGGGCTTTGTCAGTTGCCAAAATAATCCTGAGACTTCACATAAGCAACAAGCTTGTGCACTATTTCTGAGCCATAAAATTTTCCAAAAAAAGGCAAAATGATCACTTCAGCGAGAAGGTTTCTGAACAAGTATTTGTTCAATTAGTGCAACTTGATTTATTGTTAGGTGAGCCCTCAAACAGCCTGTAATTACAGACCCACAACTGCAAAGTAGGAAGATTATGAAGGTTAAACATATCAAGTCTTTGCATGAGAAGGAAGTGATCAATGGGGAGAAAATAAAAAAAAGGAGAGTTAATGAGAGATAAAAGGATTCAAGAGCGTGGCAGATAGGTTTGTGCTAGGACATTCTGTAATGAAAGGAGACAGCACAGCAAATGAAAGCAGAAAACCCTGATATTGCTCAGAGTACTATTAGAAATCTTATATGTAGTCTTCACAAATAGCTCCCATTTAAAGGGCTAGTGTGCTTTCTCTTCATCCCAAATTTACCTGCTATGCTAATGCAGTGTCCTCTCACATTCATTGTCGAAAATTAATTACTTGAGTAATAAGGATTTATTAAAAAGAAATCTTCAAACAGGTCATAAAAAGAGTTGTTTGCACTGAAGGGAATTTTGCCCACTGCATTTTAAGTTTGCAGCATGAATAAATCTCTTTGTTTTCTCATTTCAGTGCTTTCTCACACACTGTGTCCCACCACTGTGCCTGGAAGGGAGAGACAAATCCAATCTTTTGGGCTAGCTAACCTTGTCCCAGAAGGATTACTCTTAAAGACCATTTCCTGCTCTTTGCAATCTTAAATCCAATGGGAGAAGAAACTTCCCATGCTGCCCCAGAGGCAGGCTGGCCCTCGATTACCTTTCACTTTTAGGAAATATTTTCCTGATCTTCAGCCTTTATGTCTCACTTGCTTAATTCCTTCCCGCTGCACCTAGTTAGATTCCCTTGTACAAGCCTAAATAATTAATCACCTCTTTCATTCATTTCAAGCACTTGTTGAATACAGAGCAGAGAACAAGAATTACTCATAGGAAGAAAAGGAATGGGAACTGGATGAGAGAGGACCAGTTAAGAGGTGAGGAATGGGGAAAGGACGATGCTCCAAGCATAAAATCCAAGCTGCTGGTAGGAGTAAAAGGGATACAGGAGCACTGCAGCGCCCCGTGGCTGATTCATGCTGCTTACTTTTGCATATTAATTTGGGAAGGCAAAACACAGTTCCTCATGGGGTCTTGAAGTGCTCTGTTCAGAAGAAGGTATCCTTTGATGTCTGTCAGTCCAAAATAGCAGCGGTATGCAGGCAGTCCCCCAGGCGTGGCTGGGCAACCGAACGTAAAATGAGAGCAGCGGTGAGCGTGCCATGAACATAAGCCCTGCAGCCATTTAGATGCCCTGCAAGCCTTCGGCAGGTGAAAGCTGCTCAGGGGAAGGCAGTTCTGCATATCTGCAGCAGCAGGACTCAAAAGCTTCCAGCACTGTTTGTAATGTTCCTCACCAGCTTGCTTTCCCAAGGACATGGGTGCCTATGGCTGCACAAAATACATTTTGAATGGCTGGGGGAGGGATTGGGATTTTTCTTTGTTTGGTTTGGGGTTTTTTTTTGGTTGGGTTTTGTTTTTTTTTTTTTTTCCTGTCTACTTGGTTTCCTTAGACCTTGAAAGCTGAAGATCACAAATTTCTAGGCAAGGCCAGACATGTTCCTAGAGAGCAAGGGCTCCTTACCGGCAGAAGGTATGCCCAGTGTACCGTGTCCAGCTGCCATGAGCTGAGCACCCAACCGGGATGCTAAAGCCAGGTCTCTGTACCGGGATCCCTTCCTCGCTCTCCTTCAGCAGAGAACAAGCAGTCTTTGCAGATGCAGAATAGGTTGAGCTAAGGTCTGAGCCACACCTGTCGATATCTCTCCAGCTTGCCCAACAGATATACATGGGGGGTGCTCAAACAACCAAGAACTTTGGTTAACCGAGCCCAAGGGCTGGGGACACAAAAGCTCTTATGTCTAAGTAGGCAATTTGGCACCAGTCCCCTGGGTTGAACTCCACAGCCCTGGGGACTGTAGGTAGGAAACTTTTCTGTACTTTGCCAAGGAAGAGAGGGTGCTCAGCACGCAGGGAGATGACCAGCTGTTAATAGAAAACAGTAAGGCTAGATAAGCTGAAGAAAATGAGGCTGGAGGAGAAGGGGGCACTGTGAACGCTTCCTGTTAAGCCTGTTTGCCCTCCATGCAAAGCTACAGTCCAGCCGCTTGGTGTTGTTTCCATGAGTTGTACATTATTTTTTTTTATTCACACCTGGGAACATGACCTCTCATTCAAGAGCTCTGTTCCACCGAGAATAAATTTATGGCTGGCATCTGCTCCTGCATCAGGCACAAGGAGGTGATTTACAGCAAAGAAATTGCATTCTGACCCAGTGACAAGCCATTTTGCCAAGATGTTGAAGATATAAACAGTCTGGCTGTGGTGTAAGCGTGGGTACAATTTCAGCCATTGTGAAAATGCTTGCAATGCCCAGTCCACCCCACAGCCCTGCTGCTGTATGTTGAGAAGTTGGATGCAGCTATAACTCTCTTGTCAGGTGGCACGAACACTAAAAGGGAGGCACATCACATGGGCTGGGATGGGACAGTACTAGGGTTTTCTTTTCATTGGGGAATACATTTTGGCACAAATGACAGCTGTCTAGTAAGCAAGCACCCCCAGTCGTGAAGAAGGTGCTTAGAAGGGGACAAGGACAAGAAAGTGGGGTATTGCCATAGTTTAACCCCAGTCAGCCACTAAGTACCACTCAGCCACTCTCTCCCTCCCCCTCCATGGGATGGGGAGAAGTGGAAAAAGGCAAAACCCATGGGTTGAGATAAGAACAGTTTAATAATTGAAATAATAAAGTGAAAATAATATAACAACAACAACAACAACAACAACAATAGAGAGGGCAAGAGAGGAATAAAACCCAAGGAAAAGAAAAACCAAGCGATGCACAGTACAATTGCTCACCACCGCTGACCGATGCCCAGCCAGTCCCTGAGCAGTGATCGGCAGCCCCCAGCCAGCTCCCCATCAGTTTATATACTAAGCATGACGTTCTATGGTATGGAATATCCCTTTCACTAGTTTGGGTCAACTTTCTGCTTTCTCCTTGTTTCTTGCACACCTGCTCACTGACAGAGCATGGGAAACTTGAAAAGTCCTTGGTTTAGAGTAAGCACTACTTAGCAACAACTCACACATCAGTGCATTATCAACATTATTCTCATCCTAAATCTGAAACACAGAATTGTACCAGCTACTAAAGAAGAAAATTAACTCTATCCCAGCCAAAACCAGGACAGGCATCTCATGTGGAAGCTTGTGGTAGTACTTGACTGTGTAAGGCCCATGAAGATGACCATGAGATCCACTGGCTTGGCAGCTGGTGTTTGGGGGGAAAAAAACCCCAAACCTAACTTAAAGCAGCCCTGCCTATGCAACCTCATCTCACACTTTCTAGGCTTGTATGGCCATGGTTTGAGACAGAAATCTGGGATGTGGGAATGGGAGGAGAAAGGTCCCTTCATGACCCTTTCCTCTCCCTGCACATATGCTGGTCAAGGTCTTCATGTCTTTCTAGTTGGCATGTTCCCAATCTGTAACTAAGTGTTGGTGCTATTACTTTCCTTTACCCTACACACAAGATCACCGGAAACCTGAGGTTTGCTGAGGGTGTGGGGAGATGGGTGAATGGCAAAAAAAGCTGGGATGAAGACGGGAGAGCAGGACACCCCAAACCTTGTGCCACAAGTTGTGCTCATGCCTGTGGAAAGGCATCTTCAGCTGCTGGCAGCAGACTGATACCTGATTAAGAGCAAAATGGGCAGGTGGATGGATTCCTGTCACCTGCAAGGATCCCGGCCATCCTGGAGGAGCTGCAGCTGTAGCTTTAGCTTCGTCACTACTGTGGACATACATAAGCACTAGTAGCTGTTTGGACCCGCGACCAAGAGCATGCTTCACAGCATGGTGGTGAGCAGTAGTGCTGCCTCCCAGGGTGTGCTCTGGGGGAGCTGTGTGACTAGTTACAATGTACCTGCTAGAAAACAACCTCTGTTTCCTTTATTAGCACCTTCTGGTGTTTTCTTGTTTTTTAATTTATTCTCATTTGGGCATGTAAGTAAGAGGAGAGAGGAGTGGGTGAGATAGGTAACATGATGCGCTATCTACCTCCTCAGCTCAACTTGCATTTGGTTCAGGCACCTGCAGAGGGACAAGTGCAACCCAAGGCAAGTGCAGCATCCTTATTTCATGCTGCTTCATATCCCACCCTGTCAAGTTTGCAGATGACACCAAGTTGATCGGGGTGACCAAGGGCAGGGCTGCCATTCAGAGTGACCTCAATGGGCTGGAGGAAAGGGCCAGCAGGAACTTCGTGAACTTCAAGAAGGACAAATGCAGAGGGGTGCCCTGGGGAAGGAAGAGGCACCTGCAGTGATAAAGGCTGGGGATGGACAGGCTGGGGAGGACTGGGGGAGTCTCGGTGGAAGGTGACCACAAGCCAGCAGTGTGTCCTGGCAGCAAAGCAAGTCAAGTCAACACCCTAGTCTGCGTGAAAAGCAGCAGAGCCAGGACAGTGAGGAAAGTGATTATTGCCTCCCTTCTCCAACGACACGTGTTGTACCACATCTAGATGCTGCATCCAATTTTTGGTTCCTCCAGTACAGAAAAGTAATGGATGAACTGGAGGCAGTTCAGTGGAGGCCACCAGCATGGTTGGGCAGGCTGGAGCACTCACCTACCAGCAGAGGCTGAGGGACCAGGGCTTGTTCAACCTGGAGCAGAGACAGCTTTGGGGGCACCTAGCAGCAGCACCCTCCCCTGATATCTATGCGGAACTTATAAAGAAGTTTTAACAGGGCTTTTTGCAGCGGCATATGGGAGGGTGTGAGAGGTAAGGAGCATAATTTGCAACAAGAGAGGTTCAGGCTGGATATCGGAGAAAAATATCTTTATCATAAGGGCAGTCAAGCAGTGCAACAAATTGCCCAAGAAGGATGTGCAGTTTCCTGCTTTTTATTTTATTAATCTTCTGAGCAGGAGGATCCAGGGTTGGGGAGGGGTGTGTGCGCGCGCTCCAGTATGTGGCATGATTACACCAGGATGAGAGACCAAGGTCGGTGTGACGCAAATTTTGTGATACCTTGGCCACAGCCACAAGAAAGGTGAGTGATCATTTCCTAGGGATCCTCAGTGCCAAAAGTTGAATAGGATGAAACTGATGTCAGAGGTGCTCTGTAGATTGCAAAAATACAGCTCCTTGGAGGTCTGGTTTTTCTGTCATAGGGATATTCTGCATATACATATATCCCCTAAAAAGCAGTCCCACTGTGGCTGGTGGGGTTTTTTGGCACAATTCCCACTTATGGCCTGTGGGACATCACCTGGGGCTCATTTGTTAACAATAGGATTCACTGAATTTCACCTTCAACCATCTACAAATTAGACCCTTAGAGCTCAATTTTTTGGTATTAATTCAGGCATCAATGCCATTGGAGTTGCCCTGGAGCATCCAACATGGCCCAGGTTTAGGAAAGTGGATAAACGCCTTGAAGGGGGATTTAGCTCACAGAATCATCCTTCTAGGCTTAGGGATCCTTACCTGGGTATCTGGATGCACCAGGTTCATACACTTATGCTATTTAAAGCCCTTGAAATGGCCTAGGGTATCCCACATTGGAGGTCACATATGTCCTATCCATCCTGCACCATGTCTGCAGGCCCGTCATGGATGTTTCAGAGATTCTAGGGCAACTCAAACAGCACTAGATGCCTGTGTCTGACAAACAAATCGAGCCATACTTGGCTACTTCAGGGCCAGTGGAATAACTCTGCTGACCAGTTTACTGTTGCCCAACATGGGAGCTAAGACTCGTGGTGCCCCTGTGTCTCTGAGCTGGCTAAGCTAGTCATCCAGGGCTTGGCTGAATTGCCTAAACAGAGGTGCCTGGTGCCATCTGAGGTACCCAGAGTAGTCTGAGACACCCACAGGGGGCTGGCAGAAATGACAAAGGACCTAAAGGAGACCTGTGCCCTTCTGTTGCAGTGGCTGCAGCTAGTAGTTAAGCAGGGTACCCTTGGGCACTGGGGGCAATACTTGGTGTCTCTACTAAGAAGAGTGAATTCTGCTCCTGTTCTCCTCTTACAGCCAGTGGAAAGTCAGCAACATCTCCAGACAGCTCCTTCACTCCCTGGTCTCAGGCATAAGGCTTCAGGTGGGAATAATTGCCTCAAGGATGCATTTATGTTACCAACTAGTAGAGATGTCTATAGACTTAAGCAGCAACATGTGTCTGCTCTGGGCTGAGGCTGAGGTTCCTGAGCAGATACATTGGTATCTCAGCACCTTTATGGTCTATGCCCAAAAGACACGATTAGGGACGTATATAGTATCACTGTGGCCTGAAGGAGCACCTGTGCCTATGCTGTTGCATAAAACAGCACATCACCTTCCTTGATTACTGCTGCTGCTTATCCACTTTTACCTGTACTAAGTGCCAGGTCAGTTTGACTAAGGTTTCTTCTGATTTCAAAATGACCTCTTCTCTAATGTGCATCCAGGTATCCCCCACTCCCTAGGCGGTACTGACTCTTCTCCACTGTCTGCTTCAAGGCCACAGGGCTTTAACTCACATGTGCATCAATGAAAAGCAACTGCATCTATTTGGAGGTGGATGACTGAGTGAAAAAGTATTTTACCTTCAGCCATGCTTCCTATTGACTTATAAATATGCATTACCCCACGGTTCCCCACTACATTGTCAACACTACCTGGGTGAGAAGGGCAGGACAACTGCAAGAATTTCTATATGTTCATTTTAGCATTGAACTTAGGCTCTTGGAGATGGGAAAACTGCTAGCTATGCTGCACAAAAAGAGGAAATGTCAAAAATTCTCTTCTTTCACATACCTACATGTCAGGAGAAGGACAACATGGTTTCTGGTCCAACTCTGTAACAGTCTGCCTAGCTACCATTGCTATTAGAGATACAGTATGTCCAAGCAGGTAGCCCCAGTTACCTTGGGCTGAGAATGGGACAGAGAGCTCTGATCCATTGACACGAACCTTCAGGACTCTTTGAGCACACCAGCAGCATCCCAGACAAGGGGGAACGTCCCGTTCTCATACTCACATTCATAAAAGTCAAGTAGAATGACCCAGCTCGTGGTAGGCTAGTCTGACATTACTTTGGCAAAATAACTAAAATACTGATATGGGTATAAAGGCGTAGAAGACATTAAAGAAGAGGTAAACAATTAATGCCAATCAACATGGTTTTTAGGTAGGAAAGGCTGTCAAATTCGATTTCATTCTTTGACGTGATTGTAGGTTTTTGGCTGATAAAAGTAATTGCAAAGACGGGATATATTCTGACTTTTGTATGTTGGACAGCGCAGTAAAGCCTGATTGAAAAATTAGCATTCTACCCTATCAATACAAGGCACATCAAATGGATTGAGAACCGGCTGATGTCAACAAAGAAGCTGTCAAAGGGGAATCACTGTAGGAGAGTATTTTTTTAGAGGGGTTCTGTAGGGATCAGTAATAGGCATGCATGCTATTGAATATTTTCACTAATGACTTGGAAGTAAATATTAAACCTGCTGATAACACTGGAAAATAATGAAGAGGACTAGCGGTTATACAAAAGTACTCTTAGTACAGTTGTAAGTAAGCCTTCAAGTCTAAGAACAGGCAAGCAGACCACACATGCAGGAACCTGGAGCACAACACATCCGAGAGGGATTTAGGCATCCTAAAGAAACAACTCACAATAATTCTGCCCATGTGGGGTTCTGTGGCTTTTGCACGTTATTCTTTGCAAGGACAGATGCAATCCCTTACTGTGTCATTCGGATGAGTAGAGTAGGAATTAAATGTTTAATTTCTGCATGTTGCACTACTAGACTGGATGTTGAAATAATGCATCTGCATCTGGTACCCCAAATTTAGAAAGGATATCAGGAGGAAAAACCAAATATTAAACAAACAAACAAACAAGGTTGCAGAAATAAAACTCACAAATTACTCAGGGATTTAAAAAGCACTGTTGTATATAGATGCTTCCAGAGCATGATATATTTATTTTATGAAAGGTAGGGATGAAAAACAACTTAAGACTTGCTTATGAGTCCCTTTGGGGGGAAAATGGTAGATACAAAAGGGCTTTTTAATGTAGCAGAACTGAGCAGAGCCAGAACCAACAGAGGAAACACCTGCAGAAGCGTGGGCAGGGATTCAGCAGATTGCACACCCCTGGAAAGCGGTGGCCTTTCACCCCAGCTTGCAATAGCTTCGGATGAAGACTGAAACCTTTTGGTTGCATATTTGTTAACTCAATCAAGCATGGGGTGAAGGGGAAACTTTGTTGTCCTATATGTGAAAGGTGAGACTTGGTAATTTACTGGTTGCCTCTAACTCTCTACTCAACAGCATGGAGCTGAAAAACGTGCAGTTCAGGGAGCTGATAAACCCACTCCTTTCTTTCCCACAGGACTTAATCCCTGGTCTTCCTTCTGCTGCTTTCCAAAATCCCTCCCTCCGACACCTCCGTAGCCTTCACCCCGTGGCACCACACAATGCAGGTGAGGCAAGAGTGAAATTTTTCAAGCCATCAGTTAGAGGGACCGGAGATAATGCTGAAAATTTTGCATGGTGTGTTCTCAGGGAGGTTCTCGGAAGGGAAAACGCCAGCAAAACTTTGTACCAGAAGTTTCGCCTGCTTTCCAAACCGATGCTTTTGCTGAGAACTCAACAATTTATGCATGTCCTGTGAGCGAGATGTCCCTAGAGCAGCTCGGGGAGGCTGGGACATCCTGGGGAAGTACCGTCCCCAGGAAACAAGTCTCTAAGATTCAAATGCTTCTTTGTTTATGAAATAAAGTCCACCAGACCTATTGCCAATTGTTTATGCTAAAGAGCACACTTCCATTAATGTTAATGGTGCTTTGGAGCATAAATCCTTGCTAATTGATATAGGAATGTATCCCAGAAGAGTTTATTTTACTGCTGATTTAGCTGATAGATATAAATGTGTGAGAGGGAAATATTAGCATTCATGTAAAACAATTAGGTTATCAACAGGGGCGAATGATTCAGAAAATGACTGCAACTTCCCAGCTCCCTTTAATGGAGAAAAAGAAAGTCTGCTAATGAGCAAAATCAGAGTGAATACAAATATGAGTTAATCGTTGATATTACTTAATATTTGTGTTACATCAGCAGCCTCTGATAAGCAGGGCTGGGTCCCCACCTGAGCTCTGTGCAGACGTGGGATGGACAGGACCATCTTGCTGCCCACCAAGGTCAGTCCTCCCCGTGGCCTCTCTGGTGGAGCAGTCTTTGGGGCTCACAAGTCTAACAAACCTGGCCACTGGATGTTCAGATCAATAACGGTTGCTAAATATGTATGAATAGAGGAGAATGATACAAGCAGCGGATAGATTTCCACAATTTAATTTTTTTTTGTTTTTTTTCTTCAGATAATATAATGGCATATGAAAAGTGAGGCAGTAATGCAGTTCAAAAGAAAAAAAGAAAGCAACTCCCACCACTCTCCTGGATCTTTCTGCCAAAGGCTGACATTATTGAAAGTCTGCTAAATACAAGAAGTACGGGCATTTCCATAAAAATCTGGTTGTTCAAAACCTACAATTTTGTGGCAAATGTACAGCCATCGAAGGAATAATTTTTTCAGTGTGCTCAACAGTTTTAGCTATTCAATTCCCATTCACAGGTTTTGATGTGAAAATGTTTACCTAAGAGAAGGCTCGGATACAGGAAATGTATAGTAAGCCACACATCTTCCGCAAAAAGATGCCTTGACCTCCAGTGTTGAGTCTGTGACTTTGAGCATATGGGGTTTCATTTTTTTTATTCTAAACCTGTCTGGAATCAGGAGGAAAAAAAGTCACATACCAAAAAGAAGTATAGTCTTGTTTGTGGAAGTCATATAATATTGTTTTGTTACATTTTCTGGTTCACGCATTTTGGCTATTTCTTAGTTTTAGTGCAAAAGCAAGCACATTTGCTTTTGCAAGCACAGAAGATAGAAATTTATGCATTTTAGTATCTTTTGCTGCAAGTCACTGAATGGTAAGACTTTTTCTCCCCACACGCTTTAGTAAGCCTGATTTTCAAGGTCTCCGTTATTAATGAAATAGCAAGCGAATTATATAACATTTGCCCGGGCATGGTTAAAGACCATGTACCCAGTAAGATTTCATATAACAAAAAGCTCCCAACCCTAGAAACATGTTGGCTTTTTTTTTTTTTTTTTTCCATTTAATGCTCATAAAATTTTACAGACAACAGAATCCTTTCTTAAGCTTTATTTAAGAAATCGAATACTATTATAGTTCAATATATATAAGACACATCCAGTATTGTGTTCCTGATAGCAAGTGCATAGATTTTGTTAAGATATCATTTTTATATTTCAATTTTTTTTTTTTTTATTTGTTACTCAGTAGCACGTTTCATGATCACACGAAGGGATATTCCCAGTGATTTTGCTAAGAGCATGAGAGAAAAAACAGAACACAGCAAAGTAGTGAAACTACAACAGAGATGAGGAACAAAAACAATCAGGCAAACTATCAGTACAGTCGATTCCTGATAAGTGAATAATCTGATTGCTTGGTCACAATGCTTTATTCACTTATCAGGAATGATTCACACTACATTTTGTTAAACTGTTTTCCTTAGCCTAATACCTAAGAGTCACACTGGGCAAAGGCACACACACTCTGGCAGGCTATTCTTTAATCAGCAAGTCTTGTGACAGTTTGGTAATTTCCCATGGCGATACACATATAGCTAACAAAGAGACATTTTGCTAACACTGCAAGGTGCCTTACATAATTGAAATTAAAAGCATGCATTTAAGAAGGACAAACTGTTCAGCTGCATTGCTTTAAGGAACTCATTTTTCCCCATTGTTGAAATAAAGTAAAAAAAAAAAAAAAAAAAGAAAAACAAAAAAAAGAAAAACTTGTATCTTTCAGCCCTGAGTATTTAAAAGAAATCCAACTGGAATATAAGTCTTTTTTTTTTTTTTTTTTTTTTTCAGTTGTATTTTTGGAAGAAAAGACCCTTCACAAAGCTCTAGTTTCTTTCCTAAGACCAAGTTTTGGGGGGGAAAAAAAAAGAAAAAAGAAAAAAACCAAACCATCCACAGCAACCTAAAAAACCCAGAGACCAATTCTGATTCATCATTCATGCAAGTCAAGACTTACTTAACTGAATCCACTGTTGTAAAAATTATCCAAATCGGGATCATAAGCTCTAGAGGTACCACAGACACAGGATATAGTCTGACCATCGGTTTCTGCTTTCCTGCCTGGGCTGTCCACTACAAGATTTTGTAGTTTTAGATTAAACTTAAGAGTTGCTTAGACCCCTGACCAACAGACCCTGCAAGATGACATGTGAGCTTATCTGGGGAGTCCAGACTCATCACTTCTTTGCCTTTCATGGAAACAGAAAAGTGAAAAAAAGCCAAAAAAAAAAAAAAAAAAAAAAAAAAACCCCTTAAAAAAATATATCGAGCACTAACAACCAGGCCAACTCACAAGCCACCAGAAAATTTCAAAACTCTTCCAAACGCAGGAGCCAACGTCGCTGCTGACACCACACGGAAACACGCAGTGCGCCATGACCTCGTAGGACATTACTTGAGGGGGGCTGTGTGTGTGTGAGCCAAAGCCAGAGTGCCAGAAAGACCGGGGGAGAGGAGACAAGAGGGAGGAGTGTCGTTTGGGTCTCATAAGAGCACTTTTAAGTGGTCTTCGATTCCTGAGCATCACAGAAAGTGGGACAAAGGAAAGGGATGGGGGCGTATGGCTTGAATTCCAGAGAGCACTCGCCAGTGCTTCTCTCTCCTCCTTGGGTTTGGTTTGGTTGGTTTTGGTTCCTCCCCCCCCCTCCAAATTGTAAGGTTTGTATCTGCGATCAGAGGAGAGAAGAGAGACTTTTTGTAAACCAGAACAACATAGATTTTTCTTTCGCAGCTTTTATTTCATCGTGGTAGACACCGGTTGGGGGGAGAGCTGAGAGATCCTTGTGAGGAAGAAAAAATTATCGGAAATGAAAGAATTAAAAAAAAGCTAAAAGCCAACTGTAAAAAATAATGGGAAAAAGAAAGCGCTATGGTATTTCTTGTGTCCCTTTTGAGATTTGTGTAATACTATTAGCCAATGCTGAGAATGATCTGCTTTGTAAGCCCACAGAAAAATATCACCCATTTGAACAACAGGGGATCTTTTTTCCATCAGTTATTTATCTTTTTTTTTTTTTTTTTTTTACTTCCACTGGCTTTAACAGAAAGTCTTCCTGTGCTCACTTGGATTTTATTTTATTTTTAAAATTATTTTACGTACAACTGCACATAGCAAGCTCAATCACCTGGTAGGCCTGTGCAGGCTCTCACAGCCCTAGTTAAGATGTGATTAGTTTCTAAGGAAAGTTTGACTAACACCATATGCCATCAGATTACTGTGCAGTTTGGAAGAAATCCCAAGGCTATACCCTCCTTTTCTTGAATGTTTCATATGCTTCTGCAAAGTAGTGGCAGAGTATTATTATTTTTTTTTTAACTACTAGGAAGAATTGATCTCCATAATCCGCATTTTCCAGACTGACTGAAATGTCACGGAAAAAAAAAAAAAAACCAAAACACCAAACCCAACCTTTTCAGGTGGCTTCTGTGTGTTTGTGTGCAGAAGCTTTTGCCTTCAGAAGGCTAACAAAAGCTACTTTCAATATGACTTTGCAGGAAACTCATTTAAAATGCTTCCTGCTTGGATAGATCATCCAAGTGATAAGGCATGACTAGGGGGAGGAAGAGAGGGGGAAAAAAAACCCCAAAACCAAAATCAAAGAAACAGTATCATGTCTAAAATGTACAAATCCTCTTTTGCCCCCCAATCAGATATTCACTTAGGTGGAATCGACTGTATCTTTTGTACACAACCAACAAATAGAGAAAAAAAAAAAAAAAACAGGCACGTGAAACAGTGAGGTGTGTAGATGTATTACCAACACAGAATGACCACCAACAATACAACACACAAAGTAGAGAGACAAGTATTAGGAAAATGGTTTAATATTGGAGACAGAAGCAAAAAACTGCATCACACAATAACATACGTTACAAAAATAAGTCTGACTGTTTCAACTACACGGTTATGTTCACAATGAGGACAGAAGAATCAGAAAAAACTCTGATCTAAACAGCAAAAAAGCAAACCCCTAACGTTTTAACTAATACATTTATCCACGCAAAGTGACCGAGTACTCCTAATTCTAATTACCTTATTGTGTAACTGCACGATACAGAATAAAAAGTGAAACTTACCGCTTTTGTTAAGACAAAATTCTAAACACTAGATATAAGCAAAGGGAAAAAAAGAAATCAAGCCAAAGTTTTGAATTCTCTAAACAAAACCAACTCTCTTTCTACCATCCAGAAATCAAACTTGAAAATCAGTCATGATCGAGGGGGCCCACAAGAGTAAGCCACAAAAATTTCCATTTGTTTTTTAATCTCCAGTATAAAAAGTTCCACTGGTACAAAATGCGTAAGTACAATCAAGTTGTAGAAATAGGAAAGCCTGCTTTTTTTTTTTTTTGCCTTTTTTTTGTTCTTTTTTTTTTTTTTTTTTTTGACACAAAATAACTCACGCTGCCTTTCCGCTACCCTTAGGTTCAAGCTCTCCTCCCACAAACTGTGGCTGTGGGGATGATCTGGATTTTGTTCTGGGAGGGAGAAAATGGGTTTGCAGCCCCCGCAGAGCCCCCCTGGAGAGCCCCGCATGGGGCGGCAGGCTGAGATCCCCCACCTGAAAAAGGGGATGTGATTTTCTGTGGCCCTGATGGAGATGGACAGGCAAGGAAAAGACGCATTCATTTCATTCCTCTGAGCTGGAGGGGTGTTAAAATGAACTCAAGCCGTCTGTCCGAATTAGCGTTTCAGGATGAGGTCATAAAAATCACTGGGGCTTCTTTATTTCTTTGGAATTCTGAGCAAACTCAGCATGAAAAGAAAGAAATTGGATCCGCTGCTGAGGAAAACACGGGAAGGGCGAGGACACAGGCACAACAGGGACAGCTCTAGGAAATACTTTTGTGAACATTTTATTCACTTACAAAATGTGTGTGTTGGCCAACAGTAAACGATTAGCGAAATCTGGATCCTGGTGGTACTTAGATGCCAAGGAACATCGAACAACCTGGACTTTGAGGCTTTTCACAGGGCACAGCGTTAGCCTGGGCACCGCCTGCTCCGGCAGACCCCCCTGGGTTGTCTAGCAGCCACCAAAGGTAGAGCCTCACATTTTATTACCACGCTAAGGCAGCAAAGCCGGGGCGCTGGCGGGCGACTGGAAGGAGAGGAGCAGCTCCTGGCTCCTGTCCTCGGGCACAAGCCCCACTCGGTGGGGAGGAGCAGGGGCTGCCCAAGCTGGGGAACCTGCTGAAAGGTGCCATAGCAGAGGCTGGTACCAAGGCAGTTATTCTGGGGTCTTTTCCCTGGCTGCTTATTTCAGGGACTTTTCCCAATGTTAGGAATCATCTTCAGGGCTCCCCAGACAAACTCATTCCCAACCGATTCAGGGAAAGGACAAATGCTCCCTCGGGTCTACCAGAAAATGATGAATTAACCCACAGCTCCAGCTCCCCCCCAGCAGCAGGGGACGGGGACCATGGCTCCAGCCATGCTGCGCTCGATGGTCCAGCACTGCTTCACAGCAAAAAGTGACGGTGAGCATCCTCTCCTCTTAATATAGCACCCAGATGCAGAGCATCGCTTTGAAGAGAAGCCTCAGGGTGGTACCAAGACGCTCTGAACCAGCTGTGGCAGCTGATGGTGCTTGTGGGGAAGGTCAGGCTCCGTTCGGGACAGCAAGGGAAGCAGAGCTTGGTGGAGGAAATCCCCAGCTTTCTCAGCAAAAGCAGGTTCTTACTTCTTTTGGCTGCTGTTATTTGTAAAATGACGTCCGCACAGACGCAGGGGAGGGAGGGGACAGGCGCTGGGCAGCGTGGGGCCGGCAGGTGAAGGCAAGGGGGAAACATGGCTCTGCGGAGTCAGGATGTGCGCAGCGAGGGGCACGCCTGCTCCAGCGCAAAAACAGCTCTGGTGCAGGGCACCGCCGCTCCCCACACCACTGAGGATTTGTGGTCCTGGGCTGGTATATGAGACTCCCAGGTGATGCTAGAGGTAGTCTTCAGGGGAAAGGATAACAAAAAGCAGTCTGGAGTTCGCACGGAAAAGCAAGGGCTCAACCTGGCTCTGCAGGGTGCAGAAGGGACCAAACTCGCGACGTCATTTCTTGGGAGACATCTTCATCACGGGGCCAGGATGAGCCCTGGGGAGATGCTCTAGCACTGTGGGTGCACATCCCAGCCTGCCAAAGCTTGCCTGACCCTGAGAAAGAGCAAAGAGTGACCACACAGCACACATCTGACCCAAAACACCCCACCTCCTGCCGCCACATGTCACCGGATGGCATCGGCTGGGCGAAGTGACGGTGCTCATGCTGCTATCACCATATTCCAGCGGCTCCGATATGAGCTGGGGCCACTCCAGGTGGAGGTGCAGGACTCGGCCACACGCCTGCGCACCCCCTGGGATGCACAAGCTGTGGCTACAGGGAGCAGATCAGCCTTGGTCTCTTTAAACATGAAAGACAAAAAAATAACCAAATAAATTTTCAATATCTTTAGCCCATTTCCCCACATTTTTTTATACTCATTTTTCCTACCAGCAAGTCCTCACTGCTCCCTAAAGCACGCTGCTTTTCAGCAGGGAATAAAGCAGCGTTGGGTGGACCCAGCATTGATGGAGAACCGGGCACCCGAAATCCCAGTGCATGCCCACACCCCCGCCTCGCTGCCCTTCCCTTGGCACACAGCGGTGCCAGAGGGGAAGAGGGAAGCCGGTGGGCCGGGGTTTAGCTGGCTCCAGCACTCCGCACAAATTAATAGCAGACCAACTGCAGGGAGGCACAATTTTGCAGTAATTTATTTTGTTTTAAGGGCCTAATAACTTCCAGCTGGTGATTTGTAAATGAGCTGGCTCCTCACAAAAACCTGGAATGAACCATTTGACACCCAACGCTGTTTTGCTAAGCTGGGAACTTAACACTCGTGTCTCAGCAGAGGGAAGGGAAACCCAGCAGGGAGACCAGAGGAAGGGAGAAATATCTTTCCAACACGTGTGACCAAACCTATCAAGGATGGGGAGTAGTCGGGCATGTCTGCATCCAGCCCATGGACCCAATGTCATTTACAATTACACCCCAACACGTCACCCATGGCCACCGCGATGGAGAAGACCTCTGCATACCAGCAGCCACCTCCACGACGCTGAATTACCGCAGCTGCTGCAACCAGAGCGCTCAACCCCCCTGCGAAATGTAGCAGCCTGTGGTATGTGGGGTGAAACGCTGTTCACACACCATGGATGAGGGGAGTTGTGGGATCCAATGGGAATTCCATCTCGCTCGGGTCACCTGGGCTCAGGACCCCATTGCTTTTCTCCAGCGATACTATCAGTCGCCTGGGCTGTAGCATCCCTAAGCAAGCACAGCCTTATCCGCAGGGATGCACAGTGTGGCCGATGCTAAGAGACGGTAGAGCTGTGCTCTCCAGGAAATTCATAGCATTGAAAATAAAAGCTGCCTTTGTTATTTCAGGGAAGGAGCAGAGAGAAAATAATATTTTCTATATTATATGTATATACTTTTATATATTTTTATATATATATATAAATATACATAATAATTTTCTCCTAAAATCCACATCTCAGTAAAAAGTACAGTGATATGGATGTGCTTGGTTAACCCCCTGCAGCAGAAGCACTTGCAATGAGGCTGAAGTATTGGCCCCTCTGAAAAAAAGACTTCTCCAGCACGTGAAAAGCCAGGGAGTGTCCCAGCATGCCATACTTGCTCTGGAATTTGGGTGTTCTGAAAAGGCAAGGTTGCAGGAAATTGCAATGCAAAAAACAAGCCCCACATCTAGTGTGGGTGGTGGGCAGCGGGATGCTGGCAGCACGGCTCTGTGCGAGTGTGGGCATGGGGTGCCACCCGCTCCCCACTCGCCATAGGGTGGGGGCCCTGCAGAAACCCTGACTGTGCCCAAAAGGGCTGGGGTGGGGGCGCAGGGACCTGCCCCGGCTGCAGGAGGACCACACCAACCTGGGGCAGCCCACCTTTGCCCCCAGCCCCGCTCATTGTTTCCCTGAAGGTCCCCAGTCCTGGAATTTCCTTTAGAGGTACAAAACAATATCAGGAAAATCAGTTTTTCTTTTCTTTTCTTTTCTTTTTTTTTTTTTTTTCCTAAAAAGTTGATGGAGGCCTCCCTCCCCTACGTGGAATAACATCCTCTGCAGTCCAGGCTCCCCGTCCCCCTCCGCTCGCCCCTGCCAGGCCGTCACGTTGCTCGTGGCCAGAGTGACGCTGGTTTCCTCCCCGCTCCCCGTGCCAAACTTGGGGGCATCAATAAGCAAAGGTACTTTCAGTAGCTTTTCGGACTCCCCAGCTTGTATGAAAGTGAAGGCTTTTTCAGAGCAAAAGGCTCTTCTTTTCCTGAAAAAGGGGCTTTTCCTCTACATTTTTGCTCTGAGCGGTGAACAGTCATCATTAGAAAGTGATGGATTTCCTTTTGGTACCTCACCCAAGCAGGCATTCAAACCAGAAGCCGCACTGAAACAAGATTCGGGGTTCCTCACCACCACAAGCTGTGATTAAGATAATATCTGGATGCTAAGATAATATCTTGACGATGTTTTCAGTGCAGATGTTGGGGCAGGAAAGCAGGTGCACACAGACTGTGCTGCCCTCGGGCAGGGAGCCCCCAGCACCCACCTGCCCGCACGGATCAGGCAAAACCTCCCTTTCAGGCCTGTGTGCTCGGGATAAACCTCTCACATGCATCCCCAGCCCGATTTCCTGCGATAACCCAGAGAAAAAAGCAGTGAAGATCCTTTTCTGGCTGCAGAGGCTGGTTCTCCCAGGACCGGGGGAGCTGGGGGTGATGCTGTCGGTCCCTCCTCCTGCTGCCTACACAGGCAGGATGCGGTGTCTGTCATCTCGCAGCTTTATGGGATGGGGGGGACCCTACCCGGGTGCTCCCCAAGCCTTTACACACCAGCAGCCCCCACCATGCATCTCCCTGCCTGGCTGCTCCCCCAGCATCACCCACTGGGACGCCTGCCTGCTGCCAGCGGCTGCGAGGAGCGGGGAGGCTGCAGGCACCACGCTGCCTTTGGTGCTGCCCAAACAATCAGGCAGGGCCTGGGCTGGCTTTCCCAGCCCCCCCCGAAGATGTATCCCCAGCCTCAAAGAGGTGCCCTGGGGCGCTGTGTTGCTCCAGCGTCTCCTTCTCCCACTGCTCCCCTCTGGGTTGTCCTGTCAGACAGCTGGGACCCAGTTGCCTTGCTGGGAAGGCTGGAGCTACAGCTCTGCCCGCTGTCTGCCCCTGCCCCTCGCTCCCTGCCCTGGCTGCGGACCCGTGGGCTAAGACCTGGCTCCATCCATAAAAGCCAAAACCTTATTTAAGGCTCCATCCTCCTGGGAGTGGGACAGCTGTAACTCACCTTCTGCTGATCTATCAGACTTCCACAGAGAAACACGTCCAAAAAGCTCTTGCAACACCCCTCACCCTCCCGGGGTCTGCCCTTTCCCTGCTCGATGCACCCAAGCGTTGCAGGCAGCTCGCAATGCGATGGAAAGCGTGGTGGGGATATCATGCCCCAAGGGATATCACCTCCCCAAGGCACGGAGAGCGAGGGGGCCACCCCTGGGGGTACCAAAATACGGTGTCAAGAATCAGTCTTATTCACTGTACCCAGGAAATGAAGCAGGTTTTGGGGGGCCCTAACGGCTCTTCCCTCCCTGGTTTGCATAAGACGCGTTGCTCCGCACGGCATCCCTCGGAAGCGACACGGGGGACTCGGATCTGGCTTTGCAACCCAGCAGCCCCTGCCCGGGGGGGTAACCCAGCCCCGAGGCCAGGAAGACAACTCGCAGAATACGTTCAGTGAGTAAACCAGCAAGGGCTGGGGGGATCTCCTGGGGCGGGAGGTTTCCATGCACAGGGGAGGCTGTGCTTGCTTTGAGAAAGCTCTGTTTTTGCGGTGCAATCGCTGCAAACAAAGGATTTGTAATGAAAATGCAAAAGCTGTCAGGGGACGTGCGAGACATTTGCTGTCGCCTGCGTTATGAAGGAGGAGGTGGGAGAGAGGCCGTACCCTGCCAGCCCCTGCCGGGCTCAGCCGTGGGCTCCCACCGGGCTCCCATGGGACCCCCACGGGGCGTGGGCGCTTCCCACAGCCGGTACTGCTCGCCGAGCCCCCAAAGGTGGGGTGTCCCTGTCTGTGACAAAGGATATGTGTGCTCCACCAGGAAATCCTGAGCCCTGCCAAAACTGGCTGCATCTCCACAAATTCTGTTGTCATTTGTCTGAAATGTGGGGTTTGTTGTTGGGTTTTTTAACAATCTGTAGGAACGGATCGGCTGCGTGCTGCCAGAGAGCGAAGCGCCCGTAGCGCGTTGTGTTCTGATCTCTGGCAATGGAGCTGGGCTGAATTTTCCAGTGAACATTTTTTAAGTGTGAGAAAGATGGCCATAATGGTTTTCAGGACAGAGCCTGATCCAAATTCCCCCTTTTTTTTTTTCCCCCCCATTGCTTTTACTTTGCTTGAGGAAAGCGTGCAGAGAAAAATTCAGACACAGACAGCAACCACGATGTTGCGGGATGATTTTATTCACCTGTTGCCTTTAAACCCCCACCTAAGGAGGGTCCCCCTTGTCACATGGTGATGTGCCAGGAGACATCTGAACCCAGTCTGATGCCAGGCGCATCCTCCCCTCCTTGGTCCCCGGTACCCAGAGGCTCTCCATGCCACACAGTGACGGAGCCGGGCATCGTGGGCGTCAGGGGGTCCCAGCCGTGGACGGCAGTGGCAAGGGAGTGCCCAGCTCTCAGGTCGTTTCTTGGAGTGCCACCCTCCAGGGTAAGCACTTGCATTTCATTTAGCTAATTGTAAGACAGAACTTTCCAGCAAAAAATGTGACAATAATACCACTTAAAATGGCAAATTTCAAACGCCTGGGTGGGGATGAAGCCTCTCCCCTGACTACAAAGGGCAGTGGGGGATGCTCCTGCTGCACAGACTTTGAAGTTGGGGACAAACTCGGGTTTTTCTGATGCTGCCTCGAGCTGCTGGTTCTCACAACACCGCCGTGCAGCATCTCACATCTTCTCTGTAAGATCCAGAGATTTTGGGAAGGAGACTTGTGTTACGCTGCCCCATTGCACAACCAGACGCCCAGAACCTCTACTTGAATTTAATTGGTTTCAACTCATTTTCTGGCAACTCTTTTTGGAAGTAATAATTGAAGATGACGCATATTTGTCCAGGGGGAAGGGTGAGATGTGCAGTGCGATGGCCGCTGTCGCATGAAACTGGAAGCAGCAAAACCCAACCACCCTATTATATGATATAATATATTTTAAATCTCTCTTCCTTCTGCGCTTGACTATTCTGCTCCGGTGGCGTCGGTATTATCTCATTTTGTGATTTTCTTTTTAATTGAAATTGTGAAATGAATTGAAATTTTTCTAATTGAAATTTAATTGAAATTCCTTAAACAGTAGGGTATTTTAGACATATTTTCCCTTCTGCCACAATGCTGTTATTGCATTAGGGTGCCACAGGCCCTCAGCGGGCCATGTGCTCAGAGGCAGCTGCCGCCCTCGAAGGTGACGCTGGGTTTTCTGCCGAGCAGCCCTCTCAGAAGATCGCCTTTATTTAATGAACCGATGAGGCCATTAATTTCATAACACTAGAACTGAAGTTGGACAAGCGGGGTCAGGCGTTTGAGGCTGATTTCCTTCTCCTCCTTCACAGTTGCACAATATTCTGGTGGAAGTTTTGGATTGCAAAGGTTTATAGCTTCTGCATAACTAAAACCAGAGGGGAATGTATATGAAGGCTGCAAAGTGAAGATGTTCAGGTTTTATATTTGAGCTTGAAAGGGTAAGAACACAGAAAATGCGCATTTGGCGGTGTCATTTTTATATTAATTCAGCACTTACTGCAGGGATTAGCCTATTTTTAGCTGAGAAAGCAGCTCCTGGATGCTGACAAAGTGGTTGCGCTTTGTGATGGCAAAGCGACCCACAGATCCTTCGGCCCCGGAGCCCGCAGCGCCCAGCCCGGCAGAGAGCAGCCTCCCGGGGGGCTGAGCCCCACGGAGCCTTCGGCGCGCCTTTGCTTCTCATGGGATTAGAAGCCAGAGGTAAACTGGTAATAATGAGATGATCCGCCGTGGGGACTGTTAGCTGAAGGAAACGATACCTTCCGCATCGTGAGGAGCATTTGCACCAACACTGAGATATGGAAACGGGGCTAATTTGACGCAGTCTCACGTCATTGCCCATGTGTATGTTCCTGCTGGGCACACCTATAGGCAGCCCCTCCGGACCAGCGCCCCTGCTGCGAGCTTTCCCGGCCGTGCCGCAGAGCCTGGCGTGGGCTGCAAGCCCCCTTTGCACCCTGGGATGATAGCTGGGGGCCATTTTGAAGTATGTTTTTTAGACATTTTCCAATTGGAATATTTCACCTGTTCCATTTTGAAACTACATTTCCTTTTTTAGGAGAAGATTTAAAAATAAAAACGGCCTAGAGGGGAAAAAATAAACCCCACAGTCTGTTCTGCCCAGCACTATATTTCATTGGGTTTTCATTTTGATCAGAGAAGAACAAGACATTTTCATTGGCTGTTTTTAACTCTTTTGGCCATATTTCAAGGTGGATGTTTTTTCTTGCCGCCAGAAAAAAAAGCCAGCACCAGCTGCCTTTTGCTGGCAGAGCCGGCAGGGCAGGGCGAAGCTTGGGTTTGCAAAGCCCGAGCCGGCCGCCGATGGCAGGTAGCTCTGCCGGCGCGAGCACGTGTGTGCCCGCAGCCCCCGTCACCCGACGTTCCCGGGGCAAGGGCGCG
This sequence comes from Ibycter americanus, assembly GCA_035590275.1. NCBI lineage: Eukaryota > Metazoa > Chordata > Aves > Falconiformes > Falconidae > Ibycter > Ibycter americanus. Next base: position 66,552,177 of record JAVJGI010000060.1, on the reverse strand, counting down.
CTGGCACACCCGGCTTCGCCCGGCCGCGAGCCAAGGAGGCGCCGGCTCTGCGGGGTGGGCACTTGGCACCCGAGAAACGCGGCCGTGCGCCAGCGTGTCATGTTTGCAATAAACTGATAAGGGAAGGCTTCAGATTTCACCTGGCAAAGCCAATTATTACTATTGCAGGCTGCGGGTGCTGCGGGTAGAGTTGTTTTTCTTTTTTTTTAACCTATTTAAATAGCACTTGATGCTATCTCGGGCAGAGGGAATGACTTGTGTTTTATTTTAAAATTAACCATCTGGAGAGCTTCTTTCTTGCGGGAAAGACAGGTTGATTTTGCTTCCTAGGCGGTTCAATTAAAATATCTTGGGGAAGAGTCTCTCACCTCAAATCTCTCAGCTCCGTGAGGTTTGGAAGGCAGGAGGGAGGGAAGGTAAAGGCTGGTTAGCTCAGCATGGAGGGCAGCACCATTACTGCTGTTCATCCTTCCAGCCATGGGGAGCATTTTGGCTTAGAAAAAACTCATCTTTCATAAGCGCTGGGAGTAGGATCCCCTAGGAAATGCCCTCAAGCTGGAGAGCTGCTCCCAAGCTGCTGGAGTGGTGCTTTCCCCGGGCCCTAACAAACCGCCCCATGTCGGGGCATCCTCAGCCACCTACAAGGGAGGCTCCACAAAATGTTCCCCGGCAGCCAAAGCTGTTGCTATTCACCCCTGGTTCTTCCCACGCAAAGATTTTTCATGGAAGGACTAGTGCCCTGGTCCTCCCCACCCAAAGCTTTTCCAAAGACTAGTACCAGGAGCACAATGTGGGCAAAAGTCCTGCTCGCTGCGAAGGAGTTTCCTCCCTTACAGTAAAAGAGCATTTAAAAGTTTCCTGTTGCTCCTGGGAGGTGGAGGGGGCCGATGTAACCTGCAGGCGGTTTCATTGTTTTATTACACATTTTCCGGTCGCCGGCTGCAACAGGAACCCCCGGAGCACCGTGCCCCTCCTGGGCCCCCCTGCCCAGCCCAGCAGCCACCAACGCTGGGAACATTTGTGCCATCGCAGCGGGCTGGAGCCTTATTTTCCCCCCAGCAAAACACCCCACGGAGGTGACGGGGGGAGCGGCGTGTGGAGACGGGGTGCTTCGCTCCCGGTGCCACGGTCCCTGCAGCTCCGGGTACCGGCACGTTCTGTGCTTCTCCATGTCCACCACACGTAAGCCGGGATGTCATAGCCAAAACATCCTTGCCAGCTGCGCAATTAACTATGGTTGTATATTTAAGCACCAAGAAGAAAAATGCACCTGCTTTCCCAGGCACATCGAGCCTGTTCTCAGTAATATAATATAATATAATATAATATAATATAAGCGCTGATCTGTATTCCCATCCCTGCGGTCAGAACCCCCTCCATGCACAAATGAGCTCATGCAGGCAGCTCGCGGGCAGCTCACAGCTCCACCCCGACTTCCCAAAACCTCCCCAGCCCACGGGCGCTCACCCAAGGCCGTGACTTGGGAACGTGAGAGGTGGGTGCTGGGAAGGTCCTGTGCCCCATCACTTGATGGCCACAGACTGGGAGGGTGGGGTTAGGGCTGCACCAGCAGGAAGTCCCCAGCCCCACAGATGATGACTAGTGGTCCTCCCTGCCCCAGACCTGGGCTGTCACTCAGCTGAGCCGCTGTGATTTCTTGGCACAAATATGTCCTTGATCTCTTTCATCAAAAAAACCCCCCAAAAAACACCAAACCAAACCAACAACAAAAAAAAGGAAATACAATAGTTAATTAAAAAAAACAATACCAAAACAAAAAAACAGAGCCCAAGATGCAATCTCTGCCTTTTTTTACTCGTTGCACCACAAAATTCGGTGTGGGCTTCGATGTGGGGTGAGATTTTCAGTGCATAACTAGCTTTGGGGCCAGGCTTGGGCCCCACCACCTCCGGTCCCCAAGTTTCTGAGGCCCAGTGTTGCAAGATGCTTCTCTCCTGCCGCCAAAGCGGGGACCACCAGCCAGCCGGGGGGTCTCTGCCCGCACCCTCCTGCCTCGCAGTGGGTGGGGTGGGGAGTCAGCGGGGAAGGGCTGGGCAGGGGGAAAGCGGGGATGCGCAGGAAGGATGCGGGGATGCGCGGGAGGGATGCGGGGATGCGCGGGAGGGATGCGGGAGCGAGCGCAGGGGGCGGGCTGCTGGCAGTCACCAGGGCAACCTGCCTCCATCTCCTGCCTGGCCCGGGCGGGGACACCCCGGCGGCCCCCGCAGGGACCCGCCGGGGCGAGGGGGATGCGCAGGCGGGG
>JAVJGI010000060.1:66382860-66549814 GCA_035590275.1 Ibycter americanus | reverse complement strand
TTTTTTTTTTTTTTGCCTTTTTTTTGTTCTTTTTTTTTTTTTTTTTTTGGCTCAAATTCCATCAAACAACAAAATCCAAATGCATCAATAAAACAGAAACAATACTCAAATGGTCTTACAGTTTCCACTAGATTGCATTAACTTTGGCTTTTCTCAGACAATACTTAAAAACTAGTTTGTAATTCTAAACAAAATGATAGTATTATTAATCTACAAACAACAATTCTCACAGCACAAAAAAAACACAAATACATAGGTTCGTTTTTTTGTTTTTTTGTTTTTTTTTTTTTTGTATGACATTATCCAAAAAGGTAATGAAACTACAGGATATTTTTTTCCTTTTGTTAATTAGCACTTAAGATAATAAAAACAGAAACAGTAAAATGATTCCAGAGTAGCACAAGCCAAGGAACTGTAACCCCTATGGTGAAAGAAAGATGAACTTGTTACTCCTTTGAGGACTGCCATTTCATCGCAATTAGCTAATTTGTTTGAAAAAACAACTAGTCTAGTCTTTTGATTAGAATTTTGTAAAGCAATTTCCCTTGTTTTTCTTCCTCTCTTATTAGGCCCTTGCACCCTTGCAGCTTTTTCCTTTCAGTATTTTGAAAGAGTACTGGTAGATAATTTGTCTCCAAGGAGGTGTATGTTTGGATTTTTTGGTTTTGTCCTTGATTTTCATTTTGTTTTTAATTTTTTTTTTCCTCAAGATAGACAGTTTTCTCAGCAATGACCCATCTCAGTTGCCTGGAAGTACGGAAACATTCCCCCTTTCCCACTGCTAAGCCAAGGTCCCGTGTAGCATAATTCGGGGCAGCCCGATGCCGAGTTACACTGCCTGAGGACCAAAGGCATCACCGCTCCCACTAACCAGACTGGTAAACCCACAGGACACACTAGGGCATCTAAAAAAGCTTTGGAAATTTATACGGTGGGAACAATGAGAAAAATTAGTGAAACAGTCTGAACAATCCAAATGATGATCTCATATTATATATATAGATGCACATATATATAATATAACGTACGTGAGATGATACTTTGAATATGCAAAATTGCTGCAAGTAGTACAAAATAGCCCTCAAAGGGTGTAGGAAGGCCCCAGCAGTAGTAAAAACATGTGAGAAAAGTATAGATCATTTATTTATAAGTGCATGTGCTATAAGAAGGAAACTTTTTTGCATCACTAGAGGCTAGTCCTTTCCATCCCAGGGCTCTACATAAAGAAGCATTTAAGTTGGGGATGAGAGACAAGAGTGCACCAGCTGATGTTGTTCATATAGGGCTTTGTTTTTTAATTTTAGGCGTCTTCGAATATAATCGGATAGATATAGGAAGTGGAAGAAGGTATGGCACTTTATTATCAGTAGCAGGTACTGCTGCTCACACGCATTGGATTGGCAATGAATTCTCTACACCGGTAGCAAAGAACCGAATTTGATTGTTGGTCACTACTTGTGCGGTAGAAATGCAATCTAATCAGACTTACAAGGCAGTGAAAAGGGCTACCAGCATCTCTTTTCTGGTTCCTTACACAGAGCTTCCTCCAGCAAACACCCACATCAGTCACATATATATTCCCATGGACTACGTGTACGAGTAAAGTTACTCCTCTCTGTACGAGTGTCTGCAGGAGTAAGCCAATATATTGCCGTCACAAATAATGGCAGATAACACCAAACATTACAGTGTATGTAAACTTTATCCATAAAAAGTAGTTTAACTGCAGTGCACACTGAATTTTCACCCAGGAAGATCTAGTGCATCTGATTTAAGCAAAAGTTCATTTATTTAAATTACAAAAATATTTTTTTTTTTTTTCTCCTCAAGGTTTTCAAATGGTGGATTTACCACTCCTGTCGGGGAGTGGCTCACACAATAGATAATTAAAGAATTGTTTTCTTTTTCTTTTATTTTATTAATACTGAATAGCATATTCCAGCAGCATATTAAAAGCTCTTTAAGAAAGACAAAATCCCCAAAATCTAAAAAGGAAAACCCACAAGTTAATTACGGTTTTAAATAATTTTAGTTATAGATACAGAAGAAATTTAGACAGCAGTAAAATATTTTTGTCCTTCAGATCTGCCCTGTGCATTGTTCTGATTTCAACCATGTATTAAATAAACCACAAAAAACTAAGTATATATATATTTATAGATATAGATATATATATAAAAATAAACAGCAAAATGGTGAATGTATAAAAGGTATTAACACTCAAGACAGCTCTGGGTGGAAAGGGTTAAAAGTTCAAAACTTTCTCACCTTAGAGGTTTCCATACAATATGAAGAAAATACATAGTGAGGTTTGCTTTCACAGCATTGATGTGTGCAGAGTGGTTAAAAAAGTGAAACATGGGCACTTATACAATGTTTTACAAAAAACATCAAAGAGAAATAACAAACAATAACAATTTCAGGCAACAAGACCACAGGATAGCAAGTTAACAAACTTTTTAACCTCTTTTTTCTTTAAATATTAGGGATTTATACAAAACACATAATAAAATACCCATGTTATCAAATTACTTCACACAAGAAACACACTGAAGCTCTAGGAAGAAAGTACCTTTGGAATTTGGCACTATAGTTTCACTGATTTTTTTTTTTCTTTAAAAGAAAAACCGATCACATTTTGCTGAACACAAACACATCTAAATTGTTCACAATAAAAAAATGACATCAATGCGTCACAAGCCAACACAAACTTATTCTGGAATATTTTTTCATTTTTCACATGAAATTCTTTTTTTTTTTTAAGCAAACAACTTTTTTTTGTGGTTTTTTTTGAATCTTGTTTTTGTTCTTGTTGTTCAAGTAAACCAATTTTAAACTCGTCTTTTATAAACATAGAACACTTAAGACCATAAGACTCATGATGAAACCACAACTTAATTCACAGAAGCACCAACGTAACACATTTTACAGTAACCTTTCTTCTGTACATTGAAACAGTATAAAATATAGGTAATTTCATGTGCATTAAACCATGGATTGTCTAACTGTGAGTCAGTTCAGCAAAAGGTGACACAAGTAGGTAGCATTTGCCCTAAAACAGGGTAAATATTTTCTTATACTAATCTACAAAAAGTGGTTCTATATATATACTTTAATGAGAAAGTGAGCCACCTAAAATGGCCTTATCAAAAAACTTTACACTGCCTGAAAAATGTAAAAACTATTACAGACCTCTAGAGACTTAAAATCAGACAGTTTTATTTCTCAAACTGTTTTGGAAGTAGTCTGTTAGAAACCAACATTCTGTGCCTCTGGACACATATTGCTATTGTCACCAGTGACCAGGCAGAATGCCAATCCCTGTATAATACTTTCAAGTCTGTTTTTTTTTTTTATTTTTTTTTTACGAAATGAAAAAAAAAAACAAACAAAACCAAAAACAACAACAACAAAAAAAACCCAAAAAACCAAACCAAACCAAAAAACCCAAACAAAAAAACCCAAAGGAAAAAAGAAAACCAAAAAAGGAAAGAAAGAAAAAACATTTTGCCACAGGTTGTTTTTAAATCCTATCATTAATTTATCTAATAATAAATTTCAGTCTTGCATGAATGCAGCAATGTTTTTTCACATTGACTTCCCAGAATTCATAGCTAGATGAGGTCACATGCAAATTTCAAAGGTCAAACTAGATCAAAGGTCAGTAGGAGAACCAAATATGATGTGAGGTCAGAAAGACATCAGAAACAATGACGGGACGATGAAACTTTTTTTTTTTTTTTTTTGAGACGCCACAGGGACATGCTAGGCAAACGATGGGCTAACGGGCATGGAGATGTCTAGGGAAAAAACAAGGAAGAGGAAAAAAAGTTACACAGAATCTATGCAGCACAAACAAAATCACTTTTATGGGTGCAGGAGAAAACTAATGCAAATCTTTTATCAGTAGAGTCTATGAGCTGTTCACATAATTTGCATTAACTTACAATACTTGTCAACAAGAGCACAATGGAACCCCAAAAGGATCCATCTGAAAGGAGTCAGAGAGAATGGATTCCTCTTTGGGGAGGAAAGAGAGGAAAGAACCAGTTTCTACAAATGTAACAGAAAGGGATGGGGGGGGGGGGGGACGGGCGGGGGAAGGTCAGACAACCAAACTTTAAACTAGGTAATGGAAACTATGAACAAAATAACCAGACAAATACAAACAAGAGGATAAAAGCATGAACTGTAAAGGGTGTAGGGTTCGACAGTGAAAAAGTGCCCATTCTTGGCACAATTACTCTAGAGACTACTTCAAAGGATCTAGCTAGCATAGAGAGCTGCTCTTTAGGTATCCAATAAGTTAACAATAGGCAATAAATAAATTCCATTATTTCTGAGGCAGTAAAAATTTTGTATAAAAATAGAAATGCTTTTTACAAATAAAATTTACAGGCCTGTGGCTTTCTTTTTTATTATTATTAAATTTATCTCTCAAGAAACATCAAGTATTGTCACTCATTTTATTTTTTTTTATTTTAAACCCTGTAGCTTTAGAAACAGATCTCTAAATCTTTTTTACATTAATCCTTTCCAAAAAAACAAGAACTTAAAAAAAAGTGAAATATAAAGACGACCAGTGTAAAATCAGACTAATATACAACAAGACGTTGATTTGAACCGAAAAAAACCCAATAATCAAATCTTCTAAAAATAAATTAAAAAAAAAAAGTTGATGTAGTGGAAAGACTTGTTTCAATTTTTGTTGCAAAATAAGTGCTTCAACTGGCATGAGGCCATTTTGTTTAACCTATAAACTGCTGGTGCCACCCTGGTAAAATACGATCCATCCATAGAAAACAACTTTTATTGTGTGCTAATGGCACCAGGGTTCACAGAGTTAAATTGCACATTGTGTGTGTGTGTGTGTGTGTGTGTGTTGCTTTGAATTTCAAGACATTTATTTTTGTTTCAAAAAGGAGATAAATTATGCTGCAAAACAAAATACAGTAACACAACTCAGTAATTACTTGGCAAGGAAATGGGAGCCAAGTGTAATAAGGACAAGTGGGGAAATGGAAGTGGTAACTGTAAAAATAACTGTCTCTTGGTGAAGGTTGGCTCTATGTTCTTTCTTAACCCCCCTGCAGAGGACAGGTTTGCTCATGGGACTTACCCTAAGAAAGCTAAAATAAGAGCAGTAAGCATCTGGGGTTAAGATCAGTAAGGTTTGCTGTCATTTTTGGAGCGTTTCAGCTGAACCTTCAAGCGTTTCATGCCAATCTGAAAGCCGTTCATAGCCTGGATAGCAGCTTGTGCAGAGACTGGATTGTCATAGCTAACAAAACCTACGAGACACAGAATGGAGGCGGGAAAGAAAGCGAACTATAGGTTAGAACAAATGTCAGAAGGCGTTTTGTTAGGATTCTATTATTACTATTTATTTGACACATTTACCTCACCTTCAATCAGTTCTTTGATCACACTTCGTATCCCATTTCCTCTCCCGTTTCCTTTACCTTCCCCTTTATCTCCACAACTTTTCTTTACTAGCTGGGATGCAGTTGGCCACTTTTGGTGCAGTGCAGTTTCCAATCTGTTATTTATCTACCTACCTTAGAGACTGAAGATATTTATTACCATGACCCTTTTCAGTGTAACATCTACATATCTCCCAGCCTATTAGGAAGTACTATTAGGTCAGTCTGCAGGTGTGAAGCTGAAACAGAAAGCCTGGTTACACGAAAACAAAACCCAGACTGCCTACCCGCATTTGCACACCCATGTGTGAGCCCATGTGCGTCGGTTCTGTGCGCTAGGAAACGCTCACCTCCTTGGGCTTAGCCTAGGACACTTGCAATATTAATATTTCGTATTCTTCCAGTTCAAGATCTCAAGGTACATTAAATGTTAATTAATTCAGCCTCCTGGTCCCCAAAGGGGTATGCAAGCATCTAAACTAAGCAGCATCGTAAAGACAACGGCAGGGCTTGACGAGAACTCCAGATCTCCTCGGCTGTGAGCGCTAACTAGGGGGATAATGCTTGCTTGGGTAATTCAGAATGGCTGGCCTGGCTCAGCTTTCTTTTCCCCGGGAGACTAAAAATGCTCTGCTCATAATGGACTCAAATCTCCCTGATTCTGGAAGCTCAAAATTCATTTTCATATCTGGGCCTCCCACTTGTAATTGCAAAGCTCGCCTAACTGCTGCTCTGCCTCAGCTCTGGCTAATTACTACTGTACTCAGCCTGCTATTATGCATCTGCTTTGAAATGCTCCCTCTTCTTTCCACTTGCATTTGCCTTAACACATATCCCTTCACTCTGTTAAAGCATGGATCCCCACACACTTTGTTTTCAGTCCTAACACACAGGCTTCTCAGTGCCTCTCTTCTACCAGCTTTCTTCATTTGGGCTGAGTGCTGGTGTACTTCTCTGATTCATAACCTCTTTTTACCATCATTTTAACCTATTCTTTCACGACTCTTGCTTACGTTGCACTGTTGTGCTCTCCCACCTTCAGTATCAGAAGGATATACTTTCCCCATTATAAAGAAAAAACCTCTCTTATCCAGCCACCTGGTCCTTGTCCACCTGCTCTCATTCACAGACCATCCCTACCGTTTCACCTTAAATCAACTTCACCAAACTATTTAAGTCAAGACTTTTCTTTGAAAATTCAGGCTAAGTTTTGTTCCTTCCACTCAAAAACACATCTCACATAAATCTCTGCAGCCCTTCTCCCGGCCAACGCCAATATGCTCTATTCATGTTGTTCTGCGGTTGATTATTTGTTACCTTCTCAAGGGATAATATATGTTCCTCCATATCTTCCTTGGTTTTAGTAATTCTTGTCACTTCCTCACTTTCTCCACTAGATCATTGCCTCTAAGATTACTGCCATATCCTGAGAAGCTTCACCACTCTCTTCCTTTCCTCTGTTTTCTACTAGGAGATCTCATCTGTTCACATGTCTTAGTACTGCACTCCTGTGCCTACTTCTATCAGCTCACAGATCTCAACCTTGATCTCTAGCATTGCCTCAGAGATAGAACACAGATCTACCATGAGTTGGAAGGCAGCTGGAGCACCTTCCAGGCAGGTGCTCCACAACTGAGATGTAGCTACTCTCATCTACTCTGACAATTCAGCATTTTCCTCTACAGCTTTCCTGACCTTCACTTTGTTCTCTTAAGGGCGTTCAGGACAGTCTTCTGCTATGAACTTCTCAACACCTTAGTTCCTCTTCTTCTGAGCTACTTTTATCCACCTGAAAATTAAGCAACTGATCTAAACTAGCCATTTAGATGGCATCTATGAATGGTGAATGAAGAGAAGCAAGCACACCCACCGTTCATGTCACCAGTTTAGACACCTCCACTGACAGAAGAACACTTCGTTCAGGCTATGCTTACCTTCAAGGGGGTAAGACAAGGCACCTCATTCTATGGCTTTTTATTAGCTTCCTTGACTCAGCCACAAATTCAAGCATACAACCTCTGTGCTGCATCGGTGGCACCAGCCATTGTCATTCAGTTGTTATTCTTATCCACAATTTGTCTCTTCATGCAGAATGCTGTATCTACGTTAGCCTGTTACGCTTTCATCTTCCCCCTTATCGAGAACCTTCATTTGTAAAGCTTACAGAGGAATCTGCCATCCTCTCCCTTTATTTATCTTTTTCTGATTGCACCCATTCATCAATTTTTGTCTGAATTTTAAACTGCAGGTTACATGAGGATGGGTTGGTGTTTCTTATCAATTTTCAAAGACCCTGTCATGACAATTCTGATTTTTGTTTTAAATCTCTATGTATGTCTATAATGAGGACAAATATTTTTAATCATTCAAGTAGCAATTTTGCTATAAGGCAGACTGCATTTATGCACTGATGTCATTGTGTCCCCCCGCCCCTGCTTCACTTTTACATCTCTCACTTCTGTTAGTCTAAGGTTTATGAAAGGCAAGAGATAAGCTTGAAGAGTGAAACCCTTTGTCTGCTGAATCAACTAGAGCTCATGAGAACTCATGGAAGAGCACTTCCAGGCATGAACAGACTGTCCTGTCATCCTCATCACCATTTAATCTTTTGAGCAGTCATTTGAGGCGGACAAGAAAGCAAATAAAGCCAAAGTCCATTTTCTGCAAAGAGAAGTAATTTTTCATTTTGAGAAGCAGTGTTACATAAAAGTTCATCCCTCTATATCACTACCCTGTGACTCACACAGAATGCACCTTGCCTTCCCAATCCTGCCAGTGGACAGCCTTGGACAATCTTTTCACCTTTCTCGTGTTCAACCTGTCCTCATCTGTAATTTGACTTCCTCCTCCTTTGGGCTGGAGATTGGAAACTCCACAGTAGAAAGCACCAAGCATGTACAAAACATAGTTACTATTACTACTGTTACTACTACTACTACTACTACTACTACTATTGCAAGGGACAAAAAGACCAAACCAACCAAACAAAAAAACCAAACCCAAACTGTACCAAGAGCAATGACCATTAATGATACACGAGAGAAATGGGTTCTTCAGATGCATTATTGTCCTAGCTTTTGGGTGGGAGGACAAAGAAAAAACAAAGCTTTTAAAAACACAGATATGGGACCAAAACAACAAATAGATGATTCTTGCTAATAAAGCTGAGGAGGTACACACGGAGTATGCTAGTATGTTAAACTAGCAGGATTAATTCTGTCTTTGCCTATGATTAGCAGCATCACCAAGTAGTCACCTACAGAATCCAAAAATCTCAACTTCCCCTGCCACTGCAGTTCTTTTTGCTTTTAAAGCAGAACTATCTCACTGGTGGCAGAATATCTGGTGAGGAAGAATGAGAAATTGAAATGTTAGTGACAGCTGACTAATGCCAGAAAGACAGAGGACTCCTCCATCCGTTTGGGTGTTAACCCCTCCATTTTCCCTCTAATAAGATAACCTCAGAGCATCGCTCGAAGTTAGGTAATTGTGTCCCACAAATCCAGACAAATGTGTAAGCAGGTAAGCAAAGAGTAAAAGGAAACCCACAAAAAGCAAGTGTGGGATGCAAGCTAATGAACTGAGCCACCTGCCCAAACTAATCTACATTCTTTCAGCAGTCACCACAATTGCTGCATTTCAATTAATGGTGCTTGATTTGACATTTCATCAAGATTCTGGAGACCTCAACAAAAATTCTGTCACCCCAACATACTAACTGAACTGGGTCCAGATCAACAGGGAGCCTTTCAAATTGGCTACAGCCTCAGGGACTGTTTTAACCTGCTGCAGAAACATGCTGGACTATATTAGTCTAGATATGAACAATCTTTTGTCAAGCTTAAAGAGGTGAATGTTTCAAAAGTGAACTGAAAAGCTACGGAAGGATGCAGCAAGAATGTCACACTCTTTCTCTGAACCAAATTCACTTTCCGGGTGTACTAAGGGTTCATCTTTAGGTGAAAAATACTCGGATTGTGGCAAGGCTTGAATTCCAGTGCAGTAGGTGTTTCTGAGTAACTTGATGAAGTCTCCTCGTGTTTGGGTACTGTCTGTTAGACAAATTCAAGCCCGTTTAAGATGGATTGAAGCCCAAGAGCTGTGGGGCCCCTGAATGGTCCTGGCGGAGAGAAATCCTTAGACACATTTTAACAAACCCATGTTTTCTAGAAAAAGTAATTATATGCAAGTTAAGAAACATTTCTAATAGTTAACAGGGACACTTCAGAATTAAGGGATGGTTCTGGGCTAAGAGCAACACTGTCGGTACAAAGGAGTTTTGGAAACTAGGGGGTTGTTGGTTACTCTTTTGTCATACATATGGCTGCGTTCCTTTACTCTGGGAAAGAACTGTCACTTTTATGAAAGCTCCAGTATTTTAGGTCAAACCTTATAAACCTTATCTTTAAGAGATTCCTTCCTTCTCCTAGACCCCTCTTATGTCTTGCATAAGATCACAATTATTAGACCAATGCTCTAAACAAATTGCCACTCATTCACATTCAGTACTCCACTCCAGCAAAGCACTGACCTGGTGCATCTATGCTATTCCAAAGACATCAGCCCACTTAAATCAACCCTAGAACTTGTTTTGTACCAACATATCATGTTCTCCTCTGCTGTGATCTAATTTTCTGGCAGCTTAGTGTTTTCTGGGAAACTTGACACAGATCTTGTGAGGCTCCCTTCATCCCTGCGCTAAGGTAGGGGGAGATGCTACCTTCCATAACGCACCGGAGCCTGCCCGCAACAGCTGGAGCTGCAGATCTAGGCATCAACTGTCTGCAAAGCGTTCTGAACTACATGTACACACCATTCAATCACTAATTGCAAAATCTTGTGCTTAATTCAGAAGAAAGAACTTCCTGTAATGTAGAAGTAATGGGTTAAACATAGAGCATTTTTAAGTGGCTCAGCTATACAATAGAGAATAATTAGGTATCCATAATAAGGCAGTTTAATAGTATACTAAATGACATTCCCCCACATAGGGTGTAATTAGTTTCATGTACTTGACACATTCATGCGAGATGTCAGACTGGAAGATTATTATTGTTTTTTCATATCCAATTTTTAGTTAGAAGTAGTTTGTCTGTGCATCCTCCTGCTCATTTGAGGATTAACAGTCCATTATTTTTGGAATGAATTTCCAGTATGACATTTCTCACATTGCTGTTAATTTTCTTTCCTGGCCCCTTTTCAGTACAGTGCATGTGGTTTTTACTATTTGATTTATTAAATTTGACATACCAAAGCACTTGCTCAGATTGGTCTGTTTGTCAATGAAGACTTTAGCAGAGATAACATTTCCAAAAGGCATGAACATCTGCAGAATGTCCTGGTCTCCAAACTCCTGGGGGAGATGGTAAATAAAGAGGTTTGCCCCTTCTGGACCTTTAGGGGGAGAGAGAAAAAAAAAAAAGTATGAAACCAGCTATTACAAGTGCTGTATTTAATCTGTTTTTCCATAATACTTACTGACGGTGATGGCCAGAAAACATTTCACTTTCCAACTTTGAAGTAACAAAAGCAAGTGGATCATCAAAGGAACAGAGCTGAAATGCAGCTCTTTAGAGCGTCCTATCTTGAAAAGTGTTTACTTGATAACTCTACTACAGAAGTTAAACTGCTGCCTCCTTCTTCAATTTATACGAGTGCCTTTCAGTATAATTAGGGTTAGGAAAACAGGTACACAATGTATTACTCTCTCACAATACCCCAAGAACTGCACAAGGAGTCCTCTGCCGCCTCAAACACTTCCATGGGTTTGTCGGTTTAATTCCAATTGCAGGAACTTATGGAAATGCAATGAGCTAAACTCTGACTTGACTATCACAGATTTAAACTTAAAGGGCAGGAAGTTAGTGGAAGTAGGAATAAAAAGGGTAAGACAAGGCAAACCTTGTGACTTGGATATCAGTGAAGTCAGAGAGAGAAAAAGATACTCAGAATTAAATTTGTACTGAGTCATTTCAAAATGACAGCTTGATTATTTATTTATTTTTTTAAAATACAAATTCCACATAGAAAGATGCCTCCTGGAAGAAACTTTGTAAAGTAGGTGTTTTTTAAAAGTTCAAAATAGAGTAGTTGGGTTGAAATTAAAGTGGTTTTAGACAAAGCTGAGTTTGCAAAGAAAGGTGCAAACTCGAAGGTGCTTCGAATATTTTTCTTACAGCCAAAATGTGAGATGCACATTATTAGCACCGTTGGTTTAAACAATCATGTTAGCACTAATAGGTTATTTTTTTCCCTAGCTCAATTTCTCCTTTACAATAGCATACTGGAAATGAGCAATGTATGTCTGGAAGAACATGATGAATGATGGAGCCAGACATGTGGCCTTCCCATGCAGACACCAGGAGTGGAAGTGGTACACCAAGGAAACAAACATTTCCAGTAAAAACCACATCTACAGTAACCTGTTTAAGTATTCCCTTGCTTAATGGAACTAAGTGCGCCTCAGACGTGATGTCCTTGGTTTTCTGGAGAGGAAGAGGAAAGCACGCATCAGATTTGTGGAGTACTGTCTGCGACAGTCACAGCACCTCACCTCTCCCATACCGAAGAACCAGGCTGGCTGCTCTCTCTCAGGCTGAAGGAAAAGGCTGCAATGTTTGTCCAAAAGAAGGGGATAAATGGATTGGGGTCAGGGGGTGGGGGGGTGGGAAGAAGTTTTTAAGAAGAAAAACTTTTTGGATGTGAAAAAAAAAAAAAAAAGGAAAAAAATTCCCACCCAGAACTTACTTCTTCTTCCCGCAAGGAAACTATCTTTCCCAGAAAACAGTATTTCTTAAAATAATAAGAAAAAACTTATTAAACAGTATTTTAGAGCAGAGGCATGAGGCAGTTCGCTGTGTTTCAGCATTTAATATCTATACAGCATTTTTCTCTGGTACTTGTTTATCCTCAACCACTCCAGACTCTTCACCATTTCCTCAGAAGTTATATTAAGAGACAAAACATAGTTGTCAGTATTCAGTGACGGGATTTGCTCACTTTAACTTAACCCCTTACTAACAGATACAAGACATATAACAAAAAAGGCTGTATTTTATAAGGGGGGCTGCCAATTCATAATAATAAAAAGTAAGCCTATACTTGGTATGAATGTTCATAAACAGAAACAAATTAAAATCATTGGAAAAAAATCAAAGTGTCCTCCACTCTGTATCTTACAGTGACACCCAACAAACAATTTCTTTCTGGTGTGAAATAGTCAATTGTCACTGACCAAAGGGAGTGAGCTGAAAAATAAATGCGGAGAACACAAAAACATAAGGGAAAAAAAGTTGATTAAAAAATCCTTTCACTTTACATAATCCAAGCTGTTAGCAGTAAATGAAGAATTCAGAGAAAACATACATTTTAACTCCAGTGTCCCTATACAATAGCCAGCTGGGGGAATGCCAAGTTTGTCTTCCTAGGAAACGCATCCCATAACAGTACAAGATACTATTTTAAAAGGGGCTAAAAAAATTTCTCTTGAGGATATTATACTAGGTTTCTTTCCAAAGCTTAGCCCTGGCAAGAACAGCAATGACAACATAGATACAATCTTAGAAAGCATGCAATATTTTCCC
Source organism: Ibycter americanus (assembly GCA_035590275.1). Lineage (NCBI taxonomy): Eukaryota > Metazoa > Chordata > Aves > Falconiformes > Falconidae > Ibycter > Ibycter americanus. The sequence goes on along the minus strand of JAVJGI010000060.1, from coordinate 66,536,808 downwards.
ATCCTTCTAGAATTAGCTGGAAATTAGGATGAGAGAAAGCAATGAAAACAGAAACAAACCCCAAAATGCCTGGGAAGTGTGCAGAGGAACGGGAGAGGGGAAAAGGGTAACCTCATTTTCCTAAACATCTTGTAATTAGTATTCATTTATTCTTAGCAGTAACTTCCTAAGGTTTATTCGCTGTTGGCGCGGGGAGAGGGGGCAATCATTCACTTAGTTGCTTCCCCACAAGACCCACAATTAAGCAAAGAACCACTCAAAGCGAAAACGGATCTTGTCATTAACTCAAAACCTCAAACCTAATCAGATTAACTCCATTATCACAAAAAACGGAAAGCAGAAGAGAGAACGGCAGCCATAAAGGGGTGATTTTTGTTACCAGTGCCTTTTTACACGGTCGTTGGTAAATGCTTTTATATAAGAAGGGATGGTCAGTAAAGTGTAACTTGAAGGACAGATGGTTAAAAAAGGAATTCCGTTAGAGGTCAAAGAGGGTAACAATACTAAAGAGGAGAGGACTGGGGGGAAAAGAAAAATAATCAAAGATTAGGCTACTGGAGGTCCTTCACTGAGCCTCCAGGACGAAATGAACGCACGCCATCACTTTTGCTTGGCCGAACGCAGGTTGCTGGGCGCGGGGCTTGCTCCAGCGGCAGCGGGCGCTTACCTTCCTTCTGGCTGCCCGCAGCGCTTTGCTGCTGCAACAAGCTCTGGCTGTACAGGGTGGGCAGCGCGGCGGCAGCGTACTGCTGGATCCCTGAGTAGGCCTGGGTGAGCGCGTCCATCGTACCGGCCGTACCGTTCGTCAAGCCTGTTGCGCCGAGTCCTCCGTTCAGGGCCGCCATACCTGAGAGCATTTGAGCAACTTTACAAAAAACCCAACAATAGAGAAAAGAAATTGCACTTGTTCATTAGTGCTTTCCGAAAGTCGTTGGTATTATATGACACTGACAACGACAGCAGTGCATGCAGCTCGGCACTTCACCAAATGGGACTGAAAACAAAGAAAACACGACTCTGGCGTCAGGAGCACTGTTAGCACACGGTGGCACAGTCAAACGGACTCGCATGCAGCCTGCTACTGGCAAGTACTACAGCTCGGCGCCTCTGCCAGCCTCTCCGCCCACCCTCCTCGGCACCTCTGCTCCTGCCGAGGGTATCTGAAGCGGGGAGAGTGGGATGTGTTTGACCTGTATCTTGCAAGCTGGCCACTGGGAAAAAGCAGTCTGCGAGGAAGCCCGCTCTTTCTGACGAGCGTCTTTAGCAACAGGCCATGACCACACCGTATCGGAAGCGTTTTGCTTAGTTAGCAGAGAACCCTGATTAACAGCATTTAGAAACAACCCTCTGTACAATTATGGGCTTTGTCCCTTAGGTTTGTGGGAGGAAGATGGGCTGCGATGCTCTGTGCTTCCACCCTCCTCCTCCAGTAACTCCAGAAGAGATGAACAGCAGCACACCTAGAGTGACTAAAAATGCTTCCCTCAGACTAGGTATCTTTCATGGAGAAACAAAAGCATCTGGTTCTAGCAACATCTCTCTTCTCACTGGAAGCAGAGTCGCTTCGGTTTTTTTCTTCAAAGCAATTCTACATCCTGATAAATAACAGATTAATTTAACTAGGATGACTGCCAAGGAGGAAATTTCAGACTGGATTGCTAGCTGTGCGGAAAATGGCATCCCTCGTCCATGCAAATAGTGTGATCTGCAAAAGAAGTGTTACCACTCTGACTTGATGGTGGACAAAATCCTGGGCTACAGCCTCTCCCTGTTGGCTTCTATGCCTCATCATGGCTCCTGAATAAGCCACGTTAAAGTTAACAGTGTTAACACATTTTTTTCAGAAATTCCAGAAAAAAGTGAATTTTCTGTTAGAGCTACAGCCTCTTTGGCAGTCGAAGGGGTGGCAGCGTTCTGAGCTCTGCTCATCACCCACACCTCCGACTTGTGTCAAGCAGAGCAGTAAGTGCTCAACAGGACTGAGTTGGGCCAGGGAGTTTTCTGCACAACTAGCTATCCTGTGCTCCCTAGTTTTTAGGTGAACAGCTCAAAACAATTTAAAAGGGCTTAACCAGTCCCCTCGAAGTACAGGTCAGTCACGAGAAAACTGGGGCACTCAGAATCACCAGCAGCCATTTCTTAGACATTGTCTGGGTAGTGTTTGGGTTGGCAAAATGATGGGTGAAGAGATGATTGGTGGAGCCATAGTAAGACCAAAAAGCTAAGAACATTGAAGAGAAAGAGAGGGCTTAATTTCAGAGCAGTAATAAGGGTTGATATGTAAATTGGAGAAAAGTGAGGAAATTAAGCAGAGGACACTTTATAGAGAATTAACAATGAAATCTATTAGACTAGGAAACAATCTTCAAGGGAAGTGGCATAATCTTATCACATGAGTAACTCAGAGATAGAAAGAATACTGCAAGGAATTATCCTGCATTGACAGAGGAGGATAAAGATGCTGACCCACTACTTTTCTTCCATCTCTTATGTAGATTCGAAAAGTGTATTCCTATGAGTCTTGGATAATCAGGACAATTGCTCAAGTGGCACCTTTCTGGCACCACCAGAGTCTGTGCCAATTAAGAGAATTGTACTGCATAAATTATACCTTTTGATATTACTATAATTTGTGTGACTAAACACTTGACAGAGATGTGATATTCTTAGCCTTTCCTTAATAAAATGTCTTGCACTTTGAAGATTTCTCTTTCCCCTTCACCCCACTTCAGAGCATCGCTGTATCCTGATAGGAGGAACTGGCTGCCGCTACTTTGAACAAAAACCTCTGTCAGAGCACAAGAGAGCAGATATTTGATGTATAATGGTTCCAGCTACAGAACAAAAAGTTGCAAACCAAGATAGCTTGTGGAGCATCTTATGCCTAAAAGATAGGACATTTTGAATAATAGTAATAGTAATAAATAGCAATCGCAGTATTAATAGCAACAGCAATAACAATAACAATAATAATTTGATCCTGAGGCTGACCTTAACCTGCTCTGATGTTTTTGTACTTGGGTTTGCGTCATTGCTTGCATGGGTGTATACACAGCACTAAAGTAAAGGCTCCTGATGAAGCAGCTTCTACTTTTATTGGAGTGTTGAAATAACTTGATAACAGAGGAAGCATTAGGATAACGTTATCTTCTGTGAGTCACTGGCCTGTTAGATAAACACGCTTTGTACTGCAGTGGACAGCATCCTCCCCCTTGTTTCACCTAGAACCAATAAGCTCCTTCCCACCCAACGATTTCAGATTAGCAAACGGCCAGGCAGCCCCAGCTGGCTGCGCTGCTTCTGGGAAGGGCACGGCCACGGCTACCACAGCGCACGTGTCTAAAAACACTTCCTTCCTGAGCAAAAGAGATATGCAGAAAGCTCTCAGCACATTTTCTATTCTCCTTTTTTACATTTTTATGAAATCTACAAGGTCCAGCTGCAGTTACACATCTCTTCCATCTCTTTATTATCTCTACCAATGCACCTCAGTCTGATATTGAACTCTGGTCCCTTCTTCACTTATGTGAAATAACCTTCTGGAGTCTCTCATCTATGGCCGCCTTCTTTTTTGAGTTACTCTACATAATACAAAAGTGACAATGCTTGGCAAGTCCAAAGGTCTCTCCGAGTACTTTCCAAGCACCTTAAAATCTGTCACAAATAGTTTTATCTCCATTTTACAGACGTAAATACGGGGGCAGAAAGGGTAAGTGGCTGCCCTGGGTTCACACACAAATATTGTGTCATAGCTGTTCGGTATATCCTGAATCCATGGTTGTCTTTGTTAATTGCAAAGAATCTCTTATTCTTTCTTTATTACTTTTCCCTCATTATTCACAATTCTGTTTGTTAGTTACATTATTTAAATTTAAGTGCTCAAAGGAGACAGTCTAATGTTTTGTCATTTAAGGTTTTAGATGCTTCAAGCACAACTGAGAGAAGACTGGGTGAATCCCCACACGTACGTACAACTGTTGCCACACCCTTGGAGACAGTTAAACTTACCATACTCCACTATCTTTAATTTTTAAGGCCTCTAGACATCTTTCTACAATGCTTCTGCTACAACGAGAGCACTACCAGTCTCCACAGCCCAGCTTCTTTATTATGGACCCAGCAAACAGATAAAAGACTCCCAGTGAGCTCAGCCTGGAAGGCATTGTCCTCGTGGTTCTCACATACAGAGCAGGACATGGCTTCACCAGAAGAGCACCTTTTCCAAGACCTCTGTGTAACTCAATGCCCAAACCCAGTGCCACCCTCCGATCAGTTTTTGGGTTAAGCTCCGCTTGACTTGTACTTCGGATCACTCTTGTTATTTCCCCAGTTAGAAGCATGTCACTCAATTCCAGCTTCTCCGCACGGTTACTTCAGGAACCTCCATGACCAATGAACGTTTTTACTGGAGTGCTTCTGACCATGGCATAGTGGGAAACATTGGACTTATTGAACATGAGGCTTCCTGAAGGTTCCTAAGGAGGTTTGAGTGTGAATAACTGGATTAGACATGGTCACTAGGAAAAGCACTGGCTTGTTATTAAAATAGACAGGGGAGGTGATTTTGAACAATGCTTTGCTATCATTAGCATCACAGGTACCTGAAATTGATAATCATGTCACCCTTTTGAAAGAAACAGTGCCACAACACTGTGTTGTGGGGAAGCAGTTTCCCCTCTTTAGATCTCTCTCATATATGTATATACATAGACAGACATACCAACATACATTTTGTAAGTGCTATACACATACAGATATTCCAGGCACTTATGCCTGTGTCCATAAAAACATCCACGAAGAAGATGTGGGACTGAAGCCACTGTTGGTACAAGTCCATGGAAGTAATGGTGGCTTAAAACAAGCTGAAATTTGGTACTAGCTTGTGAACATGTCATTAATACTTCAAATGACACATGCAGGTAAGTTTGCACACACATCAATCACCTCAAAATACTTGCTGAGAAAACGTAAACTCTTTGCTTGTAGTCTAGCAAGGTGTGTTAAAAGAAGTGCAACAGAAGGGTTCCCACACAAAGTCAAGAGCTCATAGGTGATTCACTCTTGCTCGGTCTTGATGAAGGGGACATTATCTTGGAGTGCTCCAGTGTGCCTTGGTTCTTAGTACTTGTGGGAGGGAAGGAGCGGGATGCCATACTTGGCTCTTGATATTGTGACTTCTTATAAATCAAGTAAATCAGATCAGCTGTTTATCAGGAAAGGACATTTAATGATTTCTTACTTACAACAGGGTAGCTCTCTTACTACGAGAGTTCACGAGAGGAGATAAATTAGCTCTTCATGCATGCCATTTTCAGTGGCTTGCTGTAATACTGATTAATAAGAAAGGAAACTAACATCTACCAGTTTGGAACATAACACTTTTCTTAAGTTGTTCTTGAGTCATATTTACTATGAGGTTGTTTGTGTGAAATACGCATGTCCTTGCCAGAAGCAAGACCTGTTTTACACAAGACCCCATGCAACCACTCAACATTGCTACATGGACATCCATAAGCCCCCTTCCTTCCCGACTCCCAACAATGACAACCAGAGATCACAGAACAAAGAGATTGTGTGAGCAGCCAAGTAACAGTGACGAAAAGGACATCATGCAGAGCATCAGAGTGAGCAAGAGATACTGAGGAGGACATCCATTCCTGGGGGTACATTATGCTAGGTCATGGACTGGCAATGACCAAATAAGATTCCTTGCATTGCAAAAGGAAATGCAAGGAGCAACAGCAGCTAAAAAAAAAAAAAAACAGGAAGGGGAAATGCAGCTGGACAAATCTCTTCCATTGCAGGCAAAGGTGAAGTCATCATAGCAGAAAGTAATAATAATAAAATAATAAAAATATACTTCTTCTTCATCAAAATCTTGACCAAGGCTAAGAACAAGAAAGAATGTTCTAACATCTACTGGCACCTGGTTAGCTGGAGATGCCAGGGTTTGTTTAAGATGTCATAGGATAGATGTACATGCTCTGGTATTACAGGTGACTGACTGCATCATTCTCTTATACTTGCCAATTACAAGCCAAAGACTTGCCTTCGTTTTATAGGTATGTTGCTCTCAATTCAATTTGATAATCCCTACAGACATTTTAAAAGGACTGCCTCTGTGGCAAAGATCTTTCTTATCACTACATTTCTGAGTGAGGTTTTGTACTTTGGGGCCATATACCTGTTGTCAGACTCCCTAAATGAACCAGGAGCCTCTCCTATAACCTAAATAACCCAACTCCCTCGTGGCATTTCTTTTACCTTCCATACGCCCTGCAAGTAAAGGAGTCTTTGCGCAGGGACCCAAGGGACTTCACTTTGCAGAGCAAACTATGTGAAACTGAAAGACTCCAGAACTGCATAAATACCATGAATGCAACTAGATCAGCTTGACTCCCTTATTTTGTATATAGATTAAAAATAATCGTATCATCGCTTTACAATTGATAGTTTTTGTGGCATTATTGGGGAAGGCTGTCCACCACAGCAATAAATACTCACTGTTTACGGTACCTGCTAGTGCATTAATATTATTCAGTCCAACAGTGGCTCCAGCCAATCCTTGGAGAGTACCCAGAGAAGTCAAAGAATTCATGGCCGCACCAGCTGTGGAATTAGCAGTTGACGCAGCCACTGAAATGAAAAAAAAAAAAAAAAAAAAAAGAAAGAAAAAAAGCAAGGCAAAATTAAGGCCATATTTTGCTTATTTTAGCTGATCACAAACTAGCTTACAGTCATGCTGAGTACAATAGGGTTACTGGCAAGAAAAGGAAAAAAAGAAAATGAGACCAATAGATCAACCTTGTTCAGGATATTAATAGTATGATTGCTCATGGGAAGTGTTGATGAGTCTTGCACTGCAAAGACTGGATCACAACATTTAGCTCTGTGCTATTATTTGCAAACATAACACAGAAACATTAAGTATGGAATCAGTCACTTTCTCAAAAGTTTGTCAATCAACCTAGCATCCCAGGCTGATCAGCTAACCAGGTTACTGATATATTGCTACATTTTAAATTCCATCATTTAAGAAAAAAATAGAATTACAGTAATTTTGTCAGACAACAGCTTTCTGTTCTGAGCCCCAAGTGCTCTAAGAGAAATTTGAATTATTCTAAGTAAGACGCTATGCCATTATGGCTCTGCTCCAGGACACTATGAACAACATTTAAAGATCTGAAGTTTACAAAAAGAAGAATGACCACCCAAATACAAAATGTAACTACTATCCATTTTATTGCATGCTTTTCGCCTGGCCTTTGTACATAGCTAGTCATGTATATGCACTCCATAAATGTTACTATATGCATCCCTAAAAGAGGGGAAGATGAGGCTCAGGGGGAGAAAAGGTCCTTACCGCTACAGTGCCAAAGGAATGGTGAAGGTGGATGAGATGAATCCACCTAAACTACATGCTTAGGAAAAGAAAGAGACTCACTCTCTTGTCATAGGAAAGTAATAAAGCACCTTAGAAAGAGCTATCGTTTAGGATAGGTCGGATGCACTAGAAATGCGTGTCTTTCTCATAGATGGGCTTTGAATAACCAGTGTAGATTAAAAACTTAATTTACAGGTAGGTAAAGTTATACCAGATGAATCACACTCATAAAAGCTGCAGAAGCAATTAGGTTTTTAGCTTGTCTCCTGAGCCCTACTTTAGTGCATCAATCATAAAGGCTCTCTTTCTTTTCCTTTATAAAGTTACATTATCTTCTGAAAAGTGAACATTTAAAGCCAGAGTTTTGTTGATGATTTACCGGAGGCACATTATGTCAACACCACACTTTTTTGCTCTTATTCATTACCTAGTGGTTAAGACCACTTTTGTCTTGATGCTGTTTCGAGCTATTGAACACATCAGATTACTCAGTCAGCCCTCAAGAAAATGAAGTCTCTACAGCTGGCAGGATCCAGTAAGGAAAGTAGGAGGAAACTTTTTCACTCTTGTGGGTAAAACTTAAAGCTCTAACCTACAAACAGCCCACCTTTTCAACCTTAAGACCCACAGAAGACAAGTCTTTGCACTCATGAGGCCTCAAAGCACAAGACTCCTGATGTGGCTGAGGAGAGATGTCCAGACTCCATGAGGCATTCTTTGTCCCCACTTCCCTAGCATCTGCAATGTTAACTTGAATATTTTTATATGTTGCAGATAGAAGCAGCTTTGATTATTCAAATTCTCTCCACAAAGCAATAAGAAGCCAATAATGGCCTTGATTAGAAAAAAAAAAAAAAAAGGTAATCAAAAAACCAAAGTAAAAACTCACTTTTGTCAGATAATGTGGGCGCCAACAGAGAAGAGAGGAAAAAATCTAAGCGAATGAATGTCAGTGAATTCCCTGTGACCAACACTGTTCCACGCCTCTGCTCATGTTCATTAGCAGATCATTTAAATGAAGTATATAAACCTCAAATCTGAAGGATCTGATTGGTTTTGACTGGGCTGAATTCCACCCATTTTCTTTTTTAGATGGTTATTACCCTTTTCTCTTGAGGAGACACATATATTTAAGAAATGAGAGAAATGGGAGCTAGGAAACTGCCTGAAAATTACATTAAAGCTGGGGGCAAATAACTCCTGTGACTGAGAGCCATACGCTTATGGATTGTCAACACATCTGTTGAAGAAGGCAGAAAATTAAATTCTTCCCTCTCGCACATCCCACAGAGTGCATTGTGGTGGCTCTTATCATAGGCTCACTGCTCAAACACACGCTCCAGGGATGGCCAGCATCAGGGGCCAACATCTCTTTTCTTCTTTTATTCATATCAAGCTTCTCTGTTCCAGCAGACAAACACAGAGCAGGTGCTTCAGTGATTCTCCCATTTGAGGTTGCAATGCAGATTATCTAGTTTGCCTAAATAACGACTTGGCATATAATCAATGTAAAATACTAGTTGGAGCACCTCAGAAATCCGCGTTTTGTTGTTGAGGCTATTTCTTCTGCTTAGCAGTGATCTGTCTCACAGATCCACTGGGACAAGGCTTTTTCCTCTTTGGCTTATTATTTCTTTGAGGAGAAAGAAACTGAACAAATTGTGTGGTTTTCCATTATCTTATTGAACAAGGGGCGAACAGAAATGAAGGGAGCTTCTTTTGTTAGGGCACTTGTAAAGGACAGATCCAGCACCTTGCTGCGTGAGGTTTCCTGAGAGACTCTGCACTAGTTATCTCCTTCCCTTTGCCTGAGACCTGCATGTGTGAAATGAAGGCAGCGATGAGCTAAAATACTGTCATAAAAGGGCCATAAAAGGTCCAAGATATTAAGAGAGGAGAAAATTTGTCACAAAATGCTGGATAAAACCAACAGATGAAGCAATGGTATTCCCTGTCCCCCCAAAAATTTAAAGGGAGATGAAACAAAAGTTAAAAGGTCCTACAAGACACGTGTGGAAGCACAGGCCAGCTGAAAGTTTTTACTTCATGTGCTCCCAGAATACGCTGAAATCCACCTAAAGCCAAGGACTAGGCTTCTCCTGTCTTTGCCCTTTTCTACTTCCTTTCAACTGAAAAATTGTAACATATATTGAACCAAAGGGGAAAAAAGAAAAATCACATGCCTTGTGGTAACAGTAGATGACTGCGCTACTTCAGGGGAACCTGTATAACTCTCTTGTGTCAGCAAAGCTCTTGGGTTCCACAACGGCTCAGAGTAATGGCAAAGGAAGTATAATTCACTGTTGGAATAGCGTTATTCTATATTTATGTCTTTTAGTTGTCCAGATGACAACAATAGATTGGATAACTACAGAATTTATAAATTGGTTTTTACCAGGTTCCCCTGCCACCACATAAATTAAAAGAAAATATTTCACAACTCCCTCCGTCCTCCACACCAGAACGTTGCTGCTCTGAATCGAGTCCCTTCATAGTGCTGCTGAATAAACAGTGGGCATCTGTCTCCAAGTACTTAGACAGCTTGATGTATGGAGCTGTAGTGCCACTAGGCATTGCCCTCTCTGTGCTACTGGTGCACCAGCATTTGGTAAATCCAAACACACAAAAAAATTGCAAACAACTTGGGCTTCTGGTGTCACTCTGTAAGGCACACCCTGCACCCACAACATTTGGTGAAATATTTTTCCCTTTATACTAGGAATTTTATCTTTGCCTCCTTAAAACCTGCATATGTCCGGACTCCATATGCTTCTGGAGCAGTACGAAGTGAGTTAGCTACTACTGAAGTTAGGGGGAGAGATTCAGCAGTCTGGAGCTCCAGCCTGATGAACGCTGGCTGAATATACAATAGTTGGTGAAGAACAGAGATGCTTTTCACCAGCTGCACTGATCATTCCTTCACAATGTTAAGCCCTGGATAAACATCAGAACATGATAAGATTTCGTCTACTCAAAGGAACTTTTTCCGCTCTAACATCAGTCATTGGAATAAGCCGACATCTTTCTCAAAGAGGCTGTTGCTCAACCAGAGACTATTGGCAGGAGTTACAGGGCTGAACCCTCTGACTGTTGTTGCAAGAGTTCAGACAAGATGTTCATCATATTCACCACTGACCTTAAAAATGTATTAATACGTGAAAACAATGTCACAGCACTGGATAAAGCGGTCAGTTTAGACTTGTAAGAGTCTAAACTCTTTACAAGAGCTGTCCAGTAACCCGCAGAAAAATCTGCTCTCTTTCCTGCAGGTAGACTGCATACTGGTCACCTGTTGCCGTCTCCATCCAGGCCACATACAGAGATTTTACAGAACACTTTAGCATCTCCAAACATGAAAGGTGAGAAGGTTAAAAAAGTTTATTTTAGACACCTTACTGTTTCTTTGTCACTGACCCCTCTATTCCCACCTTTCTGTGTCAGTCTCACAACCTTCCTCCTCTTTCTTCCAAACTTAACTCCACTTTAAAAAAGATCCAGAAAACTTAAAATACAAATAATATTACTGAGAAGCTGTGAAGTGGAGAAGGGTATGGCTGCAGCCTTTCCCCTTCACACCCCTAAATCACTCCCACCCCCAGCCATTTGATCTTACTGTGCTTCCTCCATTTAACTGATGAAATATTTGCTATCAGCTGCATTATGAATAAAGAGACTTGGTCTTCGGTTAATATATTCTTTCACAGAGCTCTCTTTGATACAGAGAACACATTTTCAGTTGAAGAGGTTGCTCTACACAGTACAGGTATTTGTGTTTAACTACTAATGTTGCATTCCTAGAGATTTTTAAGGCTGGAAGGAGCTGGCATTTTCAGCTGTTCCCCTCAACACATTTATTTCTGCCTGTAAAAGGTTATAGCACCTTTTAGGTCACAGATTTTTTTTAATGGAAATCTAAAATAGCAATGAGCCATTTCCCTTTTAATTTGAATAACGTTTCAATACAATACCTAAAAGCTATGCCAACCTAGAATAACAACCAGTATTAGCAGAGAAACTTTTGGCCATTCTTTTGGCTAGCTTATGTCCACAGAGTTATGGAGATTTACATCATCTGGATTTACATCATCTGGAAAACTAGATTCAGGATAACAGCATCTAGGGAAAGCAATGATGTATAAATCTTTCTTTGGCTTTGCTATGCACACTGTGGACGGGATTAATTTCCCCACCTTTGGCAGCCTCATTGTTAGTTTAAGCTAGTCTAGTCAAAACTATTCTTTTGGACTGCCTCTGAGGTTAAGAGATCTCCAACTCCGACACCCTGCCTTTAGCGTTCTATCTCGGGATGGGCTGAACTGCGCTCTGGAAGTGCCCCTCTTCCCCCTGATTCAGAAGGTGAACTCAAAATAGATGTAGACCATTCGGAGAGGAAATGTGTTGTGGGATGGATCCTGCCCTTCCTGTGTGTTAACAAGCTGGTGATCGGGAAGCGAGTGGTTTGCTTTCATCCTGTGTGCAGAACTGATGCCAAAACATGCAAACTCAGGAGACTGATTTATATCTCAGGCTCAGAGAATTGCCTGATGCTGGGCAATTTTGAGCTAATCTGCAGAGGCAGACTCTATTTTGCGAAGCGCACCCTGCCAGAGAAAGAAGCTAGACAACAGGGGCTTACGCAGTGTCACAGTATAGGTCATGCAACGTAAGATGCCCTTGCACAAAAGCATGCAGGATGCTATCCATGCCTTTCCCAGCTCTGCCTCAAACTTCTTGTGCTGCCCTGGATAAAGCACTCACTATGTTTTTTTGCTGCAGGACAGGGCTAAATCTGCTTTTTCCCAGCTGCTGGCTTGTCTCTTAAAGAGGAAAGCCGTTTCTTGGAGGCACAGGCACATTTTTGTCATGCCTATTTACTTCCCACACTTAAGACCAAGGAGTGCCCTTGATAGGGCTTCTAGGGATACTGAAGTAAAAAACCCACAGACCTACTCTTGCCTCTAGTACAGCCTTGGGCAAATCCCAAACCTCTCATGTCTCAGGACCAACTTATAAAATGAATCCTCTTCTCCAACAGAGGAGGTTAACTGGAGGGCCCAGGGAGGCTGCCTGAGCACTTGGTGGTGAAACAAAGTGCGCGATAAACGCTCCCTCTCACTGCTGCTCTGAAGTAAAGGACCTACTCATATCACACATGGACTGCTATGATTTAGCAGAGAGATAGCTTGCAGTGTGCAGTTGACCTCATTCTTTCCTTAATTTTTGGGGCAAATGTCTAAGTAATAAAGAACTCCAATGACTTTGCAGCGAAGTCATATACCACAGAAAAAAGAAAAAAAAGGTGTTTCTTGGAAACTCCTTAGTAATTATGCTAACTTGGCACTATTTTATGGGTGGTGATACGCAGCGGGCTGTGAACTCTCCATTCCTCTTCACCTTGCCCGGTTCCCTTCCTCCTCTTCCAACACTGGCACACTGTGTTGTATGATACACAGTCACACTGTAGGTCTAGGACTAAGGTTTTACAAATGAATATCAAAGAGACATTTCAAAGATTTTAAGTGAAGCTTCTTTTTAGAGACGTTATTTTGGTTTTAGGGCAGGACTGAACGAGAGGATGGACAAAGAAAAGCAAGGGCAGCTTCAGCTCTTTGTCTGCGTAGAGGGATGCCACAGCCCTTCACCCACCCCATCCATGTGAAGAGCTGCTAATACTTCTGGAGCAGAACCAGCTTTCTGGTGCTGCAGGACTTCAGGGCAGCTCTAAGTCCAGCCTAACTACGCTGGGGGTTTCCACATAGAGATTCATAACAGTAACCGTGCCAGCTCTGTTGGTGGCTTTCCTTTAGGCAGCACTAGGTTACACCCCACAACTGCCTGTCTCTACTTAATGCACTGCACAACAGGATGCTCAGCGTTTACTTCGAGGTCAGCTACCTGCTTAACACTGCTCGGCTGTGAACCGTAACTTTGTTCTTGTTTTACTTAATGGAGAGTTTAAATAACTCAGTGTTCAATGTACTTTGCTCCCATTAAGATAATATAGTAGTGCACCTGGGATGAATATTACCCACAAATTTAAGATTCAGTATCTGTATGACTTTAAGTATGAGCAGCTGCGGAGAAAACATGTTCTCATTTGAGAGAGACTCCTGACAAATCTGTATTGGTGGTTGCCTGAGTCCAGAATCCTCTTTCTTGTACTGAATTTGGGTGTACTTCTGATTTTCTGCTGCCTTCCTGAGCTCACTGACTCCAAGGGCTGGATAAAATAGATCTGACTTAAACTGCTCCTGGCTAAATGGCTGCCATTCAGCAGGACGCAGATGGGCAGTTGGCCAACAAACACCTTATGAAATTTAACAAGGACAGATGCAAAGTCCTGCACCTAGGAAGGAATAATCCCTTTCAGTTACACAGGGTGGGGATGGATGGCCTGGGAAGAAGTTCTGCTGAAAATGACCAGGGGGGTCCTGGTGGGAGGTGACCACGAACCAGCAGCATGCCCTGGCACAAAAGAAAGCCAACAGCATCCTGGGCTGTTGGAACAGGCGGAGAGCCAGGAGATGCAGGTGATGTTTCACCATGTTTCCTCTTTGCTTAGTGCTTGTTAGATCACATCTAAATGCTACATCTAGATGTGGGGTCCTCACTGCAAGGAAAACATTGATCAGCTGGAGGGAGTTCACTGGAAAGCCAGCAACACGGTCAGGGGCTCGAGGACTCAACCTGTACCAAGCTGGGATTGTTCAGGCTGGAGAACATATGGCTTCAGGTAGACCTAAAGCAGCCTCCCAGTACTTAGGAGGGTGTCATCAGGTAGGTAGAGCCATAGTGCATGGTGGGAGGACAAGAGGTAAATCGAAACAAGAGAATTTCTGTCCAGATATAAGTAAAAGAACATTTGTACAGTGAGAATTGTCAAGCACTGGAACAGATTAACCAGACTGCCCACTCCATGTCCTTGGAGGTTTTCAAGACTTGACTGGATCAAGCTCTGAGCAACCTGATCTCATCTCACACCTGTACCTGCTTTGAGCAGGGAGTTGGACTACAGACCTCCTGAGGGACCTTCCAACCTTGATTATTCTATGAACCTATGAAAAGTAAAACAGCATAGCAGGAAAGTCGAAAAGTCAGGTAACATTGAGGCAGAATGGAAGAAAACTGAAGAATGAAGATGTGTTGGCAGAAAACTGAACAGGAGATCTGGCTTCTGCTCTTGGGTCTGTTTACAGTAATAGAGGTTGACACCAAATACACCACCTAAATTTTGGCTGTGCTTCTGATTCTAGGCTGCCACAACTACTTTGTGCAGGCTGGATTTCCAGGGCTAGATCTACACCTAACAAAAGGAGGTCCTGACCTTGGATGATTCCTTGAGATTTTAGATTCCTCTTAGTTTCCTTTAGGTTTAACAATGTGCAACAGAAAATATAAACAGAAAAAGAAGAACTGAAAGAAAGGATATAAAGAAATTATGCAAAGAGAGTAAATGCAGTAAGAGAAGAAAATCAGTTATTTTAATACTTCTAACATCTCCCCAGTCAGTGATACAGAAAAAAAAATAATATGAGTTGGGCACAAAAGGAAAAGAAATATTAAGCCCAAAGTAGAAATCTCTAATTTTAGCAAGTTGAATTTAAAATCTTTGTTTACTACCCAAAATCTGTTGGGTAAACAGAATATTCCTTTGTCCTTTACTCAGTACAAGGGAGATAATAAAGCTAAGAGACAACACTGGGTTTAAAGATGATCAGATTAAGGCCGTGTTGCTTGTTTTCTTTCTCATCTTTAGTTGCAAAACCCAATGATGTTTGGCACAATGTCTTGCAAACTGTATCTAAACAAGACAAATACCTGTTGGCCTGAGTGAAAGACTAAATATATTGGACAAAGTTTAGTTATGTTGGACAAAGTCTATGCAAAGCTTCCAACTTTGGTCTGATTTACAACATCTTATTTTGGCTGTGGTACTCTCTTACACAAAGAAGAATGGCACCCAACTGTAGTAGGTTCTTATGTAGTGGGGAAGCTGGACCATCGATCTGGTGTTATGTGGGATTCTGCCCAGGTCTGAGCTTCCATGTTTAAGGTCAGTTGATGAAGGTGCATTCTCTTCATGCAGCACAAACAACAATTGGTTGTTTTAAAGAGATGGGAGGCCCAAAACCTTTGTCCTAAACATGCAAATGAAATGTTTCTTATGGAAAAGAGGAGCGATGCAAGTATAGTAATGATGGAGCTTATGAAATGAGTTTTATAAACATGGGCGTGCGGGAGAAGTGGGTAAGTCAGTCGTACCACCCATGTGACATTGCTCTTAGGAATTTGCAGTTGCGTTCCTGTCTGAAATGAGCACACACTACGGACTCGGACTGCATAAGGAATATTTTAAAGGGAAAGAGTAATTAAGCAATGACAGAGGCATCATCATTATTAGATAATCACAACCCAGGGGCATTAACAAACGTTGAGTGTCTCTAATCCCATGAGGTCTAATTATTCTGTGATAATAACCACACCTCCAAGTTTTAATTTATTCTTGTGGAGAATTCGGAGGGGGGGAGGGGGGAGGCGGGGAGGTGGGAAAAAGGGGGGCATTTTAATAGTTTTGCTGGAAGAAGATGCAGTTGGCCTTTCAAAAGGGCTCATCAGTATTCTAATCTAACTAGCATGTGTGATTGGCATTAAATTGTCTGCCCTTTATGGTGATCTCCAGCCAATCCAAGTATTCACCTTTGCACAAACCGGTGGTCTCCCAGTTGCTAACATAGCACCAGCATGCACTGGTTCTGTTTCTCAGGGCAATTTTTTGTCAAAGGAGAGGTGGATTTTCCTGGTCTGGGGCAGTTAATTCTTCATAAGGTCCTCTGACAAGCACCTTGCCATTGGTGTGGAAAAAGAAGTAAAAACTTGCTCATTTTCTGGTATCTGGGAAGTGCTGTCTGATATGTCAAAAAAGGAAGATTCTAGTAAGTTTAAATGCTCTGCTTGTGCTTGGATAGAATAAAATAGAAGTGACAGATGCACTCTAGGGAAAGAGCACCAGAAAAGCAAGAGAGCAAGAAAGTCAGGGGGAAACAAGAATGACAATACGGAAAGACATATACTAATATCACAGCCTTTCTCAAATAAGTCAGTGTCCCTCTACTTCTTCATTACTCACAGGTGAAAAATCCCTTTGAAAGACTGCCTGTACTTTCTCAGGGTACAGAAAAAAAGAAGCACCAGTAAGGAAAGGAGGAAGGGAGAGCAGCACGCACTCAGCATCTGGTTGCTTCTGTGTGTCTGTGTGCATGCACGTGCAAATGAGACTAAGCAAGACAGAGGAGGGGAGGGAGGGAAGGAGAGGAGTCTTTCCCCATGGTGATGCTTTTGGCTGAAGCTAGCTTTCTGAAAACAGCTTTATATTTTACGAAGTCCTTTGAGTACATTCACTTATCCAAGGAAAAAAAGAAAACAGAGAGAGGCAAACTAATTGATTCAAATTCTTTGCAAATTCAGAAGAAGCCAAGGTCTTCAAGAATTGGAGACTAACTTTTGACTCATAAATCCATAGTCTGCAGTAGTGCATGGGTCTTTAGGAGCTAAGGAAGCTCAGTGAGCTTGGGACAAGTGAAAATCAGGGTCACTTATTTTAACCACTCACATAATTTATATTAATGCCTAACTTCACATTTCTGATTGTGTCAAAATGACAGTGTCTACACCAAAGACCTTCGACAGCAGTGCAAAGAAGGAGGAGAACACAGAGCATACAAAGGTACTACAGGTATGGCAGACAAACCTATCAGCTAGTTATTTTTGTAGTTTTCTTCTGTTTTGTAAGTTTCCCCTAAACCTGTCTATCTAACAGAAGGTATTTTAGGAAACAACGGTTTATTGACTGGGCATATCACTGCGAATCTAGGCTATTGTGTTTAAGTGTACATTTTCCTGTGAGATTATGAAGAAGGACAGAGAGAGTAAAAAGCAAGTTAATATTCTGGGCAAATTCCACACGGATGCTTCTGTTTTGTTGAAATGTATTGCTCAGTGAAGACCATGCACCTCTAGTGTAAACTACAAGTAATATATCCTATTTTGGCACCATGCCTGCAACATATCGTGCATTATCCGCAGCAGACCTCCATGATAAATCACTTTTGGGTTTGGGTGGGAAGTACCTTAAAGAGAGGCTAGGGAAGAGAATAATAAAGCACACTGGACTGGCTTGGGTTAAACTTCAAAGCTGACCATTAGATATTTCCAACTGTAACTCAAAGTGAAATGAAACCCCACAATATGAAGAAAACAAAGAATAATTACTGAGCATTTGTGACTCTTTTACACAGTGGGGCCAAGGGCTGTGGCCTGTGTTCATTGAAGCACCACTGAGTTCACATCAAAACCACGGCATCAGCATTTCTACAGGGAACTTCCAGCTGTGCTCTCCTGTTTATTACTGCTATCTCACACAATTTGGAGCGAGCTATTGTCCTGGGATGCATGCCCCGATGCTGAAATGACCTCCATGTGGAGCCACTTCACCACACAACCACTCCTAAATCATTTTCCAAAGAATTTCTGATCTAGAATCAATAAGGCTCTGCTTGAGGCCAGGATCTCCTGCCTGGACTACAGGTTCCTTCACACTGCCCCCCCTGTGCCTGCAACATCTCTGACATACTTACACTACGAAGCAATAACAAACAACAAGCAGTAGCACCTCTCCGTAAAAAAAGTGTGCCAGAAGAGTCCAAGCCTATAGTTCATGGTAAGCAATGTTTTCATTGCAAGGGTGCTTATCACACACATATTTGGCAATTAGAATTCTAGTACATGGGAGAGGATGTCCTGATTCATCTTCATTTTCACCTCTCTAATACATCTGTCTTAAGAACAGGTAAACAGTCCTTAGGAGGTGTTTGTCTTTCCATTGCAGCAAGATGTGCCTAAAAGATTTATTTACTTCAGACACTTAAAGAGTCCTATCCATGGTATTTTAGAACAGAAATGAGCTGAACTCTATATATATTGAAAATTTGAGTCTGTAAGGGAGTTAGGAGTCCAGAAAGTGCATGAATAATGATTTCCATGGAAGAAGGGATTTTTAGTTGGGTGTGCAAGCACAACCTCATTGTAACAGCACACTACGAGATAGAGTCACTCACTTCTGTAAGCCGCAGAACTCGGGGATTATCTTGTCTCATGTAAAATTACTCAACCAGGTCCTTTGCAGACCATTTGTAAAGTCATATGTAGTTCAATGTGGCCCTGGTTCTTTTCATTTATACAGCATATGTTTGTTCCATGAACAGCAAAGGTAGCTAAGGGTTTACTTTAGCTTTTAAACTCATGCAGTTGTTGGGAGATATTTTCGGCTGGCCAATGCGTAAAATCAGCAGCCCCATATTCAAACAACCAGCTCTTTTCAGACAATGCTGAAACCATTAGGTTAAAGACATTAATAAACTCTTAATTCCCATTATGTTCCACAATTTACCCTTTCTTAGGAAAACAGGCCATGAGTATCCATGAACATGTGCACAACTCAGTAGAGTGGAAGGAGCAGTGCTGGCAGTAGTAAACCTTAAATAGTTGAAAGCTCCTTCAAATGCATGAGTTCTGCTAAGATTTACATTATCTCCTGAATATTATGAACTCCAGCATTTTCTGGGCTTAGAACTTCTTGCAAGATGTATAGCACATAAGCTTACATATCTATGTGTGTAACCAAGCTGATAGTATCATATCTCTGTAGTAGAAAGCAACCCTGAAAGAACTTGAAATAGTACTTCCAACAGAAACAAAAATAGCCTTTTTACTGGGATTCTTGTGGCTTGAAATAGCGATTAAGAGTGGGGTAGAGAGACATGTACAAAATACAATGTATTATAAAGCATTATTTGTATACTGCAAGCAAAGTAAATCCTAAAATGTGCTAAGGCAATGGATTTAATATTTTAGGAAGATGATAATGTACTAATGTTTAAAAAACAAACATGTCTCCTGTTGAATTAGATCCTACTAATCCATGGTTTAGCACCGTACGTTGCTTCCTAAAAAAAAACCCCAAAGAATTAACCAGTGTAATGCTTCACTGAGAAACATGCACGCATCCCTGTCCTTCAGCTTTGGTATTGAGGCAATTCTGAGGATACAGTCAGAGATTCCTGTGCCAAAAATTCATACATTGATCATGTTGATTCTAAAAAAATGGCAAGGAGCTTTTCCAAAATGTCTGTTTCCGCAGCTGTCAGGCAGCCTCACGCTTCTTCACAGACAGGTTGTGCCCGCCCTGGGCTCAGCTGTTCAGCAGCTGAACTTCCCTAAGATCCTTTGGGCTGGACTGATAACACCTGTTCAGAAACAATTTTGCTAGGGGAACACACAAAGACCCGTTATATTTTAGGGGACAAATATGCAAACAGGTCACTCCAGTTAACTGATGGCCTGCCTACTGCCATCGGCATCCTTCAGGTTAGCACTGGCTCGTTTTTCCAAATGAGTAGAGACCAGGGAGAGACAGTGCTGTGCCAGGGAGGCTCCGTGGGAATTCATCCCCCTTCACCTCTCCTTTTACTGTTCTGGGACTCTGGGAGATTTTTAGCCACAATTCCTACTCTTTTCTTCCTCGGGCATTTAAGACATTTTGAAGCGTTATTAAAAATACAAATATAGGTCAAAAATGCATGCCCGGTTTCCTATTTTTGGCTCCAACTTGTGTTTGGATGCCTGCTTAAGGGTGACCTAATTATCAGATGGGCTTAGTACCAATATATCTCTCCAAGAAGCAGCGTAATCTCGGGGCACTAACAGCACTCAGAATCAATTCACTTAAGAGTCTAACCGCAGCCTCAGAAACGTAACGCTGTGTGGGTAAGCCCAGCTGACACACAGCAGTTCAGAAATACACTTTTCCCACCACAAATCCCCTTGAACTACGCAGTCGAGTGACAGGCACTGGGTGGTGGGCATGCTAAGGCAAGGTTTTCTTCCATGGCTTCCTTGCGGATGCGTGCTTTTAAAAAAATCAGTGCTGAGATCAAGGGTGAGGCATCGGGCTGCTCTGTGCTCCGAGCACAAAGACAATACTGCTAATAATATAACTGGATTTGAATATAAAATGGAAAATCATACATTTGGGTTGTTTAAGCATCCATCCAAGGTATGTGTACCGTATGTATACTGTATATATAAATGTTTATTTAAGGTATGTGTTCTATTTATCAACTGTATCTTTATCCTAAAAATAGCAAACATTATACTAGGGAAGTTCTCTATGTACTGCAAAACGAATACAGCTTATTTTAAATGATTTTGATAGTGGTACCTTATGTTAAATGATTTTATAGTAACGGAACCTGCATTAATTCCACATGAAATGGTACAAAAATAATCAATTTGTACTACAGTATGAAGAGTGCCATTCTGCATTTTAAACCGATCCTTTCCAACATGAAACATCTACCTCAGTTCATTCTTCGGCAAACTGTCAGACCTTCCTACACACCTACTGGTAAGGTTATTTTTGGATCATCCTGGAAGCAAATCACAGCTATCTCAGTGGGTGTACTGGCCTCTAACAAAATGTCACGGTGGCAGGCTTGCACCGCTGATCGGAGAAAAACGTATTGTACTGAAGCGAACAAAAAGAGAATCTTCTAAGAATGATTATTTGAACATCCTTCACTGCTTCTCAGCTGAAACGTCTTGTATATTCTATAAAAACTCTTAACGTTTCAACAACTGTGTTCACAACACGAACACCTTCAACTAACAAAGACAATCTTCATACTGTATTAGGGATTGGAGAAAATAATGAACCACGGAGGCTAACTATAAGTTATAATTCTCTTCTTTTAGCAGGGGGAAAGGATGAATTAATTCCTACAGGACAGGCACTGTAATGAGGTGGGTTTTTTTTCTCTTTTTCAGTTTATTCTAAACTTCACATACTTCTTTTTGAGGGCTGTTATTCTTCAATGTCAGCATCTGTCTGCAAACAAGTATTTTTAGACTTTTGTGCTTAGGAGAACCTCCCCCCCCCCCCCAGCATAAGAGTTAATGGCTGAATTCTGATAAAATACAGCAAAAGTTGGGCTGGATTTTAAGAGGTCATTAAAGAAACAAAGTCTTACTTTCTACACTGATGGTATTTTTTTGCAGAAAGATTTCCTCTTAGGTTTACAGAGCAAATAAACCTGAAGAGCTTTTTTACTGAAGCATGAATAGCTAGTTCAGCTGTGTGAATAAATAATAGTTTAGAGAATCAAATAATCATGAAAATGTCACAGAAAATCAAGGCTCCTAAGTCTGAAACTGAATTAGCTTCTGGTTTAGCAATTCTATTCCCCCACAGCTCAGAAGTTATATTGTGCATGTTTATGCAGATAAATTTGGATGTATAATTAGATGTTTCGTCTTTTCATTTGCACACAGAAGGGCTTTCCTACTGGCTACTGAAAAAACATTTATGCATGAATTTTAAGAAAACTGAAATGAGCTCATAGAGTCTGTGGAATAGCCATCCTTGGGAGATATTCAAACCTTCCATGGACATGGCTTTCACCAACCTGCTCTGAGCGGTCCTGCTGCGAGAAGTGTCTTGAGAAGTGTCTACCAACATATGTGATTCTGGGACTCTAACGTTATGGCATTAAACAATAAAAATACGTGCAGTGATGGAGAAAGGGAAAATGACAAAGCAAGCTGGTGTCTGAAACCCAGCTTGCATACTCTTCTGAGTACAAAATGTTTTTCTGCTGATGCTTAACGTCAGTTTGCAAAAAGATCAGGAGCCCCATAGCTCCTGCTATCAGGAAATGTTCTACCTTATTGACCTTGTACCACCCAGGACAGTCAGAATACACATTATTATCCTTGGGAAAATTAGGGTAGGCCAACTGAGGCAAATTAAATGTCAGACAGTGTTAGAGACAGGTACTCTGATCCTGAGCTTGTATGTCCCCCCTTCACATCCACCTCCAGGCCCTCCCACCACCCACTGACTTAACCATAAATCTCTGCAGGGTCCGGACCAGCAGGCTCCCCGCGAGCTCTTTGCTAGTCAATCCCTTTGCAGGACATAGCAAGGCCAGTCTCTGGAGGAGAGGACAAGGCTCCTGACACTCAGCTGACATTCATCCTGCCTAAATTGGGACATTTACAGCGTTGCTACCTACGCCTGAAACAGTCCCTCCAAAATCCCCTCACAGTTAACGGGAAATGCAAACTTCCAGGGCCCAGCCAAAAGGGAGTTGAGACCAACTGGCTCAGACAACCTAGCGTTAGGTAAAAGCCCCCCAGCCCACACCCCTGTGTTATGAAATACTACAGGTACCGGCCTTTAAAACAGTAAAGTATTCTAAGGAAGTGAAACGAAAAGAAAGTGAAGAATTAATTAACTAAATAGAGGTGATTAAAGTAAATAAAGGAAACAATTATCATATCAAAATAAAAGACAAGAAAGATGATTAAATGAGTCTTCAAAAGACCCCTGAGAAACTCATGAAAGACATAATATGCATTTACCTGGTTTTTATTCTTTCATGATTTCATTTTCATTTTTATTCACTACCATCTGATAATTGCAAGAAACAGTTACTTTAACCATGGGCAATTTAAACCATTTTAATTTTTTTTCCAGGGCCAAGAGACAAAAGAACCTATTTATTGCCTGAGGGGATTTCCACTAAAATGAAAGCTTAATCTTTCATGTTTTTTTAAGCAAAGGCTTTTAAAAAATCATTTCTAACAATGCTGTAGGGAGAGACTTCCATGGGTATGCAAAATTGAAATTATAAATTTACAATTATAAAAAAATTAATAGTTTGGGGGATTGCATTGTCTCTGTTCTTTCTGAATGAATACTGTTTCAAGCTTAAGAGGAAGTATTTAGCACATGGAGGAGAATGAGTGTCCTTAGACTCTCTTGCGGTCAAAGCTATTTAGTAAGAATGTATGAGAGAACGATCACTGGCGTTTAATTTGTTTGGAAATATGTGATTGTATGAACTTCGAAGGAGTTTCATATAGCTTGGACAGTCACTATTAGACGGTGAATATTTTTGTTTTCTTTTTAAATATACTGCAATTAGAAGCCAGCAGCAAAACTTGACATCCTCAAATATCAGACACCCTGTTGGTTCCTCACTTCCTGGACTGTTTTTCTGCATCCAGATGCATCCAGACTTGGCCTGACCACCATCCCCTCCATCACACTTTGGTGCACTGAAGGCTGCTCTATCTTAACTATGTACATTTAAGCTGCAGGGTTAATTCTAACTGAACTAACCACCTTTGGGGGCTCTAATGACACATGTCTAGAAAGGGCAGAACAAGAACTCTTGGCTCAAAGATTGATTCAGAAGAGATCTTCAGGAGGCATATGACTATATATGGGTAGAAACATGGACATGATTTATGCGGCTGCCATGGTTTTAAGGCATATTAGAAGTACATGCTCGAGCCCATCCCTGTTTCGTGCAGGATTTTGGCTTTAACAGCATCAAAAAAAAGGATTAAATTTAAGCATGTACCTTTGCGCTTTCCTAAATTTGGGCAGTTTTCTGAACTGAGAAATACTAATTTAATGCATTATCTGGAGAGACACAAAGATTTCTTCCTGGGCTTAGTGCAAGCTTTGAAATCAGTCAAAATAATTTACACTTATGAAACACAACAAACTGAAGTGTTGTATTAAAAGAAAACTAGACCAAAAAAATACCCTCAAGGCCTCCAAATATCCACACGTTGAAAGAAAGATTTAAATGTTTTCTGCCAACATATTTCAAGTTTTAATAGAAATACTTTGAGCTACTATGAAAAGCTTTATCAAACTAAATTCATTTTCCATAGAGCAGAGAAGAATCATTGAAGATACTATTCAGGTTTACAAAATATTTAATAGTGTGGAGAATGTGGAACCAGATAAGAAAGGTTAAACTGAAGGACATTTTAACAAGGCTTGATTTTAGGTTGGTTGTGCAACATGAATAGGTCAGTGGATCTATTGGATATAGACTTCAATGCACCAAGCTGTCTAATATTACAAACTCCTGTGTACAGCTACTATCTATAAGACTTTCAAAAGCAATTGTCATTCTGAATGCACTATTTCAAAGGCTAAATGTCCAGATTTTCTTGAAAATAACACATCTTCAATATGTTAGCCAAAATAATTAATCTCTTCGGAAAACCCTTGGTATCTGCTTTCAATACCACTCTGAGCAATACTAAGCTCTTGTTATCCCAAAGAAGTCTGCCCAGCCCAGCCGAACCACGTGCCTCTGCAGGCTTGGACATGAGATAAAACCACCTTCCAGGTACCCAAGGAACCTTGAGACCAGGTTAAAAGAGGGAACAGCAAGTCATCCAGGCTGGATAAGAAGACTGTGTTGGAGAGGGAGAGAGGAAAATGTGGACTTTAAGGACGAATCTGAGTCCTGTGCTAACGTGGCAAGCCAAAGAGCGTGATGGAAACACGCTGTTGCCTGAGGTTCTGGTGCCACTTTGCTGCAGAGCAGCAACAATAAGGAAAGCTCATTTCCAGCCACCCTGCACCACAGCGCAGTACGCTGAGTTGCCCTGAGAAGTCTTGGCAGTATGGCTCAAGAAATATTGAGCGTGCTTTGGGAGGACAGGCTACTCAGCCATTTAACAGCTAAACTGCACAGATATTACAGAGCATGCATGAAATGCAACATCTCCCCTTCTATAAATGGGTGACCTTTAGGCAGAAGTAATGCAGAAACACCGAGACTAGCCTTCTGCAAAGCGTTAAGCCCCAGCTCCGAGACAGACAGAAGAGATTGCTCAGCTTTCAAAAACATATATCAGCAAACCAAAATTATTTTCACCTAACCTGCTTCTCTCAAAGACACTGCAAATGAATATTGCTTTTACTTCGAGATGAGGTTCACAGCAGAAACAGGAAAATTCTGCATGAACTTAGTATTAGCCAAGCTGCCTTCCATTTAACCTCTCCCCCAAACAAACAATAAAACTGTAATATAATGGGAAGCATTGGCCAGCTTTAACACCCAGCACCACATCTGGTCCCAGTTCTGTTGCGCCGGGAAGACTGTTTTCCCTACTGATGAGCTCAAGCCGTCTGCCATGAATTACTTTTTCATGGGGAATAAATACACACTTAAACAAGATTAAACACAAATGTTCTTTAGTGGTATCTAAAATAATATGAATGTTTTTTAGAACAGCAATAAACATACTTCATGATGCAAATAATTACACCCTGCAGCCTTTATGTAAAGATAAGCGGCTGGATTCTTCACTCAGCTACATCACTGTAAATCCAGAGTAACTACACTGAATCAACATCTCTCTGTGGATTCTGGAGATGCTGAAGTGTTACTGAACTCTGGATTTGCCCTGATTTCTCTCTAGGGTTTTGCAGACATCGGACCTACATGGATGAAAGTCTACATGTTGGTCATGGAGGCACCACCGCCTCTTATCCTGTCCCTTACTTCCCAATAAATGTCTTCTGCTTAGTGTAATGAAGTCAGAATCTGGCTGTGTGTTCCTTGTGCCTCTGGTATCACTTGTGTAGCTGTATTCTCAGTTAGGACCAGAAGAAAGTTCAACTGAGGCTACAGCAAGAAAAAAAGAGAAGGAAAAAAAGAGAGGAGGACTACACAAAATTCACAATGGATGAAGGCAATACGTGCATGACATGCTGGGAATCAAAGATCAGTCTCTCAGGCATTAAAAAGAACCCTCTCAGATGATTATTCTATAGGATGGGAAGGATTTGCTCATGTTCTGAATTCTTTCTGAAAAGTTAAATTTAGCTTAGTTTTCCCATGTAATTGTAGTTTTCATGTAGAGTTTTGTAAGTTGGGGCCATTAGGTTTTAATGGCCCCTAAAATGAGTCTGGAAAGATGAACATGCCCACATCAGACCACTTGAAAAATTAGTTATTTGCTTAAAAATAACAGCAACGAAAATGTATTCAGCTATTAAAAGCGTCTTCAGAATTTGTGTGGGCACAGAACTTAGACACAACATGCAATCACTGTTGTAACTATCACCTTCCAGTTTCTTCTCATGTTTGTATTCTGAAAGCTAGCACTCGGCTCTTACCGGGACTTGTGAGGGCTCCCAGAGCACCAGTCGTTGTGGAGAGAGGATTTGCATTGGTGGTGGTAGCTGAGGTTTGGGCGGCGGCTGCTGCGGCTGCTAAAGTTGCCAAATTCTGTAATTGTAAAGCGTTCATGCCTGTGCGGAGAAGCAACAGGGTTAATTAAAACATGTAATAATAGTAATAGTAATAGTAGTAGTAGTAGTAGTAGTAGTAATAATAATAATCATCATCATCATCATCATCATCATCATCTATTTTAATCAACTGTTTTCAGTGGTCATGGGACGTACCCTGCCACGAGATTCAATTCTTCTTTTCACTCCCAAGACATATATAATCTGGGAACCACGTCTTACAGTCCCTGCACAGCATCTCTCACCTTTCTACCTTGGGAGTTGAGAGAATATAGCAAACACACCAGCCTATAGTTCAGGAAGATTAAACCTGGTTTGTGCCTCTTCTATAAGGGAAGTGTAGCAATAAAAATCCTTTAAACTGTGTGAAGCCCAGACGCAATAATATTTCCTGACACAACAGGGGGTGTAAAGAAGATAACTAATGTTTAATACACATTCAGGACAGGCTCATATAATTGGGATGAGTAAAATGTGTTTCCTGCGTCTCCTTTGAATGTACCTACTAAGGCTACCCGTGCAGTAGCCAGTAATTGTGCTGATTTTCCTTTTGGTGGTTCATTTCTAAAAACACATATCAACTGAGAACATCAAATTAGTATCAGTCTGATCACAGAGCCATCACTGAGGGACCAACTTTCAGGCCATAAGCTCTGGATTGTGATATCAAGTCTACTCAGTCATCTGTCACTTCATTATTGCAGAAGATGCGGGGGAGATATACCTGCATTTCAATGAGGACCTTCAAGAAATGGATCCATTTAAATAGCAAAGGCTTTAATTCAGATGGCAAGAAACAAACAATAAATAGAATTTATATGAAATGGAAAGAAAAAGATTATTAAGGAACAGCAAATGGCATTCATTTGACTTAAATCAGAGGAACAGGAGTCTGTCTACCCAGAGACCTTCACAAGTACCTACGTTTTACCTTGGACTAGACAAAGTACTTAGGCACTTACTCTAAGGTGAACTGCTTCAGTAAGAGACTGAAATGCAGCTACAAGTTAGGTGCTAGCATTAACCAGACTGGATCTTTCTCAGGATCCTCTGAGTAAGATACAACTGTCCACAGGGATGATGTTCAGACTGGGTGCCTACATACGGACGTGAGAGAGGTTGCCTGGGTGGCTGTGAGACATCATCCTTTTTGGTTTGGACGCATGAGGGAGATCTGTGCATGCTGCTTGAGCCCTCAATAAAATTGACAAAGTGCATAAACACAAAGTACCAGGAGTTTTATTATGTTCTTGTAGTCCTGGTAACGTAAGTACACACAGAGTGTTATGGTAGGAAGAGCAATGCATTTCTTAGACCAGGTGACAGAGCTGGGAAGACTGCATGCGGTTTTGGGAACACACAAAGAAGAGCTTGAATGCCTGGAAACTTGCCCAATCTTTTCTGAAGGCTAGTTTGTCTAACAAGATATATTACTTGTCCCTGCACGCTTTGTTTCTCAAACCAGGGGAACTTCATAACAACTTGGAGAAGATGGGGGGAAAAAAAGAAGTTAAACATAATGTTTTGAAAGTATTTTTGAGAAGAAAAAAAAAATGCAATGAAAGAGAGGTATTTTCTAGGAATTGAGAACTCCTGCAATAATGAAGAGTGATACTACTTTCAAATGCATTTGCTGCAGATTTGAGTTGGTGCAACCAACAAGCCTCGTAAAGAGATATTCTTATTGTAGGAACCGTGAGGTGAACCTTGTCATAAGCACCTATTTGGGAATAACTCCCTAAATCGAAATACAGCATTTTCCAACAGGCAGGTCAGGTCTCAGGTGAGCACCGAGCTTGGCGCAGGTTCCAGCTTCTGTGCCCCAGTCAAATGCCAAAAGTCAGCTCAGATGTTGGTGTTTTTGAGAACGTGACACGACGACAATGTTAGGAGTAAGGTTTCAGTTGATCTAAGACCCACCACTTTGTAGCCTGGCATCTGCACAACACACATGGAGGAATTACGTGAACAAACAAGCTCTTTCAGGTTTCTTTTGGAGGCTAACGATGATCTCAAAAAATAAAGGTTTTTCTCAAACACTACCAACCCAAAGTATTTTGCAAGACTCCATAAAGCTACCCTAATCACAAGTCATTATTAACTTAGCCAATTAGATGTAACTACTAAATAAAGTGATTATGGGTCATTGTTGCAATTTGGCCGGTCTTCTAAATCAGCTCTCACAAAATTTAAGTGCTTAAAATACAAAGAAAACTCTGAAATGGCAAAATTGTACCTTAATTCCATGGACATTTTAGAAGTACTAAAGAATTAGATATTGGATGCCCAAATGAATAAACTAAAACTCCTCAAAACATCTCAAAACTTGAACAAAGTAATCCTCTAAAGCAGAAGAAGTTAACTGTATGTTTTAAAAACTTTTTACTTTTACTATCAGTCTAAAACTAAGTTTTGGAAGCAGCATCGTATTAACAAATAAATTTCTGAAACCAGAGATGGTAAGGAAGTTCATAATAGTTTTCAAATCCTATCTCTAGTTTAACTTGAGAACTTTTCAGTCAAAAAGCACAATTCAGATAGAAATTTAGATATGCAAACATTTTAATTTATTTTTTCAATTACTCGGTTGACCTATATGCTTGCCTTGGGTGTAAATATATTTTAATTTAAAAATCATCTTTCTTTGATAGTAAGACGCTGCAGATTATTTCAAGCAAGATTTTTGGGATGGAGAAGACTCAAGCTGGAGTCCACCTTTTTGCAAACAGACAGCGGTTCTCAAAATGACATATGGAATCCATTTTCATCCTGGATTGATGTTTGGTCCTCAAATATCATTTACCTTCCTCTTTCAGAAGACGTATAAGTAATTCAGCAAAGAATGTCCAGCTAGCATTGCTGGTCTTCACTGAGGCCATGATTTGTGATGTTCTGTAACAGAGATCTGGGAAAGCAGTGGGTTGCTCTCTACCACGGCAGCATGGTTTTCTATCACTCACTGGTTAGCGGTTCATCAGAAATATAATCAGCTTATATTTCTTCTGCGGGGAGGTTTCCACTTTGGACTTTTAAACAGCACACATGGCAGGATTAAATAAGAGCAAACAAATACAGAATGGTACTAGAGGAGAGAATGCAAAATAGCTTCACCTAGATGAAACCACACATGCTTCTGGAAAACGCTTCTGGACTTTTCTCCAAACCTTAGTTTAGATGCAAATGAGTTTTGAAGCCATTTAATACCACTTTTTCTATTGCATTTGATGTGCACGCTTTGCCCATGCGTGCAAGGCTGCAGGAGGCTACGGGCTGTGAAGCTGGAAGGAGCATATGCGCACTGCACGGCACTCAAGGAAAAGTACAGCAGGTCAACAGGCAGCGGAACAGACAAATGCTCACTTTGGGCTCGCCAACAACTGTTGCGTCTGTGTGGATGCAAAACAAACACCAGCATTGCCTCATCCCACAAAAACATATTTTTTTTTTATAGTGGGATGTTTTCTGTGGAAGCACAAGAGGAACCCATCAACTTGACGAAAGAGTTTCAATGCCAAAAGAATATTAACAAACAAGAGCTAGGCAGTGACGAAGTTGTCTCCCCACCCAGTCTATTTTACTGTCGAGGTGACTAAAAGACACTGGCCGCAAACCAGCCCTGCAGATGTTATAGGGTGTCAGCTTTGGCGCCTTCAGGAAAAAAGACTGCTTGCTGTTGTCACACACGTGTAAGAGGACAGCAAAGAGCCCCGCTGAACTGAGCTCCCAGATGTGACCATCAGCAAAGGCTCATGGTGCATGCTGCCATCCAGCATGCTCTACAGCTGACTGTGTCAACAGGTTTATCACTGAATGTGCACCCTCTTTAGGATCCTTTCCTGCTCCGACATATAAAAAATAAGTCCTGTCATCACTGTTTCACATTCCCCAGGCATTTTACCATCTCTGCTCCTTCTTCATTGGTTTCTCCCATCAACTTGTCAAGTGCATCAACATCCCATTTCTAGGACACACTTGGAGGAAGGAAACCAAACGCTCTCAAGCCTCAGACCCCAAAAGCACTTTGCTTTCAAACGGGGACTTCTGGTTCAATTGAACTTCAGCTAAGGTATAGTTCTGTCGGACTAATCTGCTCTCTCATTCTCTCCCCTTTCACACACTGCCTTCACACATTTCACATCCTACAGCTTTTTCAAAACAGTCCCAAATCCCGCAGCAGAGCTGGACCACAAATGAGTAGATCATTTTTATCTGAAAGCGCTGCTCACTCAGCAAATGCACCTCTCTCTGAAGAAATGCAAATTGCTTAACGCTGAAGAACAGCCTCATAGGCAGAGCTGCACATGAAAAATGAAAATCCCCCTGTAGAGGAAAAAAAAAAACAAGCAACTTCTGGGTAAGGAATAACTCTTGATCTTCGTGATGGAAACGACGTTGAGAATTAAAGGGAAATGATTAAAAACCCCAGCATCACAATACAGTTTGATTTCATTTTTAATAACATGTATTTACCAATGTGCTATCAGCTTGGCAAATATTCAAGATTGCAAGGAAATTCAACTTTCATTTTGTTATTTGGCAGATTAAAAAAACAATTAAATTATGTACAAAACAGATGCACGGTATGCCTTGCTTGAAACTTAAGATTTTTTTTTTTTAAAAAAAATATTTATAAGGATAAGGGCATGAAAATTTAATTTAATGTTCACCTTAGGTAATTTTGTGTCTTATTGTTCACAGCAATTACCATAAATCTACATATCAATAAGCGAGAACAGATGTCAGTTGTTACAAGTGCTTGCCAATCAGGCCTGTTAAAAAGTGACAGATGGATGGTGATAGAACATTCTCATAAGGCCTATTAGCACATTCACAGGAAATTTTTGTAGTGCTGCACAGTCACAGATGCAGTTCTGTGAAAACACGGGGAAATTTGAGAGCACGGGATTTACATTTTACAACTTCTTGCGCTGTCTCTGACACAAATTTTCATACAATGAAGCAATTTGCCTCATTTCAGTCACCGCAGCTTTCCTCCTGTGATAACTGTAAATTCAGAATCACTGGCTATTTGTAGAGGAGGCAACAGAGCCACGAGCCGTTCCTGAAGACTTGTCAGGCCTCATCAGCTCCTGAATTTCCAAAACCACAATAAAATCGTATTAGGAAATAGCTGAGATTTGCTTGCTGAACAAATTCCTAATAAAGGAAGGCAGTGGCTACATTTCCGTTGCAGTATATGCATGGAGAGTTCAGATTCAGTGGTGATTATTAGAGCCAAATCTGGATAGCTCGTAAGCAGCTCCCAGCAACTCGACTTCCTTTTCTTTGGAAATTTTATTTTTCTCCATTATTAGGATTTACTCCTTCTGAATTAAATCCTGTCTGCAGCTTAAAAACTGTGGATTAAGGTAAAATTTATCACCTCCAGGCCACAAAGCAAGCATTTCCTAATACTGACAGCAGCCATTTGGGATGCTGATCTTAAAAATGAGGGTAAGGCTTCATGGCCCATGCCTGAAAGAGTGCAACGTTATTCCAGCAATATTCAAAGAATTAAAACAGATGGGAGACCTGAGTGCTACCTCTGCCAAACCATATATACTCTGCGCCTGCCTTTAAAAAAGTGCTTATCTGAACAGTGCTTAAGGTACGCTGACCATTTAGTATTAGGTTTAGCAAAGCCCTTAAAATAACTTTTAAGTCCACATTTGATTCTGCCCTGTTTTTTAAGCCTACAGGCTTAAATCTGACTGAAAGTTAGAGTTACGAGTTGACTTACGTAGGGTTTCAGCACATTTTCAGGTTATGCATGCTGTAAACACAGCCTGGCAAGAAATGTGCTTTTCTCAATTGAAACTTTGCCAATCCTAGTGGGAAAGACTCATCTGATCTAACTTTTTCCGAGTAAAATCTACTCTCCCAGGCTCTTGCTATAGTCAAAGGACAGCGAGCGAGCGGATGATTCATGTGACCCTAAAATAGACAGATTAACCCCAGCCCTTGGTAGGATGAATTGCTGTCTGGGAGTGACTCCCCTTCATTGACATCGCAGGGAGACGGGGCGCCTGCTTTCCAAACTGCTGAGGTTCAGTGGGATGAATTCCACCCACAGAGGGGCTGAGGGAATAAAAAGCCCCTCGCCCTCCTGTTACCCTGTATGGAAAGCCCAGCCACAGCTACGGATCTTGTGCCCAGACTTGGACAAACTTCCATGTCATGTACTTTTCCCACCTGAATAAGCATGTCTCATGAACTGCTGAGTGCTGGGTTTTCCCTGAAGGTGCCTCTCCTCCTATGAGCAGGAGCAACGTGTGGATTGAGAACAGTCTTACTTGCTTCAAACTTTGCCTCTCCAAAAAATGTCAAATGGAGTTGTTTAATTTATTAGCTTAAAAAAAAAAACAAACCAAACACAAAAAAACCCCAAACCCCCAACTAACTGTGTTAAATTAAGTAGGGCTTCCAATGGAATTAGTGTTACAAAAGCTCAATGGTTTTGGTCCCCAAGGTCAACGTTTTCAAAACTGGTAGTTATCTTTAAGAAACAGCTATCTCCCTTGAGCTGGAAACAGTTTCTCAGTGACCTTTACTTTTAATATGATATCCCTAAAGAGGTCATAGCAGGAGAAACCCTCCTTCAGTATGGCTTTGCTGGAATGAAGCCATCCAAGAGTCAGAGGATATAAAGGATCCTTGGGCCAATGCTTTTGTGCAGATGGTCCTGGCTTCCAACTGGTCCCTCCAGATCCACCGAGCCAATCCAACAATTAGAGGAAAATATTCAGAAAGCAGAACCTCGCAGAGTTTCTCTCACCCATCTGCTCCTACAGACTCTGCAACAGGAGGAAATCTGGCTTGGGTTACAGAAGAAGGGTGAAATGGATTGAACAGGGCTCACAAAGAGCCAGAAGTTCAACCCAAAATGCAACCAAACTGTGAGAGAGTTTGGAAAGGCCTGGAAAAAAACCCCATACATTGGAAAAATACAAAAAGTCCCAGGTGTAGAGGGTTTAGGGATCTGAAAGCCAGAGCAAGAAAAGCCAAAAGCATGGTTTCATGACTTCAGAAAGCAAAATACACTGTCTGTTCAATGAAATTAAGAGTCCCTTTGTGTCTTTTATGGGTACTTGTACATGTTTATACGTTCTGAATTGTCACACATCTAGAAATATTTCTGTATGAGCGAATGTTTATTCCTGCCAAAACAATTTACATTAATGGACAGTAGAAAATCTTCATAGATCGTATATTTTTGAACATTTCATTTTTCTACAATCACCCTACGTAATAGAAAACCTCCCTGTTTATATCACCTGTATAGTGCTTTCCAGGTTCTTAAACAGGCAGGTTGGCTTAAATAACTGCAGCTTTTGGGACCTGATCCAGCGCCAGCCAAATTCAATGCAAACGTTCAAGCAACATCAATCTCTTGAACTAAGCTTTCCATGCAATTTGTATATATTTGAAGGAGGAATCTTTTTTGCTTGAAAGGTTGCTAGTGCTTAATGTAGCTTGCATTGTCTTTTTAAAGTAAGACAACCAAATCACATAATGTAATTCATCTACATTATTAGCCTTCCCCAAAGACAAAGCACAGGCTAGACACTGAGGCTTGAGATGCATGTAAGAGAAACGTTGCTTTTAAATTAGCATTAGCAGGTACCAGAGGAGGGGAGGGAAAGTGAGGAAGTGCTCACTGGAAAATTCACACATGACGATGGCATGTGCTTGCACGCTTTACAAAGGACAGTGAAGCAGAGTTTGGCAAGGTAGGGTTAGCTCCTGTCATCAAGGCCAGGGGATTACTGCAAGACCAAAGGCAGCATTGCCAACTCTACCAACTTTATTACCAGTCTCGGCATATTACATTGTTTTCTTTGGCTTGGCTCCTGAAAGAAAACAATTTCATGAAGACTTTTATTGAAAAATGAGAAAAATCAAGTGTGGAACCCCAAAGATTGGAAAGCTAAATGGTAAACTACAACTTTTGTCTCTCAGATTTTAACATCTCACAAATGTTAGCTAAACCAGTTTCTCGACTTGCTTGGACTTCACGCATGGTTTATGAACACCGGGCAACGGCAATACTGAATATATAGTACTGCCAGTGGGCTGCTACGGCAAGAACAGCATTCACTTTTAGAGCTGATGCTCTGTAAGTTTAATGTCTGTATGTTAGTGAGTTCTTGAAAAAAAATCCCTGTCTTTCTTTGGATTGGATCCCCAGCTCCCAAACAAACAAACCAACCAACAAACTCCAATTCTCTTCAACCAGAACCACCTAAAAATCCCACTCCTTTCAACAAAACCAAAGAACTCTGCTTTTGCCACATAAAAACTGCCTTAACCAGACTGAGGCATGACATTAGGGAAAGTGAATTTGAAACTTCACACTGAAGACCAGTGTTTGCTGGGCTAGCAAAGAAAATTGCTTTGATGTAAGAAATATTATCACTGAGGACGGCATGGCCAGTATTTCTTCACATGTGCAGCAGGGTGTGTGCTGTGTCCTTCCTGTTCAGTACGGAGACAACACAAGCTTTAGCAGTACAAATAAATACTTGCAGATCCAAAGGTCCCTAATTTTGCGCAAGGGGGTGGCTGTATTAGAAGTCCTAATTTAGCAAACCATGACTTCATCAAGACTTGAGCACAAAAGAAGTGTTAGAGCCCTGACATGTAAGTAAGAGTGAAATTGCAATGGCTCCCATTGCTTTTGATCAAACTTTTAGTGCCTGAATTATGTGGGAAGCATACCCGTTGACTTCAAAGATAAAAGCTGGAACCCTCAAACATAAAGTTCAAAGAACTTGTAAGCTGCAATGATGGATCTTCTTCAGCACCTCACTCAATTGTGTCTAGATTTTATTCTTCACTTTGAAATACTACATTAATAGGCAAGCTATAGTCAATGTGGAAATACATATTATATTCATCTTTGTAACATGAACGTATACAGCTTAAGTTAAAAAACTCTAGGCCTTTACAGACATTCAAGGACGGCTTCAGCAGGGAATGCAAGATCTTGCTGCAGACACAGGAGTATTTTCTGTTCCTTTCACAAAACAAAATACACAAATCTTTAATACTAGATGCACTGCACGACATAGTACTGCATGATCTCTGAGGAGAGGACACGAACTTTCAGCCCTAACGATGAAATAGCGCTTAGTCTTTGGCACTTTCATGTAGAGCTGCAGCTCAGGGAGAAATTTAGTATCATTAATTTTCCCTTGAACAGAAAGGTTTAAGTGTTACATGTTTTGGGGAAAGAAAGGAGTAAACGTCAAGCTGTTTCAATAACATGAATACAAGATTAAAAATACATATTTTCCATGGGAGGCAGTCAGTCATTAAATTATCCCATAGATGAGTGCATTAGCAATCTAATCTGTAGTTGAGAAAGTATATCCCTCAAGTAACAATGATGTGCCACTACGATTTCTTAAGATGATTTTCTACTAGTCTCAAGCCCATATGATGTTCAGAGAATAAAGCACATCCTGGACTGAGAGCCCATCCTGAAATTACTTGACCAAAATTCTTAGTTTCAACACAGTTCTTGAAAACAAAGCTGAATCTACATTAACAGTGAGAAACAGCAACAGAAAACTTCTCAGGTGCACATAATACAATGGATATCACATTATTTTTCCTTGGTGTCTCAATTTTTTCATTTTGTAGACCTAACCAAATATGAAAACATTAAAACACAATCTCGGAGCTCAAAGGCCCTTCCAAAACTGCCAAGTATAAAACTGTTACTGAAACTCTCTGTTCTGTTTATCACATTAAGATACATTTTTTTGATGAAAAAATGCTAGATTGCAAGTGTAACATAATAGAACCAGCAAGCAGTGCCAGCAGGTCTGAGGAAGAGAGAATAATTCAGAGATATTGTCATCTGTAGGCCAATTTATATTGTCAGACAGCAGGTTCACATTAGTCTCTGATGTCACCGCAATAATGGCATAATATAACGATTGAGCAAAGAATACCTGTGGGGTACAGCTATACGGTACAGTATATCTATACTTGTTAAAGTGTTTCAGGCTTCATTCAAAGCAGAATCAGAAGAAGCAAAAGACCAGGATTAAAAGAAGGGTGTGAAAATGGTGTTCATAAAGACTTCTGAATATTTTAGCCCTTGTTTTGTGATGATGAGGCAAGCACAATGTTGTATTTCATTGATTCAGTGGGTTCATGATTAAAATAAACTAATGTAGCAATTTAGGGGTTTTGTGCTTCCTTTTTTTTTTTTTCTTCCTTCCCTCTAACAAGAAAAAAAAGCTTTTTAACAGTTTCTCGCGGCAGGCATAATGTGCATCTGTGCTCTGATTTACTGCACATGCTGCCTTCTC
Organism: Ibycter americanus; assembly: GCA_035590275.1. NCBI lineage: Eukaryota > Metazoa > Chordata > Aves > Falconiformes > Falconidae > Ibycter > Ibycter americanus. Next base: position 66,499,916 of record JAVJGI010000060.1, on the reverse strand, counting down.
TAGCATCATGTTAAGTTAGGGTATCAGCATGGTAGGTCACACAGTGGGAGTGACCTTTTGCTAATCACTACACATCAGTTACTACTGGCACACAGCTCATTACTAAGAAACCCTCCAACTAGCTGGCTTTCAAATCTGCTCACACTTTGATATTTTTTTTCCCCTTTTCCTTCCTTTCTTTTTTCCTCCCGACTAAAGATTATACTTTTACATAAAATCTTTTGTTGTGTAATTTTGTCAACTAGGGTTCCAAAGTCAAAAAGGCACCCAGTTAATTTTCCATGATTATAAAAGGAGCCTGCAAATTCATACTGAAGGTAGGTCTGTAATCTTGGGTTTCATTAAAAAGGTCAGAACATTTTCATTCACCACCTATTATTACAATGTTTGAGGGCTGCCATTAATTTGATTTTTCAGGACACAGAAATCTCACTGGAAATTAGAATGTAATCCTGCTGTTGCTTTACTGACACTTTTCATAGGGTAGGATACGGCTGCAGGGACTAAGAGCTCTCCTGCAATTTACAATTGGTTACTTTGGACAAATGGCAGGTGACTAATGCAAGACAAACTGTTTGCACAACCTGGGAGCTCTGGGTTTAATTTCAGTTTCTGAAAGAGGGGAGAAAGTGTTTCTATTGATGTTGAACCATGAGCTGTCCCCTGCCAATACATCTGCCACATTTAATACACAACACGCCCCCCACCCCTGACAATGTGATTATTAGAGGTACAGAATTCAATAGCTTAAGAATACAAAACATAGCTGGAGCAAAATGAAATGGTTTTTAACTTACCGGCCATTTGCTGAATGCCGCTGAAGGCACCCAAGTTACTGGAGGAAGTTGCTTGCTGCAGAAGCTGCAAATTAACAACACAATACAGCAATCTACCTGACATTAATGTAACAAATGAAGATAAAACTAAAATGAGCTATCATTTCACGTTTTGAGTATTTATGCTTTCCTTTACATTTATATAGTCTCTTGCTTCTGCCTATTGTTGGAATGAACATCCCTAGAGTCAATGCCGTAAATCCATATTAATGTCTAATCTCTATTAAGAAACACAGAGACACAAGGGAAACTCAATAACATGGCTGCTTTAAAACAATTAATCAATTTATTCTTTTTAACAACCAGGTGTTAAATCTATTTAAACCAACATAGCGTGACTAATTACAACCCTCTGTAGTCTAGTAGTTACCATAACTCATCTCTGTCAATCATGGTCCATTCTCCCCCACTCCCCTGAATTCAGTTTTTTTCTTTATTATCTTTATGAATCAAGCACACAGATACTCATTAGACTTAGTGTTTGTATATGACAGTTTAGCCTACCTCAGTACTAATATATATTTTTAATTGCCAGGTAAATGGCTGCCTATAATTATATCGCTATACCAAAGCACAGTACTCTTACAAATGACGTATTTATGCATACACAGTATGTATATATGGACGCATCTATTTGTCTAACTCGAACCCATCAAGAACTGCCAAGTTATCCAAAAGCTGCTCAACCAGACCTCTCAACTCCAGAGCCACGGAAGGCAGAGGTCCCTCTCAGCTGTGCTGCAGGGGAGTCTCTCTGGGCCATCCAAGACCTAAGACATGTGGCTCTGGATTTCCGAGTTCTCCATCAGGGGCAGCAGCTAGCGCCTCTTTCTCACCTTACAAATGGAAAATGCCATCTTAAATTTAGGAGAAACAAGCGGCTTCCCCCTGCCATCTTCACTTTCTCTACGAGGTATCATGAACCACGCACGTTTAGCGTTGACAGGACCACGCGTTAAAGTGAAAGCCATTTCCAAATGAAAACGTGCAAAATTAGAGGACTGAACGGCAACAGTCTAGTTTAGAGGCTGCATCATACAGATAGGGCCCCTACAGTGCTCAGCTGCCTATCTGTCCTCCCCTCAGAAAGAACTTAAATTTTATTCCAGCTATAAAACCCAGATTCTAACATTGAAAAGAACAATAAAATTAATGGAATCAAATTTTATTTTGCAGCATAAGTAAACTTTAAATGCTTGCCTTGGATAGCACTGACACATCTTGAAACACTTATTCAAATTCTCGTCCCTGTTATTTATTTTTAGACCATGCGATAAACATACACCGCTTTTTTATGTAGAAGAAGACATGCTACATATCCTGGAGGATATTTATTGCAGAAACTTCACTATAGCTGATTTACCATGGTTCTAAAATAAATACAGCAGAATATAGCCACCGCCTCTGAAATGAACTTACAGCTAGGTACTGTGGTGTGAGTCCTCCAAGACCTGTGAGGTTTCCCCAAGTGGCAGTATTGAGCTGTTGCATCTGCTGTGCCAACTGCTGCTGCAAACGCCGCTGCTCCTTGTCCTTTTGGGTGTCGGCAAACTTCACCACGATTGGCGAGGAGCAGCCCTGTGGTTAGACAGATCGGGAAAGACAAAAGCGTTAAATCACACCGAGTCACCCTCACACCATGAGCTCAGCCATGTCCCACAGGGCCACCGGCAATGGCATGTCCTGATTGCTCACCCTCTCTGACTGGCATACGTAGGAGCGCAAGGACTAAGGTTTTCAGCTTCTTAGGAAAAAAGGCTATGGAGAAATTATTGATTCTCCAGTTCTTTTTATCAAGCACTTTTCCTCAGGCTCTCTTTTCCTTCCAGCTATCAAAATTGCTGCCAGAGATAGCGAAATGTACCAGTCCTCTTTAATTAAGCTTCACAGCTGACGAGATGGACGTGATGCTTTGTCTGCAGTCTGTTTTCAAGGCATCGCCAAAGGGAGAGGTGTCCAACCTCCCTGCTGCCAGGGACCACACAGCCAACACCGCCCTGCCACCACGGTCTGGCTGTGCAGTCACGCTCGATGCAGCTGGCTTGTGTACCCTACGTAAATATACTGTGAGCAGCAGATTTACTTCAGAGTCCATCATCAGTGGGTCACTGGTCCTTTCCATACCAAGGACCCCCAGTCCCAAGTGAGCACAAAGGGCGATGCTGCTCAGACAATGCACCCACCTGTGGTCCGCTCCCAGGCATGCTTTGCATCAAGCACCTTTGAGATGTGAACAAAGGGCAGAATGCAGACCAAAAGTGACTAGTTCTGGTGAGAGCAGCCCATTCCTGATTGCCACCATTTCTTCTATTGCTTCTATGACCCTCTTGTTACATGGTATGGGAGGCTGTAAGACGCATTAGGAAATAGGGGAGCTGTAAGAAAGAACTAGAGATCTGGTCTGCAGCCTACTCCTCACTCCCGTCTGAGGGACCCCTGAGAACAAGTAGGATGTCATGGACCAGATGGACTTTTGAGCTAAGCCGGATATTTCCCTTGGACTCCAGGTTGGATATTCCTGGGCAAAGTCACTAAGAGAACGAGACATGTGAATATGAAGGATGTCTCTGTCACTTTCAGTCTATTTTTCCCCCTGCTAACAAATTTTTCATGTTTTAACCTTCAAGTCTTAATTTTTTCAAATCAAGGGAGCAAACTATATACTGCAATGATTCAGTTCTTCAAATTAATTCAAGCATTTTGTGAGTCATAGAAACTGTCAATCCATTTCATACTGTTTTCATTTCATAGGATCCAATAAATAACTTCCCTCCACCCGCCATGCTTTGTTATACTAATTTCTTGTCTAACTTCAATCCGAACACAATGGTAGGAGTGAAAGGTGACTCAGTCCAAAAAACACAGCAGCGCTTTAGCCAAAGCGTGTAGTGTGGGATGCAGAGCAGGGTTATACTTAACCTAACTCTTCCCATGACTGCTCTCGTAATACTGTGAACATCTTCAGAAAAGTTCCTGGCCTCTATTATTTACAAAAAGCAGCTGTGTACCTTTTCTCTGAAGAACCTCACACCAGGACAAATGATAAGAATATTCACAACCAACAGACAAAATGATGAAATAAAGCACAATAATAATATCTCTTGTATGAAGATGTCCCATCAATACTGTTCCTTTAGAACTATCTTAGAAAATCATCACTTGTGATTCATTATTCCACCTCCAACTCCTTTCCTGTGTGTTTCATTGTAAAAATGTATTTCAATGTTTCAGTGAGGAAGAAAGGAGATACGTACCACTCCAGCAATCAAATAAATATTAGGAAGGAGTCAGCTTGTTACACAATTACCTCTCTCCAGTGATTTTTATACTAATATTAAAAACAAGACCCTTTAGGAGAAAAAAGATTTTTTGTGTGTGTGAGAGAGAGACTTTTGCCTGGTTTCGCTAATAAAAAAGGCAAGCTATTTCTATTTAATAGGAGGTTTGGTAGCACTGGTCTAAGAACAGCCAGAACTTACTGCCTTCTACCTAGATGTATAGGAGAATCAAATCTATTTCCAAAGAAATAGAAACAAATTTCAAAGGAAGAAATATCCTATGGCTATTTCAGTTCTCAGTTCAGCAGCTCAGCATTCAACACTACAGCTGACATCATATTTATGAATGCTTAAATGTCAGTAAATTGTATAAAAACAATATCTCTGCAATTTATGAATCTATAATTCATTTTTTTCACTGTCTACTCTATATTTCATCGCTTCATCATTTTCAAGAGAGCAAACATTCTGAAGACTGAAATTATATGTAGCAAGTGGCTCTATATGAGAAAAGGGTTGTTATTGTTTCATCAAATTTACTCCATGATAACAAATTAGTGTCTTCTACTGGTGCTGCATTTGAATGCCTTAAACAAAAAAAAAAACCTTCCACAGAAATGAGATAGAAGAGCAAAAACTCTAGAGCAGCAATTATGGTTTTAAAATCAGTTGATTTCACCAGGGCAGAAAGTCAGGTGGAAAGAGTAGTAAGAGAAATCATTATTCTATGAGACGTGTTGATCTGGACTTAACATCCCCATTGTTCATCTTTGGAAATTCATCTTGTTCAATGATGCGTGCCAAAGAACTGAAAATAACGAAATCAGAAAAAAAATTCTGCAGTATTTGGGTTGAAACATAGTTGTGTGCTAATATTGTCCCCCAAGCCCACTTCTGTTTGCAAAAAACCAAGAAACAAAAGTGTCCAAGGATCACTGTTTCAGGCTGAGAGTTGAGATTTAACCCTAGCAAACCCAAGTTAACTTTTTACTAGAAGAGTATTGGCAAAAGCGAGTGATTATTTTTTTTTTTTGCTTAAAGGGTGGCTTCTATTTTATGCTCTTCCATTTTCTACCTTGAGAGGAAGCTCCCAGCACATACCCAAGGTGCATCTCCCTTCCTCATTCAATGGCTTGGTATCTCCATGCCATTTAGTGCCATTTTCTTCCCAACTGCTGGTGCTGCCTTCACATTTTTCTTTGTGTTGTCAAGACAGTAGGAACAGACTCCGTTGAGTCCCTCACCCATGGAGCTGGAGGGTGTACTGCTTCTCTCCAAGAAGGGACTCTCAGCCTAAGCTCAACTGACACAAAGACCCAGATGTTCAAAGCGCAAAATATTTGGAATGGCCTTGTCAATTTGGGGATCTCATTGATGATGTCTCTAAAGGTGTTGAGAAGTATTTTGATCCAAGAGTAACCATTCTATAGAACTAATGTCAATAGGAGTATCACATCAAAGTGCAGCCTCTGTTGGAGTGCTGCATACAACAGAAGAATGGGATAATTTGTCTGGGAGGTATTATCTCTTTAATTTTACCATCTTCTGAAGTAGAGCTGTGTAAAATTCATTTTGCTAGACAGAAAAATACATTAAAACACATGGAAAATATAGGTAAAACACAGTATTACCAATAAACATTTCCTTTTTACTTGGAATCAAACCGAGCAAAACGTATAGCTCTGAATTAATGGAGCAGTGCATGGCAGACAAATTACTACGAGTATTATTTCAGAGATTCAAAGTGGCAGTTTTTTCACAATATACTGTCAGACTGCATAGCTTGTGTAACAGCAGCTTTCTAGTAAAGATCATTTAAATTATTCTTATCTCATTGGCAGATTCTCATCTAAAACTGTATAGTCAGGGTCTAAAAATGCATTGCACTGAAAAGAAAACACATCGATTATAAAAGAAGCTCAACCAAGTTCAAACGTGATGTTTGGAAAGACAATAGCTTCGCAATGCCGATATCATTACTTGTAGTATGCAGGAAACAGTTAGTGACATTTTCATGCACTGGCTTGATTTTTATCTTCTCCTTCTTCTCCTCTGTCCACCCTTCCACCCCTGCTCTCCCCCCTTGGCTCGTTACACAAAGCAGCTCAACAACATGACGCAATAATGATTGTTTAGCACCCAGCATGCTTTGGGAGACTAGAGCATTGCAAAGAAAAATCACTGAGAAAAAAAAAGAAAATAAAATTGAAAGGTCCTGGTGAAAATAAATAAATAAATAAAAGAAACAAGTGCACATAACATCAATGCCACCTCTGAGAAAAATCATCACTACACGAAGATACAGTATACATAATACAGTATAACATGCACTCTCCAATGATAAGCTAGAAGATCCAGAGTAAGTAAAGACTTCATACTTGTGCGGGTTTTTGTGCAAAATTCTGAAAGACCATGACAAAAATCACAGACTGAAAAAAGTTTTGAGATTGCCAGACAAGCTGTGGCATTCACTAACCACTCCAATGAACGCATCGTTAGCCTGCAGCTACAGTCACGTTAAGTGAACAGGTTTAAAGTTTTCTGTTGCTCATCGTGATAAAATACGAGGCCATAGAGGCAGTTTGGAAGGAAATAAAGAGCGTTGCTTGCGAGGGGCCAGCCACAATGGCGCTCTGCTGGAAGTGCCACACTTCGATATGCTCTGTCATCATTAGCATTTTTATTGGCTACACGAAGGAGGATAAATTATATTAACTTAAAAAGAGATTCTATTTGCAGAAAAACACATGCACTAGTAACTCAGCATGGCCAGGTTAAATCTCTTGAGCTTCTTCTCAGAGCAGTGCAAATCACAACACTTCAAAATCTATTTAAAAGAAACGACGATTTTTCTGGTGGTGTGGGAGCGGTGTGTTAAAATCAAAAGTAATTTACTCATCAGATACACTCTGAGTGTGACTGAGGAGTGGTCTTGACAGCATTTTTATTTTTTGTGGAATGCCACTGAAAACAGGATCAAGAGCCGTGTTTGGATACCACACAGCAACCTTATTGTGCGCTTCCAGGTCATTCAGAAAAATAAGCTTCACAAAGACAGGTAGAGTGAGTTGGTAAAAAGTTTAAATCTGTGATTGTCATGTGTCTGATCTGATCCAGGAGAGCATGGCTTTACCATTCGCAATCATTTGCACAAAGAAAACAAAGAAAGGGCAAATGATACAGTACTGTACCTCCATGGTCTGAGACTGGTGCATGGCTTTGATTGCATTCTGTGCCATTGCCCTTGTAGAAAATGTGACAAACGCACAGCCTGTGGGAACAAGGGGACAGGGAGCAGGAAAGACAAAAAACAACAAGACAAAAGGGTTGGACGCTTGTTAAACCAACACAGTCTACGAGAACGGCCACAAGACGACACTGTTCTCAGTAGTACATAAAAATAAACAACTTCTCTAGTTTATTTATTGACAGTGCTGACTTGCTAATCTGACCATAGATGAAAGAAAAAAAATTAGGTATGGATGGGTGAAGAGACAAGGATTTTTCCTTTAATTAGTTGAGGGTTTTTTTCCAGTTTTTGTTGTTGTTGTTCTTTAGCCACAGGGTTTGAAATAAGTAAGGCTTTTCTGTAGACTTTGGATTGCATAATTTAGTCTGTTCAGACCAGACATTAACAATTGCTTGTTATAGCTTTTGTGCAGGTAAATTGTGGATCGTGAATGAATGACTGGCATCACTGGCAGCTGAACTGGGAATCTGATAAAGGAGTCCATAATGTCTCATATTTCTGTGATGCACCAGGAACAACCATACAAATAAGGATGAGAAAAGCTCCACTTGTGTAGCCTGCGACTAAGTGTGAAAAGACTCAGACAAAATTCAGTAATGTAGGTGGAATCTCAACATTTAAGAAAGTAACATATTAAAAATAAAAATCTTTATGATTTTTGTTTCTCCGAGTCCTAGGTACAAGTATAACTCTTTGATCTATGAAAGCTACCAGCAACTTGAACAGTTCTGAAGGTATATGCCTGAATAACTGAAAAATCACTTTTCTCCCTCCTCAGGCCTTCTAAATCATAATGAAAAGCCAATAGGCTAATGCCTGGGCTATTTTTCCACCCTTTTACTATTGTCAGTCATACCTACACTGGGCATGGTACAGGTCAATTTTTTTAGTGCATGACTCACTGCCCTTTTGACTAATAAAAACATTGCCTTCTAAGATTTACATTTTATTCTTCATGCACCCTTGGGCATCTTAAAGAAAAAGACTGTGAAATTAATGCAGATTCAGGCTGATTTTGTAATAATACCATGGCACACTAAAAGCTTAGCTAAAGCAACACAGACTTATTTCACTTGTGATCTCTAATGACTTTAAAAGTGCATTGATTTTCAGCTTCCTTAGCCTTGCACAGTTTGAACTTAGGTTTCAGAGAATAATTTAGTGTTCCACTCAATTTCCTCAAAACATTATTATTATTATTACTACTTAAAAGATTTCCAAATGAAGCAAATCTAAGCACTGAGAGGCTAAAGCATATTGTCATTTCAGAGCTAATGCATGAAAGCTACATTCTGGCATCAAAAATACAATATTGTCGCCCCTGTGGCCAATGGGCAAAATAAACCATTTTGCAATCCAACAAGCAACAGATTGTTTGGTTCATGCAAATCAATTTGAGGCATAAAATACCTTTTCTTTTTTGCTGCGTATGTACCTGGTAAGATTATCAAGTCAAGACTGTATTCACATTTTAATCAAACAACAGTAAGAGAAAGCAATGCCTGATCATTACCCAAAAGCACTACATCTAGTCATGAAAATAAAGTCAATGCATTTTTGCATCATGCAGTATTTTTAATTTTTTCCCCTTTTTAATGTAAAGGCCCTTGATATAAGAGAACCTAAGCTGGCTTAAGCACCTCTGACTGACAGGTGAGCGTCATAAAATCAGAAGTCAGAGTTCTTTTACTCAAACTTCACGGCAGTGTTGTGACTCTACATATGTAATTTCTTAGGTAACGTAACAGCTGGTGATTTCTTACTGCTGTTTAGCCACACAACGTGTTTCTATACTATTCTTATTCAGCAACACATTTCTGTCAAAGAAAATGATGCAACAAAACGGCTTTCTGTATGGCAATCTAGACAACATGTGCAGTAGAATGGTAAATAAACTACAGTACCTCCACTAGATTCCATATTGTTGCTGTGCACTAAAATTAGAGAGGCCCAAATTTACCATCCGTCTCCAAGTAATCTCTCTTAGAAACATTTTGGTTATTATCATTAACAGAGGGAATAACACCAAAGGTTTTCATTTCTCGTCTTGCAAATTCAATGGGGGATGAGCACAAATAGAGATATACTGGAGGGCAGGCAAGAAACCCCATACAGAGCCTTGAATAATATTGTTTATAATGGTCAAGAAACTGCTTCATTCACTTCTTTCACTCTTATTATCCAGGAGTGTGTACCATAGTGACAATTACTGAATGGAGGTTTAGAATGCATAAGAAGCATGTAAAATGTCAACAAAAATCAATAAGACACAGTTTATGCATTTATCACAATTTCTACCCAGCAGTACTGCTGTAAGTAACTTACTGAGAGATGTTGCAATTAGCAGGTCTCAAAAGAAATGTGAATCAGCAGAGAAATAAAAGCTGCACTCCTCTCCAGACAAAGCAGACTCTCTCTTCCCTCCCTTAAGCTTTTTCTCTTTTTACCCCAAAACCTCGGCTGCTGGGGACTTTCAGCACCCAACGCTACTGCAAAACCTCCCGCCTTGTCCCTCAGCCCAAATCCATTTGCGTGGATCCCATCGCCTTTGTCGTGGAGCGAAAAGACCTTCGTAGCAGATCTCTGTAAAGCGCCACATAAGTGAGCTAACAATTTGAAAGAAACTTGTTCTCCGGGCAAGGAAAATGCCTGATGGATGAGGCTGTGCAGTTGGAATATGAGCATTTGGAAACAGCATTCCACAGAGAAGACAGGACTGCATTTTAATTATGGTTCGCCAGCCAGAGGCTACAAGGTTAGGTCCCCTTGTTATTTCCAGTCGGCAGGCCATTTCCCACCGTTGGACAGTGGCTATTTGCACAGTAAATACCCAATTTGCCTCAATAAGCATGGTAAAAATTCAGTAGACAACCTTATTACTAAATTACTGGAAAACCTAGACCTTCAGTTGTTACCATTAAGCACCCCAATTAAATGCTAGCTAATTTAACCATCTTTCCGGACATTGCCACATGTATTCACATTCAAGGGTTATTTTTTCAGCTACCAAACCTGGCTGCTCACACGCAAAACTTGTATACTTATTATGCATGCACATGTATTTTATTATGTGTGAACCATGGGATCCTATATGTTTTATTATGTGTGAACCATGGGATCCTTTCCTTCATGACCAGGCTGCCGCGCTGGCGGGGAGCCAGGCGTCTGTCATAGGATTCAGTCACTTAACCACTCTTGTATCTATAAATCAGGTATTCAGAAAAGCTGATATATAAATCTATATTTATATATATTAAACGCCTATCACCATATTGATAAACATTCTTTGGAACCACTTTTGGTTCCAAAAATTCAGAGAAGCTGTTCTCCTAAGATGCCTGTATTCTCCGCCACAGTCAATGGCAGTGCCTTTATTTTCCTATATGGGGTACATACGTACTTTAGGAGCACGGTTTTGTTGGGCACCTAGAATTTAATCAGAAGTTGGTGTCAAAGGACAGCGGATTTCACTTGTTTAAGCCAGGTGAGCGCTGCCTGAGCCATCCTGCGCTCTTGCTGCAGCAGTTTCCGAGGGGCTGGGAAAACCCTTTTCAGCACACTCTCACTCACCGTATCTCACGGATACAGGTGGTCTTTGGGGAACATACTGCCAGCTCTAGGACCGTAAATCACAATTATAAAGAGGACAAGACTAATAAGATTTCACGCCTCGTGGTGCAAGGAAACAAGAAAGATTTCCATGGCCTCCTACCTCATCCTGTGAAACACTGCATTGATTGTAGGACCGCGGGCTGAGGTCTTCCAGACCAATAGCTACAAGCAGACTATTCCTGTTCTACCATACTGAGTCCCAATACCTCAATAACTCCCTTCTTACTGGAGCTCTGGAGCTCTCTGGGAGAGAAAACATGGAGAGGGGGATATTTCTATAGCTAATGCCTTGAAATTACTTCGTACTGTACCACCAGCTACCTAACCACAAAAAAAAAAAAAAAAAAAAAAAAAAAAAATCCTTTTGTAAATGCAGCCAACCTACAAGTCACCTTGCAATTATTTATCACATCTGGTTTCAAAATGTCAGGGGTCACTAACAGAAACAAAAGGGGAGGGAGAAAGGAGGTCTAAGAGTTTTAGACATTTCTCCATGGCTGCCTTTCACCCCTTCCATCAGACAAACGACTGACTGGGGAAAGGCTGTGGCTGCTTGAAGTAATTCCCTCCTGTAAAGCAGAGTAGGGGGCAGGTACCCAGCTCTGTCACAGAAGGTATTCTGGAGCACATTATCACCTTTGCCATCTTGGCTGAGAGAACATCTAAATTCACAGGGTTGGTCCTTACCCCCCTCCCACCCCAAACTGAAAGAGTTTTGAAGAAGCTGTGGAATTTGACAAGCTTCCTCCTCGACCCGTGCCATCCCGAACCTAGGGCTTGCTGCTCCAGCAAGCGAATTATTGGCACTGCCCCATTTCAGCTCCAGCTTCACTTGATTCTTCACATCTCCAGCTTCCATAGTCTGTTTTGAAATGTTCAGTCAGCAGTTCATGCACAGACTAACATAACATCAATACTTGTGAGCTGCAAGTGAAGTAGAACATTTTCACACACGGAAGCCTCAAGTTAAGAGGTCTGATTTCACACCTGCACCAGAAACCTCCCACATAAAACTACCATGGTCCACCAGAGGTTTTAAAGCCCCCAAATGCCCAATGAAGCCGAAGAGAGATGCAAAACCCCTGGACACTTTTGAATCAGGCCTAGAGTTAAAAAGGGAAGTTTAAAACTATGCCTTAAAAGTTCTGGAGATGAAAGAAAGGCAGATGTAATCAATTTTATATATATATATATATACACACACAGTGACCCCTCTGACACAGGAGAAGGCTCAAGAGATTTTCCAAGTCACCGGAGCCATCACAGCACCACGTATGGTGGCTGCGCAGCTGGTGGTGTAATGGTTGCACTACAGCTTCCTAGTTCATTATAAACAAAATTTTTCTTACATTTCTGTGAAGAAACAATAGCGAAAAGCTGCCAAAATACTCCTGCAAGAAGTATTTGGGATCCTCTGAGATGAAAGCCTCTATTTAAAGAAAAGATAAGGCTCAAACAAAAAGCTATGGAAATTGAAGTGTGATAAAAATAAGCTCTAGTTGTGTTAAAATATTTCTAGCTGAGATTGTAAAGTAAGACTTTGCCTTTTCTACGCTGTGCTAATATAATACAGTCTGAAGGAAGGAACAGCCTGGGAAACAGCCTCCTAATGAAGACATCACACAAAAATCTGTCTTAGTGGTTAAAATACATTTCGGCTACAAAGTAAAACATCCAATTGTTTATTGTACAGACATTTGGTCATTAGGTCCTGCTTAAGACACAGAACGACAGGTCTGAGACCAAGTGCAACAATTCAGCCCATAGTAAATAATTTCCAAAAAGTCACAGTGAAGCTCTTTAGTTTATGCATATCAGGCACATAAAGGTAACAGAGGTACGTGCTGTAAACATGCCTCGTCTCTGGCTTTACTGACTGCTCTTGACTATCGAGCGGATGACAGATTCTTGATTTTAGATTTCCTGAAGTTCATGGTTCCCTTCAAGCATCCCTAACTGGACAGTCAGTTGGCCACCCTGCAAAGTACAGACTTCAGTAACTGGAATTCACACAAAAGCAGAATCAAACAGGTACCAAAGAGCGCATTCTCTAACAGCGCCTCGATGATCCTCTCGCTGGAATAAAAACTCTTGCAAGTTATTTCATTTCAGACCTCCCTCTGGGGAGGGATTGCTGCAAGGCTGCGGTAATGGAAATCTGAGATGTAGTTACTGGCCAAAGGCCAGCAGAGACACTGGTCACTTGGACGTGTTTGCTCCTTCCCAGCTTCAAAAGAGTTTCAGCAGGGAAAAAAGAAAATTAAATGTGCCATAGTGACTGGGAAAAAAAAGAAAATGAAAATGTTACCACGTAACAGCAAAAGAAATAAGGCATGGAGGTGCTTCTGAAGAGCGACTGAAAATACAGCACTTCCACTGCCCTCGTTTCCCATCACCTACTGGAACACAAGGCAGAAGGTGGCCCCTAAACCAGGCTGTTCCCATGGCTGGCACTTCGCGTTACTTTAGCTCAGAAAGGAGCAGTAAATATCCATAAGGAAAAACAAACAGGCATAAAACCTCCACACCTATCCTTCACTGCAATTAATTGTGATGCAAATACTAATTTGCTTTTACTAATTCATCAAGAAAAGTCCTGAATCTGAAAGTTATGAATGGATTTTCATGAAATTAAATTGCCTGACCGTGGTATAAATCTCCACGCCATTTCTAACCTGCTCTTAAAGTAAAGAAAGGAGAAAAAAAAATCCTTGTAATCACTGTCTGCAGAAACGTTCACTTGTCCCATGTGCCTGACGATGTTTCGTTAAAACAATCATACAATTAGGAGCCTAGAAGATGTAGAAATATGCATTTTCAGCTTTTCCACAATGCTTATGGTATATCCAACTGTCTGTACATGTTACTAGCATTTTTTTTCAGTGCATGCTATTAACCCAGTTGACTTCTTTCTGGTATCAGTTATATAAATCTGCACTTAGCAATATAGCAGAATAATTTGCTGTGCAGTGCTCCTGTGATAAAGATAAGAGGATTTTTTTAATCATCATTACGGATGGTAATAATTCCTAGAGCGATACAAAGGTATCGATCCACTGATCTAAAACAAGTATTTTGCAAAGGTAGAGGAGCATTGCTATCCTTACTTTAAGGAATGGGATAACAGAGAGATGATGAGACACCAACTCACCTATGGTCAATACAACATATCAGTGGCACAGTTACAAATCAGATCTGGGTATTTCTGGCTAGTTTTGCACACTCCAGCTATCGTGGCATGGCTGGCTGGGTTGGCGTCTGTGGTCATGTAGACATTACATACTGCTAGGAGTCAGGAGGTCTGAAAGTTTCCTTAAGCTGTTTGCAATAAGTGATTTAAAATCTTAATCATCTGAGGCAGTTCACTTCTGCTTTTTCATGATAATGAAGCTTAGCACATGATATCACAATCATGAATTTTTGTAAAGCATACTTAGCTCTTCAGAAAAAGTGCTGGATTAAAAAACCCTGCAGGCTGAATCCTTCTCTTTGAATAATGAATATAGTACAGGCAGTGGCAAGCTTCTTTAGCTAGTCCCATGAACCCTGCTAAAGCGGCCAGCCTCCACGTCTGTTGAGTCCCTGGTTTCTTTATCTCTACAGCCAACAGGGTATTTTTATTTTTTAATACTTTTCACAGCTAGGAATTACTCTCTGCCAGCCAACTAATTTCACAGGGACTATCCCAGAGCCTTCGGAAGGCAATGCCTTTTGGTTGCTGCCTATTTCTTGTAGCTGGCCAGAACATAACAAGATACGGATAGAAACAACAATTATTTCTTAGATGCAGGAGCGAACAACAGTGGGGGAAAAAAATGACTCAAGGAAAAAAAATATCCCAATTTCTCTAAAATATACTGCTCCACCACTGGAGCTTTGTATCAGTATTTTAGTCTCGTTTTACAGATGAGTTTCAAACATCTGACAATAAGAATTCAGAGTGGAAATGCTGATGGTCCATTATCAGTAGTGACAGCAATGGGTGTGACTTTATTAAAGTTCTGTCAACTCTTGGCTAGAAACTACAACAGAGACAACTAGTTCAGTCTCTCTGCCTCTCTCTCTTTATCTTAGCACTTATATCACACTCATCACAAAGTGTTACATTTTCCCTTGACGCCACAGGACGGGATTTCTCCTTGCTCCTGGAGCCACGTGGTACGCCACAACCCTACCCCTGGCCCACGAGCTGACAGCAGGCTGTTACCGGACCGGCGGCAAGGTTGCTGTTGTAGTGTGGACATGGCCTGAAAGCCAACTGAAACCTTTTTACTCTTTACGAAGAAGAAAAAAAGGCAGCACAAACCACAACTGTTCTAATGAGCAGTTCAACCCCCAGCTATTCCTTGCAACTATCTGCTGGTGATAAAGATTATTTGCCTGAACCCTTTAACAAATCTGGAAAGTTGGCACAAATACCAACAAATGTACTTCTCAAGCTCTTTTTGTCCAAGATAGCATCATGTGCACTTGTTATGCAACTGGAAAGAGATGCCAGACAGGTTATTGGACCATATTTTCATCTCACTGCTGTGAGCACTGTGAGTTCTGAAGGCTCTGGCATGGTGAGGACACTGTTTTCCTAAGACAGTGACTATTTTTCATTCACCCCTCCGTGTCTAGGAGGAGGGAACCACATCCAGATGGGTGCTGGGAAAACAAATACTGTTTGTGGCAAAGGGAATTAACATCTTGGAAATGGTAACGTGAATTAGAACTCGTTAAGTATCAGAACTCTTCAGAAAGATTTAACTGTATAAATTCTCCCTCTTGCTTTAGTGAAGCAGCTTTTCACCCTGTGTATTTTTTAGCCAAGCTCCCTCCACTGCAAATCTCCCTTAGCACTTTTCATTTCAACTGCAATACCAACCATTTTCCCAACACTTTGCCTTCTCTCATGGAGTGGTGGTTTTGTGAAGCTGATAAACATCTGCCTGAAAACCTGGTTGGCACAGCTGAACTCATTTTCAAGTGTGAACATGGGTGTGTAGAAAGCAATTCAAGTTTAACAAGGCATGAGGCATGGGGCATGATAGAATATCAGTTGTGACTGTGACCGAAATAAACCCGAGTGGCAGAGAGGATATAGCTCTGCTACGATTACTGGTGTGTGACCTACCTGGACTGAGGTCTTCAGCCTCTGGCAGGAGAAAGCAGCACATTAACTCTACGGCTCTGATGGCCAGCAGACAACGCTGCCCTGCCCGATATGTTGGTGACACGGCTTAAAAAATCTCAGTTTCTGATTGCCATGAGATCGGTATTTACAGCAGAACAAAACTACTCCAACCAACCTCACTTACCCTATTGGATTTCATAATTAGCTTTTCTATGCTCATACTGTGTCTAATGCCTGTTGAATAAAAGCAAGTATGCAGTGGGATTTCTATGGATCCCAGGAAAACCGCCATTCCTTTGTTGGGTGATTCCCAGGAGTCAATTAAATCTTTTTGGGGCTCAAAACGTCTGATGCTCAGATCTTGTGATTTCACCAGTCACTTAGCTCCTTTCCCACTCGTGTCTTCCATCACCCCTTCCCTGTGCTACTCACAAAATTAGATCAGTGAAAAGCAGAAATATTTGTTTTGCCTCAATGCTGGGTCTAGACAGATGATGACAGCACTCGGCTCCATCAGTTAACATTCATTACTGAGCTGCAGAAACCAACCTCAGACCTTTCCCGTAGTCTTACCCAAGGCAAAAGCCCTGATCCTGAGCCCCCTTGCCTGAAGGGGCTGCTGCATCCCCGCCCCAGAAGTTTTGGGGTCGCAGACTAAGCATGCATAACTGTGTGTAATTTTCTTGGGGCTCCCTATTTCTTGGGGTTTTTTTCAATAAATTCTTATTATTCAGAACTAGTACAGTAAGTGCTTTCAAGCAGTGCCATGAAATAAAGGCATACCTGCCACTTCCCCTGCTGAAATTTACAGGCATTTTAAAGAAGCTGGGCTGCACACAAAACAAAAAACCCCATGCACAAATTGTTGCACAAAACACTGCAGATTCTATAGCCTACTGGAAACAAGCAGATCCAAAAGTAAAAAACCCCTATCTATATCTATATATCTATATGCAAAATGGATACTATTACTTTTTCTGTGCCTTTTGAAAATGTAATAAAATGCATAAACTGTGCTTTCTATGTGTGTTTTTTTTCTATAGAAACAGAAGTGGTGTTTTCACAGCTCCACACTTAAAATTACTTTACTCCCTGTGCCGTTAAATGGCCGTGGCTAGTACCACAGCATCCTTCTGCACTGACAGACAGGACTGTCTCTATTTTCTTTTCCACTCAGCACCACCTGGGACTGACTTTTTGAGAAGGCTTACGCTCTCAGAATAATTTTAGGTCCATATACCATAGAGTTAATATGCAGCCTGGATCATCAACATCCATTTATTTTTCTTTTCAATATGTTTTCAGGGGGCCTTTCCCCAAAAGGCACTTTTGCACTCAAAAGAGATCACCGGCTATTGAAGTCTGTGCTGCACTTCATTTCCAAAGTTCAGGTCAGCCGCTTGACTGCTCTGGGTGGCGCTGCTTAACACCTCTGCCCTGGGTTTTGGGTCCTGATGGAGGCACAAGTTTTTAAAAGCTATTTTTACAAACTTTAGTCCAGGCAAATTGCTCACGTTCAAGCTAACCTCTTTGTTTCTCAGTTACAGCAGACCTATGCTTTGCATATACTGGTAGAAAACACAGGAACGGAGGAGGTAGGGCTACAGCATGGGCCAGTTCCCATGACCCTGTATGCCTTCAAGCAGTCATTTACAGTCCTTCCTTTTTTTGGCCTTCTGCTACAAAGCAGAAACGGGGTCAGGGAAGGATCTTTGATTTTGCGAGAGCAGAAAACTGAGGGTGTTTTCTCAGGGTGCAAAGGAACCTTTCCAGCTGACAAACAGGGCGATAACACAAGTTAATATGTTGGCACCGAGACCTTTCTGACACTGGAAATAAAAGGTGATAATTTCAGTCACTGTGAAAAGTTCATGTGGATACCTTCATCACGTGGGACGTATTACGGCGTAACCTCTAGCTGCAGACAGCGGCTATGCCTCCCTCGTCTGTGACATATAGCTCCCAATTAGCACTTAAGGAAAGAGACTTTACAGACTGCACACTCACCTCTGCTCAGCCCGTCCGGTCCCCGAAGGATTCGGCATTCTTCTATCTGGCCGAACGGAGAAAACATCACCCTGATATCATTCTCATTACACTTCTTCGAAACCATTCCTATGAACAATTTTCTGTCTTCCACAGCTAGAAGATAAAAATAATGAATGAGCAAAGGCCATTTCATCTTTTTCCTGTGATCAATGCTTCATTACCACATCAAACCAAGCTCCAGTCATGTGAGTCTGGCTCTGTAACTGAAGACAAGTCCTAAGGCAAACACTTTATACTTACAACCTCCCTTCCTCCATTCCTCCCCCACCCCAAATCTCTCATTTTTCTTTCTCTCTTTCCTTTTTCTAGTGGTGCTCGCTGTTTATATAACATATTAATTGGCTGCCTTAGTCATTCTGCATATGCCTTCCCCATCACGGCTTCTAAGAGAAAAGCATCCTCTGTTAGAGAGACTTTTGAAGATATCTTTGCATAGATTTTAATTCAGATAAATTCCCTCACCTCCCTCATGTATGAAAGAAATCATGGCAGGGGTGAGGGTGAAGAACGGATTGTGCGTGTAATGGTATGAGCTAATGAAAAAATATTCCTGAGAAATGTTTTGAAAGAGCAGCTGGCTCCTATCTGAGCTTTCAATTTCAGCCAACTTAATGCATGGCACCCAAAAGGCAGATGTGTAACGACTGCTCTGGAAAAAGAATGCATTAAATTTTCCTTTTTTTTTTTTTTTTCCCTTTCTTCAGACTGCCACAGCCCTCTCCCCTTCAGGAGGACACAAGGCATATTCCAGGGCATCACTTTAACACCCTTTGATTCATAGAGATGCTGAGCTTGCAAAAAAAACATGAAAAAGGTGCTTTACCTGAATTATTGGTAGAATATTTCTTGCCTGCATTGTCACCAAAATCAGCAAAAGCTGGACTGCTGCAGCAGGATGCATGCAGTCCTGTTAATCAAACTCAAATTTACAGGTCTAAAGCTGCGGACTCTTGTCAAAAATGAAATAGGTCATCAAAACTTAATTCACCCTGGAAAGACTTCAAAATGTTAATGCACCCTCCCATCTATATTAAACCAAAAATCTGAGTGCTTATTATACAGTATATACACCAGTGCTTTCTTCTTCCCTTGAAATGGCATGTAAATCCAATTCACTGTTAATGAGCAGGCTGTCAGAGTTTGCGGGGAAGCAAAGAGAGAAGGAAAGCTTTACTCCAGAGAGTCTGCAGTGCACTTACTTATTTCTATTATTGTGCAAATTATTTTTGTAATGAAGTATTTCCATTTCTGGGCTTACAAAAAAAAAAAAAAAAAAAAAAGAATAATAAAAAAAAAAAGAATCTTCCCTTGCTCCCCAACTCTCTCTCCTATATTACTATGAGTGTGTCAAATGGAATAAATTGCAGCTGAGGAAGAAGAAACTGCATCTATTTTCACGGAATTTTATTTGTGTTATACCTCAATACTTTAAATGCATTTAATAATTTCAACAATAAAAAGAAGAGGTTCATGTTTATTGATCATGAGAGGTGTTTGAAGCAATTTTTTCCTTAGAATTGCTGACTTAAAAAAGTATTTGTAGCTTTTATACAAGCAAATATGAAGACAGTGCATTTTTCAGAATCCAAAACAAAGACCAGCCCCTACAATCCCAGCTTCTCGCTCGACAAGCTTGCAAGAAAATTGGCGTGAATTTAACACCCAGGCGAAGTTATTTTCCTCAGAAGAGATTCCACAAGACTCAACATTTTCATTCACACTTTATATTGAGGTTCCACATGCAGGTTAACCCTCCAGAAAGGGTTAACAAATGATGAATTCATGGGATGAGCCAGTTATATACAGATCAAGAGCTGAATATGTGGGATTGCAAATAAGACCTGCAAGCTGGGATTTACATATCTCTGTGTGTGTGTGTGTGTGTGTGTGTGTATTTATGTCTTACAATTAAACTTTACATCTGATTTGTAATATGTAATTGACCTTGATGCTGCTAATATTTATTTCAAGGGTGGTAAAACTGAATTGCCTTGCTCACAGCCACAAGGAGAGTCTAAGCAGTCACTTTCGCTGGTGAAAGGATACCTGTAACTTGGCTGCTTACAATTCCCCTATTGCCTGGAGTAATCTCTTTGAGGAAGGTGCCTGGCCAGCCTGTCCCCTCAACAACAGCCACACACTATCGCCACGGTGCAGGAAAGGGTCCGAGGCAAGGGATCCCATTAGGCTGCCAGGGATGGCTGGATGGATGGATGCCTCCACACCACACACCCAGGTCAGGCTGGGGGAAGCCCTGGTGCCAAGCACGAGTGCAAGCACTGCCTTCTGCTGTGTGTCATGAACCTCTGCGCTTCTGCCTGTGTGTTCACTAGTACCAGCCAGTTTAAATTTGGGTTGATTTTAGGCTTGAAATACAGCCTGCAGGTCTACCCTATGGATGACTAGATCCCAACCCTCTCTTAAAAATAGCTGCTGGCCCAGTTGGAGACATGCCTGCCACGTCATCCCGAACGAAGCCCCTCGGGTCCTGCTTAGGTGCAAGGACAAAGACTCAAACCAAAGAGATTCAGGTGGAGATTCAAAAGAAATGAGATGCAAACAGGAAGGCTTTGTTTTAATTTTCCAAAGAGTAGCAGAGGACAAACTCCCCACCGGCCTCCTTCAGTTTCACCAGTAACCTATAAATATGCCATTTAACTAACGTGATTTGCAGGTTTTCAGCTTGAGGGTGATTTTATAGTAAATTAAACGTCCAGCTCCCGTGTACTGTACATCTTAAAAACGCAGATTTCACGAAGAATGCTCAGAGTACAGAAAACATTGATATGATGACGTGCTCTGCATTCCGTGCTATTAGTCAGTGCTGATCAGTGTTGAAGCTTAAGAAAATTGCCATTCTTTTTTTGGCTAAGGGCCCAGCATAAAAAACATTTAAAGGGACAATTGTCAGGATCAAAATGACACGTTTTCACTCCATCTGATAGAACATCTGATGACATTAGGCTGAAAGAATTTTTAACGATACATTCTCACGCGGAGAAAGGGATGCTTTTTCACCTCCGTAAGACTGGCTGTCTGGATTTGTTTCTGCATTTCTCGTCAGCCACTTTTCTCCTTCCTTTCAAAAAGGAATTCTTACCTGCCATGCAGGCACAGTTTGGGTGTCAAATAGACAATGGACCGCAAGAAGTACGGATCAAACTTATCTAGAGGTTTGCAACCTTCCCTTCTGATTAGCCAAGTCTGCGGATTCACCTCTGCATGTTGGGTTGCTCCCACAGGCTATAAAATGAGGAGCCCAACATCAAACACATGCGACTCAAGGAAGCATTGAGGTCGGGAAAGGGGCTGCCTGCTGCTGGTTGGAGAGAGGATGGCAGTCTAAAGCTATGTTCCCTAACTTCAGCCATCTACAGTTCAGGTATCTAGTTTTAGTCTTGGCTAAAATGTTATCAGTTGGCTGTTGTCAATGCCAAGGGACCAGCTCCTCTAAAGGCGGCTGATCTCACCTCTCCCAGCAAGACGGGACAGCTTGTTTCATGGGAGTCTCTCCCCCACTACTGACAGTCCACACGGCTGTACCCTTCCAGCCAACACCCAAAACTTGGGCATCACGATAACACACAGATGTCCTGAGCTCAAGCTGTAAGAACAGGAAGAATATATGAGCTCTGAGGGACCAGACAAAGCTCGGGAGCTGCGGGTGCTTTGGGCAATGAGAGCTGGCAGAGGAGAACGTTGAGGGTAAGGGTAACAGGGCACAAGGGTCAGCACCAGCATGCACACAGCTCATCAGCGTTACACTGCTGCTTGATAATTCTCTCTGCCGCACTAGGGGCAGGTTTCAATAATTCAAAATTCAGAAAATCAATGACTTTTTTTTTTCCCCCGAGCATTTGGTATCATTATTTCTACACCCTGCTCATAGGCTTAGCTGCAGTTTCTGGCTGTTTTGCACCACTCTGGGGGCAAGAAGTAGATACAACCATCCGTAAGCAGCTAGTAGGATGCGGTGGCTAAGTACCCCTCACTGGTGGAGCAGAAGCAGCCAGCAGGTGACAGTGGACAAGGCCTGAAGTTCTTGTTACATGAAGGAAGGTGTGAAAGTGCACAGTATCTTGATTAACCAATTACGGGGTTCACCTCTAATACATCCAAACATATCACAAACACAGGTCAGCTATGCTGCCAGGACAGTTAGCGTGACACATCCAGCGCTAAACCTGCTGGATTTGGGGTGGGACTCTTTTGCCTGAAGGCAGGAACCTGTGTGACGAGGTGCAGGTATCTGTTTTACAATGAGACGAGTTGTTCTCATAACTCCATCAAGACCAGCTCTGTCATCCCTAGCATGGGTGCCTAGGTATCGTGTTTGAACCCAGAGCGCTATGTTAGCCAGCAAAGGTTATCTGAGATGAAGTCTGCCTCTGCTGGGGGCCGGGGGGAGGCTTTTTCCAATCTGAGCCTCCTGCCTTCTGACAGCAGTACATCCAACTTGCAGAATAACATCCTGAAGGGTCTAATTTTTTAGCTTTACTCAATTTGCTTCAGTAATGAGCATTTCTTGCAGGCTGTATTAGATTGCTTGTGCTAACCCAGGAGAATAAAGGAGTAGAGATTATTTTCTGTACGCTACAAAGGAATTAAACCCTGTAATAATCATGGGAAATCTCCCTGAAGAGTCAACAAGCTTTCCTTTTCTCTCTTCTAAACCTCAAAAATTCTGTCCTGAAAGTATATATCCCTTTATTATACATTTTTGAGGAGTCCAGACAGTTAGACTGTCCATTTTCTGTCCAGAAGTTGCCTTATCTCTTGAGCAAATCAAAAAATAGTTAATTATGCATAAATGGGGTTTTTTTGTGGGTTGTTTTTTGTGGGTTTTTTCATCCAGAAGGGAAGGGGGAAAAACAGACTTTTTATCCCTGTTTGTAAGCCTGTGAAAAACCCTTGCATACAATCTGTCAAAGTCACACCTGGATCCAGAGCTGCCTGCATTAATTATCAACTTTTCTATGTGTTAGTGCTAACATATGGCATTTAATTACTCCCTCCAAATCAGCAAAGTTGTGCCATTTAGAATTTCAAAATTATTTTTCAAGTTTTCACTAATAAAATAAATAAAAATAAATTATAAGATCACTCAGCTACCCACTCCTCCCTCTTCTTTTCCCTTTCTTTTAAAATAGAGATTTTCGTCACTTTCCTTGAAGTGGTGATGCTTTGGTCCATTTAAGAGCAAACTGTCCACAGGATATGTGCCTGAAAGCACTGACTGTATTAAAATCTTGATCCAAGACACAGTTAAGTATTTGCTAAATTGTAGCATGTCAATGGCCACAGACAACTTAAGAGTCAAGCATGTATTTATGTGCTTGTTGGCGTTAGTGTGTAGGAACCCCTTTTATTTGAAAAGAGAAGATATCCTTAAATGGACCATTACTGTGAGTGATTAACAGTCAAGATGAATCTAGCAACAGCAGAGCCTTCTTGAAACCGTGTTTTTCTGGCAGGTAATCCTTAACTAAAACTTTGCAGATAGGTTAAAATAACCACCTAGCGATACAAAAGTGGTCAGAGTAGACCTAATGGGTGATCAAACCAGGACACACTACAAAATTCATCATTTGAAAATCTTTCAGTGGTGTTACATTTCTCAACAGTAAAAGCCTTTTCAGAATCCTTCTGGGTAGGCAAATTAATTAGATCTAAAGGCAAGTCTTTCCCCATCAACTCTAGCTGCTAAAAGCTTGGTGGAAAAAATTAAGCTTTACTTTATCTGCACGAGCAGAGGGATGGTTCAGAGTTGGTTGCATAGATCTATCAGCCACCCAGAAGAAAACAGATCTTCAGGTTGCTAATGAAGTCCAAAACCTGCAGAAGTGCCCAAGCACTTAGTCAAACATGCAGGAGGTGCCTCTTCCACACCCATCTCCCAGTTTACAGGAGGAAGGCTTGGCCTTTTGTGCAAAGAGATAGGTTTCTGAAGTGATCCAAACACCTAAAGACAGGAACAGTCACGGAGCAGGAGGAGCATTTGATCCTGGTACTCCTGGGCTTGGATGCTCAGTCAAACATTTTTGCCAGGGACTCAAGATGGGGAGGGGACATCTTATTACACAGCAAACAGTATTCTTTGAAAACCTCTGTAAGATGTAGGAGGGGACCTCTCCTTCCTCCCTGTGGAACTTGAACCCGTCTCCCAAGCCTTCACAAACATGTGCAAGCTCAGATGAATTGCAGTGTGTGTTCAACCTTCCTACGTATCTTTCCAAATCTGGAAATGTTGACCAAGAGAATTTCTTTAACCTCTTTGAAACTTGAGAAACACCACTTTATCTATAAAATGTAGTGGGATCCTCCCACTACTCAGAAGTCAAAAGATTTCAAGCATTCCTCAAAAGCTCAAACACCACGGATCATGAAAACCAAGAAGCCTCAGCACGCCTTCTTTCTTTTCCCCTTTGAATTTACCAGTCTGCTTGAAGAGGTACAGTTTACAACTCGCTGTTGGCACAGATAATATACCTCCTCAGATGGAGAGCCTGCAGCATATGGGAGACACGTGCCAAACAGGCCTCCGCCTCTCCCTTGCTGCTGTTCTTTCTCTTTTTGGCTCTCCAAGCTGCTTGCAAACTCTCACCTCCTCCATGGATCCCATGCCTACACCCTGTCTTTCCGAAGAGTCGTACCACTGTTACCAGCATCACGGTTTAGTTTGCCTTCTATTTCCCCAGTCATTAAAAAATAAGAGTTCACCACACCCAGACCATGCCTACCAGAAGTACCTACACAACTCCAGGAGTCGAAATTTAAAAACGTATTTAATTTGACAGTTGCAACCTCTGATCTGTCAATGTGTTTTCCCCAAAATATATAGAAGGGCAAGAAGAAAAAAAAAAAAGGGGGTGTGTGGGGGTGTGGGGAAAGCCACTCTGTCATGACTTTCACGCTAGGGGTAGGTGCAAGAAAATAAGAGAGTGTTCCCATAGCGCAGCCAAGAGCACCATGCGGTCTAAGCGCAGCACCGAGGAGCTAACCTACCTTGCTTTCCAAGCAGGTGCCACTTGCAGAGCAAGAGAGAATTTGCACAATTCCCCATAGCGTTTTGCCAGTACATTCAATTTTTAGGAAGAAAAACTTCAGGCAATGAGTAACTCATTGGGGGGTAATTTTTGCCCATTGCCTCTTATTTTGCTAATTTGCCAACGAACTTGAGGTGAAATTTGCTTTTGAAAGAAGAACCCATAGAGGCTATACTTAGTTCAGAGGGCCCAGGCGGGTGTCCTAAGGGAAAACTGTGCCCGCTGCAAGCACAATAAATACAAGGGAGTGGGCTTTGGATTGCAACAGCAAAGTTCTCCTTGACCACAGTGGGGCCCGAAAAGTTTGGTCCTTCTGCCCATGCAGGTGCCTTGGCTTCTCTTCTGAGCATTCAAAGACAGCAAGAAATCACTGCTAAAATTCAGCCCAAGAGAGAAAACGCTTACAAATGGCTGGCGGCTCAAATCTCCTGTCCTAGTGGCCAGTTTTGTTTTGAAAGTTGTCATAATAGGAAACCTAGCACAATGTGAAGTTTTAATTTCCTGCCAAACTTTATAATCCTTGGAGAAGCCTGAAAATGGGATGCACTACAATTAGCAAAAAAGCAGCCTTAAAAAAGCCTTGCGGAGAGATTTAGAGCCCAATCATAATTTACATTTGCAGGTATGTAGATCTCTAAGTGCACGGCTTCTGCCCTGATTACTAATTAATGAGGTGCAAAGATGCCTGTTGGAGGAACCAGCTCTGATTATGTGGGCCTTATGGGAAAATGAAGCTCTTGCAATCTAAGAAGGTAGATGATATCTTTAACATATATTTAAAAAAAATTACAGGAACAAATCAAGGGGCAAAATATACACATGTATATATTTTTAAAGAATCACACACAGCCAGGTTGCGCTACCATCCGATTATCTTATTTCCTTGAATATACAAACCTGGCATGTTTAATAGATTTAGCATGCCATCTATTTTGCATGTCATATACATCCACTTAGGCAGTACCCTGGTATTCTGAATGGATATTACTGTTTTTATAGCATTCAGTTTACAGTCGTTGAGAGGAGCAAGTATACAGAGAGCTGCGAGGTGGGTTTCCCAGTTCAGAACCGAGCATATGATTAAAACCTAAATTTGGCTCAGATCCAGAACAGCATCATTCTATAAAAAGGAAGAGCAGGCAAATGTTTAAGGCACATCAGCTGCTAACACAGTTTGTTAACACAGGGATTTTTGTTTTGTTTCTTTTTTATTTTCACCATTAAAATTTCAGCTCCGTCTTATCAATACCAGGTGCTCCCGCATCACCTCGCTGCTAGGAGAAGACGAGGGAAAGACGTACATGGCGAGGTAGGCTGCGACACACAGCAGTTACAAGACAGACTGTTTTTCAGAACATTTCCTCCTTCCTTCTTTAAAGTGAAGAAGAAGTAGAAGTTCAGAGCAAGTCAGCATCTTCCCCAACATGTCAGGTGGAGGGGAAACTACCTCATATAATTTTCACCACACAAGGAGTAAAGCACAAACTCTCACAATGTTGTGTTTTCTTTAGCTTAGAGGGAGTCACACTTAAGTAAAAATAAATAAAACACATACCATTTGACTTTTCACTATCTGCAGGTTTCATCTGAATAGGATGATGCATCTAAAGACAAAAATGAAAAAGAGTAAGGCAGGTTGGATAGTCATAAGAAATCAAGAATCGTGTTTTTATTGAAGGGCTAAAAAGTTACACGATTAATATTAAACACGTTGAAATGATATAAATTAAAAATAACACTATATTACTATATTATAAGCTTTTAAGAAAAAATAAAATGGCAAAAGAGCATTTCATAATCAGGAAGATTAAAAAAAAAAAAAAAAATAGATCATTGGGCCCACAGGAGTCATATAAAACTTTGATTTGCTGTATCTAGTTTCAGAAGACCTCTAAAGTTACAGCCCTCATTAGTTTACGGCATGCTTGGTTTCTGTTTTACCAACTTCTTTTCCTTGAGCTCAACCACTGCCAAAACTGAGATGGAATTTTCAAGTAATTTAAGAGCTAGCAAGCATTTCAAACATACTCAGAGGAGTTGAGTTTGACAAATGAACTTTGCTTGTAATTAAAAAAACATGTGCTGATTCTTTCAGGACTGAAGAGGAAGAGAACCGTGCTTGCTATAATAGCTTCCTGTAACTGTTTAGTATCTCATCTCTTTTTTTTTTTTTTTTTTTTAAGAATACATTATACATTCATTTATAAAGCTTCCATCACAACACAGCACAATTCTGGCTTCCATAAAAACTCCTAATACTTTTTCCTATTCATCCATGCGTGTTGCTCTTAGTGGAACCGATGCCAACCCCTGTGTGCAGCGTGCTATGCTGAACATCACACCGCATCCTTCCTTGGCATGCGCGGTACGGTGCGTCCTCAGCTTTCTTTACTAAATGATGTTCCCCCCACACTGAATTGCTGATAACTCCAACTGATTTTAACGAACAGTGTTTTCTGTTGTTTCAGGAATAGCAACACCACAACAGCTGAGCTTCCCCTGATGGGAGTGTGTGGCTTTTCCACTGGACGTTGGTTATAGCCAGCTGTGTGTTCCCTGTCATGGATTCAGCGAAATTTTGTTACAGCTTCTCAAAAGCCTTCAGAAATGACCTCACATTGAGTTTCAATGTGGGAGACATTTAAGCTTGCAAAAACCCCCACTTTTATTTTCTTTCATTGGGCTCTGCAGAATTGCCAGCATTTGACGGCACAAACCTTCCAGCAGCAGAAAAGCCCCTGCCTTTTCTCCCCACAGCAATTCCTCATCATTTCACGTGAGCAGGTAAAAAAATCTATGCTCTTTCTGCTTTTGTATCATTTTTCAGTGCAGCAGAGCTCAGTATGGCCTGAAAATGTCAGAGGCAATTCCATTTTTTTCTGTAAAAGACTATTATGGCAAACTTTGGGAAACAAAAACAGCTGAGCAGGAGAGAACATCCAGGCACTAATATCAAATGTGCTTTCAAAACAGCACAGAAAACCAAATCTGCATTGCTTTTGGTGGAGTCACTTAACCTCCAGGGACACAGTTGCTAGATCCTTTAGAAAACATAAAATATTGCTGTGAATGTGTCCGTAAGATTTACTCCAAGCCCAGAACGCTCCCTGGCCCTGCAAATCAATGTATTCCCTGTACTGCCTGCAGAACTCCCCGCTGTGCCCGAAGGAAAAGGCAAAGCCACAAGGTGGATGTAGTCACCAGGATGCATAAATTTCCTTCGATTTTAATAATTGTGTTCTCTTTGAATCATTTTTTCCCCAAATGGACTTTAATAGCCCAGCACTTGTCTGCCAGCACTCTTATTCTATCTAATTTATAGAAAAAAGGAACTTCTATTGTACTTTAACTAGGGCTTAATGTTTATCCTGGCATCAACAAAACGCTGGGCACTCCAGGAGACTTTAAATTCACGGGAATGTGATGCAGCATTTCCACTCCACAAACAAAAAGCGAAAGAAGAAAAAAGGTGTAACTTGCTCCATGAGTCCGCTGCAGGTATCGACGTCTCTAAGGAGCAATGAAGTGGTGAGAAAATAGAGGAAAGAAAATTAAGTCTTGTAAATTCGGGAATAAGCAGGTTGTAGAAGAAAAACCCAACCCAAATCCAGACCTTTCGTAGACAGAGAATCTATCACTCTTTCTAGCTGCATTTATATGCCTCTAAATGGAGATATTTTGAATAAAGGCAATTCTATCAGTGTTAAAAACCTGTCACGTTTCAAACTGCCTGAACCAAAGAAGCCAACTTTAGACCAAATTCACGTGATGCAGTCATTTTTGCATCCCCACAGTCACAACACAAAGATCAGTGTTACCTGACAAACACAGTTACCACATCAGAAACCATCATCTTCTGTTACACATAATTACCCCAAGTTCATTAAGTCAGTAATCTGTTACGTACACAAAGCGTAGAGGCAAGAATTAACAAGATGCTTCCACTGGGTTTTGACTCGGTTTCAAAGGTTCCTGCTAAAAACTCGTGGTCCAAACTCTCTTTGTACCAGCAAGCCCAAGTCAGGAGTGACGCTGTCGTGCCTAACAAAATCATATCGGTGAAAAACTAATAAAAGATTCAGATCAGGCCTGGAGAGTGTAAACTACAGAATACCCACGGTAAAATGGATGCGATACACAAACATGGCTTCATTGAAGAGGAAGGTGGAAAAATACGTTACTGACAGTTTCCTAACATGAGAGGGCTCATGTTGAAGCTTGTTTAACCCTGACCATCACCAATTGATACGTTAACAACCTTTAACACTAGATTCAATAAAACATGCCATTTATAACCTGAAATGGGTTTTACAGAGTCACTGGTTCGCATCTCATTATTAAACTCATTGCTGACCTCTAGAGACAACTGCCGTGACAATACATATTATAAGCTCTCTACCCATAAAATATTTAAAAGTAGGTGTAAAAAAGAAAAGAAAAGAAAAGAATGAATCTCAAAGAAGTGTGCAGTGAATAAGAAAATTAAAGGGGCAGAAACAAAGGCTAAATAGGTACTCTCCTTTCACTCTAGGATGAGCAAAAGAGAAAATAATCTGTGCGTTTTATATCTTGCTTGTATAACTGCAGGCTATAAAATAATAAAATAGCTGTGCTTTCCGAGGCCCTCCAAAAGATTATAGATGATATAAACCTGTTTCAAATTAGATGCCACTCACTAGAATCATGTCATCTACTGAAATGAAGGATTTCATGTCTTATCAGAAAGCTGTTATTGTAGCTATACATCACAAAGCCATACACTTATGGATCTCAAGGTAAGCGATTTCTCAGTATGTCATGTCAGACAGAAAAACACGAAATGTTTTCTTCTGGGCTTGAAGAAAGCTTTGCCTATGAAAATACAGTATTTATGAACGCACAGTTGCAATTAATAAATAGGCAACAGTAAGAGAAATAACTGCACAATATAATTTATAGGCATTACCATCACCCTGTGCTCAGACCGTATAGCGAAAGAGAGCAAGGCGGCTTGCAGACAAGTTCCTTCTGAGCGTGGGCAGGTTCCCCTGGCAAGCACCGTGCACGGGGACAGCAACACCAGGCTGGGGAACGGGCTGGAAGGAGCAACCGCTCCTCGGCAGGATTTTAGAGAGCTCTGCCGAACACAGTTGAGTAGCCAGTAACGGCACAACCTACCGTTCCTATACGGGCTCACTACCCGTAGGTCTCAAAACACACCATGCCACTGTTTTACAACGGAGAGCAGAGAAACGCCTCCCGCCCGAGGTTGCGCGGGGTCTCGCGGCAGCGCCGGCAGCAAGGCGGGGGCTGCACCCACTGCCCGCACTGCCACTGAGGCCACAGGCAGCCTGAGGCCAAGCGCGTCCCCGCCCCGCCGCGGGCACGCCCCGCGCAGGGCTGCGGATGTGCTCCACGGGAACCAAAACCACGCGGTCCTGAGAAACTCCCTGAAATCAGTGAGGACCTGGCCGCTGGCCACCTCAAGGGTGGCAGCAGGACCCAGCCGTGGCCTAGAATTACGGGTGACCAGTTGCATCTTTTCCCCCCCCTCTTTTTCCTGAATACATCCCACCATATGTAAATATACCTTCATCACAGAAAAAAACACAGCAGAGCAACCCCAAAACCTCTCAAAGGCATGCACCCTCTCCAGCTTTAGAGCCTGAAAGTCATCGTTTCGACGCTAATAATGCTACCTATTTACATTCTTGTCAAAGCCATATGACATCTGCATGGGAGAAAACAAGCCGGCTAAGAGTCTATTTCTGGCAAAAATATTGCAAGGAAATTAGATTAACCTGGGTGGAATTCTATCTGGGAATTTGGAGTCTGTCGTGGTGATTAAGTCATCATTTCTGTCAGATTACTCTAATCGGCTGTCAAATACGATTCCACAACCCCATCTGTAACTTGGCATCCTCGTTATTCAGTTGATGTTACCTTCTGTATACAAAACAAACACCAAACAAGGAGGTGTGTGCAGCCTAGCATTTAGCAGAGTCATTAGCTGTGATTACTATTGTGTGCTTGCACATTGCAGGAGGTGATCAGCTTACGGCTTGTTTTATTTAGTCAGGGGATGCTTCAAATCAGGCGTAATCTTAAGCCCGGCGTGCCGGAGGTGAGTTGCAGAGATGTCAGTAGATTTGGTGAAAAAGTTTTTGGGTACTTGCTTTCCATCCGTTTTCTGAGGAGGAACGGACGCTCGGATGTTCTAGGTTGGCTACAGACTCCCTGCGAGCAGCGATTTCTGTGGGTGAAGTAAGGTTTGCAGGCGGAGGCAGTTGGCACTCTCAGTGATCTGTACTGGTTGGTTTAATAAGTAGTTTGAAACATATGTGAGTCTCTTGCTCTTACAGAGGACTGTGGTGATTAAAAAGCAGGAAATGCATTTCAGTGAAGGTGAGGGAGCTGATGGGCACAATTCACTGCAGCTGTGATGAGTCTGTGAAATTTGGGTGCCCTCAGAACCTCTGAAACTCTGGCCATGTAATTAATTACAAAAAATCATTATTTTATGGTCCATTGCAAAAACACCTTCATACATGATTACTCCATCTATTAGCAGCTTTTATTCTCTGTTCTTGCCACTGCAGACTGCACGTGCCTTGCTCCCATCACTCCTTGTGCCTTAAGGAAAGAGAACCTCTTGTCAAGAAAGGACGCCAAATGCACAAAAACCAGCCCATGCCTTCACCCAGCTCAGCGTGTCAGTGGAAGACCATCTCCTAAAAGTCAAGCACAGTGTGACTTTACACCACGGGAGCTCAGGGAATGTGTGTGGAGGATGTTATTCGTGACTCCTCCCTCCTTACCATTCCTCTCATCGTCTTTCTACAACACTTTCACGCCACCCGCAGATTTCTAGGGCTCTTATCCCTCTTTAGACCTGTGCCCTTCCTCTCCTCCCTGTCATCTGCCATTTCAAGCCATTGCCCCAGCTCAGTTTGTTCCTCACCTGTCACCCTCACAGACCGCATTGTGGGGAAACACAGCACAAATTGGAGTTACACCTTCTCCCAAGCAAAGGGTAAATTTGAAGAACTCGGGTTACTCGGGTAACATCCGAACCAAACAAACTGCAGTAGGATTAAATGATGACAGCCTGCATGTATCTTGTCATTTCTAGCTCTTTGGGATTGGCTTCTTGCTAACATACATCATTGTTGAAGGCAAAGGGGACTTCTTTCACATTTTGTACATCTCAGAATTGTAAAATGGCAGGAGGGAACGTGGAAGAGAGAAGAGATGTCAGACCTTAAAAAGAACCCTAACATTCTTCCTGCAGGAAGGGTTATAAATCCATGGAACTTTTGGAACCAACAGGAAAAACAAAGAGGAACCAAATACTAAGGAGCAGCAGGGACAGGCTAAGGGCATGGGAGAAGAAAAGCACCTAAAGAGTCACCAGCGCGCAAAACAGTGGGAAAAATTTACGTTCTTTGCCTAAGTCTGGTCTGGGAATGAATTTAAAGCTTTCTCCAAGCTCCTGATCCAATTGGTGAGTGTAGCTTAATTAGACCAGAAGTCCAAGGAAAAGAAGAACCCAAATCTCTACCTGCCAGCTTCCTGAACACCTTCACTGAGTCTGGAAGTCAGGAAGGAATGTATTGACCTACCAAAAGACTGGGGAAAGAAGAGAAAATGGTCCATAAGCACCAGAGAAATTAAACGATTTTCAGTGGCTTCAGAGATCATCGTTTTTTTCTGAATTATTATGTGCAGACACCTCTACACACATACCTCAGCCCCTCATTTCAGCTTTTAGCTCCCAAGTTTTTCAGTAGGATCCTTTTGGAGGAGCTCTTGAACATATTTCTCACATCACTTCAATGCCAACTGGTTTTGCTTTCATAAACCCTTGTGACTCACAAGTAACACAAGTTTCCCAAAAGTGAAAGAGGTGTATTTTCCTATCGAAGAGAACTGTTTAGAATGACTTCTCTAGGGTCAAACTAACTTGAATTACACAGTCAATATCTGGCTACAGCTTCGGGGAACTTCTCCAGGATCTGGGGACAGTCTCTGAGGCCAAATAAATACTAGTGAATAAAAGAGGCAAGGGACCACTCTCTGGCTCTTAAGAGAAATAGCGTGGCACAGCTTGCATTTACACAGCTGTACTTCTCCTTCCTCTCCAAACAGGATGCCCTGGTCCATACTGCCTAGTGGGAACAGTGTCTGGCTCATTTTATTCCCCCAAACACGCCCACACACTGGGCAGGAAAGTGCTAACTGGCACCGAGACCAACGCCATGGTCCTGCTTGCTTCACTGGCACAGGCAGAGCTTTGGATTCTCAGTATTGGTTTAAGTCATTTACCTTAGCTTACTCACAGGTAAAAGGAGGACAGATGTGCATCCATCACCTAGACTCTCACAAATAAATGCAAAGCAGTAGCTGTAACTGCCTGAGCGATGGCATAGCCAGAAGACTGTTTGCTGTCATCCTTTCATAAATCCCAATTTAAGGGATTTAAACTGTGTTAGGTATTCATACAATTTTAGTAGTAGAAGAATGTGGTCTGTTACTTGGGCTCCTAGATTACTGACAGACATATATATATAGATATATGCATATTTTGGAAAGACAGTGAGATGGAGAGAGGGAGGGAGGGAAGGAGAAAGGGAGAGAAGCAGGAGAAAATGAATATTGCTGGTGGGTGCCAAATATAGTTCATGCAGTAATGCATAACATCATTATTTTCTATTTAGAGCACAGAAACAAGCATATAGCTTGCTTAAAACAAGTTGTTTCTTTTACCGGAGAACACTAAAACTGCTGAAATTCAATGACTTTTGGAAGCTTTCCAACTCAGTCATTTGCAATCCACTACACTCCGTGTTTTAAATTCAAGTTAAACTGAACATTAGCTTGAGAGACTAAAAACAATGCTGCGCTTTGAAATAATAATCATATTCTAGCGATCCCTTCCCCAGTCATCCTGCTGCTCCTCCTGTACATTTACTAATTAGGCTGTAACGCTCAGTCTCCTTTAAAAGTTGTACCCTCATATAGAAATGAAAAAGTCAGCGGTTTTAGAAGTGACAACTTCACTTCCTAATGTCCAAATGACTACTGTTGCTCTGTTAGCAGTTATACTCCATTTATTTAATTCCTTCATTTCTTAGCACCCACACAAATGGCAACGACTCCAGGACAATTGCGAGCCAAACGGAGCGGAGATAAGGAAGGGGAGGTACGACCAAACTCTCTCTTCAAAATCACGTGGAAACCAAAGTGATTAACTATCTTTTCGTCAAACAAATGAGCCTTTACAGAACCTATTCAATCCTAAAAATAGACATTAAGTGGGATTCCATATCTGGTTGGGAATAATGCCTTGGGGATATTTTGTATCATCCATGCTTAAAAAGCAAACCCATTAGACATCTGAAGAAAACATCAGATATTATTTTAACAGCAAGAGTTATCCATCTCATCCGCAGCAGCAATAACGTTTGTTGACATTTTGCCAATTGAAGTTTGCATGCCAATGTGGTTCGGGTTTTGGCGGCGTGTTTTGGGTTTTTTTTCCCCCTTTGCATTAAAATGATAAGGCACGGAAAGATAACAGAAGTCTCTCTGTGACGTTAATTGACTGGGTTTTAACACCCATTCGAGGTAACTGCAAGGAGCAAAAATTACTGCCCGTGTTCCCGAGCGGAGGAGGGAGCGCAGGGAAGCGGCGGTTTTCCCGGCGGCACCGCGTGGCACAGAATGCCCACCCGACGGGAGGCAGCCGAGCCGCCCGCGCCGCCGCAGCGCCTGGGCGCCTCACGCTCTGATCGATTTCTCCTCCTAACGCCACGGCGAGGTGCTTACCGCTGCGCTCTCTTTTTAGCAGAAAGGAGACGAGGGGGAAAAAGGCGCAGAGGCTACACCTGATGCAGCTGGAGTTATTCCACAACCGAAGCCAAGTCTCTCAAGCCAAAACCTCCTAGTTTTATCACCAGGTGTAGGTAAGGCACTAACAGGTGGGTGTACTGCACACATGCAGATTTTTTTCATGCTATTACTTGCTAGATAACCTGCTGAAGGGGTAACGTAAGAACCTGAAGCAGCGATCCAGGATAGCTGGAGGAACCAAATGTCAGCCAAGTGGTTGCGGGTTTGGGATCTCAGTTAATAACTATCACAGCCTCGCGCTGCATCGGGTGGATTTGCCCAGTGTGACCTAAGATGCCAGGACTCGATTCCCAGCATGACACAAGCCTTACAGTCAATGTCCCACTGGACATGACTCAAGTGTTCCGAAGCCGTACTTTCTTCCATCTCCTTAGCTGGGCGTTTGTTTCCAGAAGTCAACAGGAGGTTGAGACTTAACAAGGAGTCCTTTTCCTTCCAGTCTAAGAGCACCACCCCTCTCCACTCCCCCCACCCCCTTAAATGGAAAACAGAGTTGGAACAAAGCCAAAACATGCTACCTATTATCTTCCATGAGACTTCCATGAGAAGTCTTTCCACTTCCCATGGGAATGAACCAGAGGTCCCTTAACCACCCCAGGAGGGGAAGGCAGCAAAGCAGAGGCTTGTGCTTACTTGAGTGGTCCTCAGAGGCTTATTTCACCTGTCTTCTCCTAGCAAAAGTCAAATCCCCTGCTTAGGAAGCATCAGCTCCTGAAGGCATGTTCAGGGAAGTTTGCCCTTCTCATTTATGACTTCAGAATCTGTGAAGACTCAAGACAATGTTCCCATCTTAAAAAAAAAAACCCTCCCCTGTTGCCAAATGGAAACATTAAAGTAGCTCAGGCTGTGGGCACCATTTTAAGGTGCTAACGTTTCAGCATGGTCCATGTGAACCCCCTCCCTTTTTACGTAAATCCCTCTGATTCTGCATCAACATCGAGGATGATTTTTAGAAACTTATGAAGAAAACGAAGCAGTCCTCTTCCCCCACCTTCTCCTCTCCCCGAAACACAGTCCCAAACACGATTAAAATAAATTCTCTTTTAGGCTGCCGATGACCATGAAGAAATTTAGTTTAAATGAAAGGTTTTTAAAAACATGCAGTGGCTTTTGTAACGCTAAAACCAAACTTGTCTGTGACTGAGGGCACGGCTACTGTGATATTACATGCTTGTTTTGCAGCAGTTTTATTTTAAGATTTACGTTGTACTGTGCTTGCATGTACTGCCTCCTCTGTGAGCTATGCTCTGGGAAAACACCATGTGATTATGCTCAGCAATACCCTCTACCTTTGCCAAGCTGAAATTCAGGAAATAAATAACCCTTTAAATGGAATGACTAGCGACAGCGGCATTTCAGAAAGGCAAGGAAGCCTAGTCAGGGTCTCCTCTGTTTCTTTCACAACGTTATCTCATCTACGGTTATCTTCCCCATTTTTTGCTTTCATTCAATAAAAGAGAAACCAGCCTCAACCACTCCCTCAGTTTCACATCACAGATTTTTCTGTTCATTTACTAAGCAGATCTTCTGCCTGACTCTTCCTGCAGCACGGAAGGTCACCTTGATCCAACAATGCACTTGGTCTCCTCTACTGACAGAAACTAGAGTCTATTATTTTGTGCAAAACTCAAATTCTAGGCTGTGGGACTTTTACTTTTTTTATGTAAAGCTTTTTAAAGTTCTTGTTTGAAAGCTTTCATATTTGCATTACAATGTACCAGCAAGAACATCTTCTAGCTAAAAAGTGTGATTGAGGTAAGTCTAAAATAAGGCCAAAAAGCATCAAAACTATAACTTCTATTGCAATTCTACCTTTTAAATTAGAGCAAATGGTACAATTTGTAGAAACAGTTGGCACTGATGATGCGGGGCTGCTGCTGTTTTCACTTAGCAGAGGTGCGGAGCAGTTCTGAGTCCAGAATACACAATTCCCACCTCTCCAGCAGTCAGGCAGGCAGGCAGATTCTTCCCTGTTACCAAACACAGACTAATCCAGACTCCTCCAAAGGTCAGATACAAGCCCCAAACTACTTGTCAACACGCATGCCTCTTTAAGTATTGCAGGGAATAGCCAAAGCGTTCAGGTAGAAAAGGAGCTTTGAATGAAGATGTCAAAAATCCTACTCTCCTGACTGAGATCAACTGGGGTAAGTAGTACAGTTTTATTGTCTAACCAGCAGAGCCATAATATTTTATGCCAAATGAGGATATGGCTCATAAATTCTATTTAAGCTCTCCATGAGCTGAAGTTACAGGAATTTTCCACAACTATCCAGTATCAGCATCCAAATAAAAGCTCTCAGTGTTATGCCAATACTCTGCAGTGGCGAAATAATCTGGCTGTGTAGAGAGAATGAAAAAAGATAGCTTGGTATTTGATCCATCTACGAAAACAGAATGTTGCTGCAGTCTCCAGCCACACATACTGTCCACGTGAAAATACGAACGTCTAGTTGCAGTTACATACAAACAACAGCAAGAATCACGTTAAGGAACCATGTAATTTTTAACCGCCTTTTGCATGAACTCAGGCTCTTTAATTTTTTAGCATCTCTGTAGCTAATGTACTATGCCGGTGCTTTCTTTGGGAGAAGGAAAGTACGTTTTTTACTCATATTAAACATGCTGTACACATCTATAATGCTAATCTTAAGGAATTCTAGTGTATTTAAATATTTCCCTCAATAGGTGCTTGGGAAGTTAAACAAACAAAAAAATAAATGGACAACATTAGCAGAAACATGTATTTTTGAAGAATGAGTCAGTTCCAGCTGGCTGTGGTATCCGAGCCGAGCTGTGATTAAGCTCTCGCTAGTGAAAAAGGGGCAGTTTCAGGAACAGTAAGGCCAAAATCAACCCGCCTCCACCCATCTGCAAAGCCCTGAACTAGCATCTGACCCCAAATATGAACCTTAATGCATCCTTCCAGAGGCCGGGCCCCTCGATTCTCTTGAAAAAAGCACCAACGTGCTTTGTTTAGTGACTATAAATGCCAGTACGTGAAAAGCAGTCTTCTCTTACCTACTCTTCACATTGCTATTCTGCTCAACTAATTAGAAGTTTTCTCGGTGTTGTGCCCCATGAGTTACATCTTCATGCGCGACTTGCCTAAAGGTCAAAGAAATCTCTTTGCAGAGATGGCTTCAGGTGGAACAGCTGGAGGCCACAGGGAGCTCTCAGAAGGGTCCTCTGATAAAACCAGCTGAGCTGAAAGCTCTGACATCATTCATCCTACCTGCTCCAAAGGTAGCATTTGGAGCTACCGGGAAGCCTCGAACTCCCAGTTTCTTGGCATATGCCATTTTGTCTGAGCAGGTCTAATGCAGCCTGAGGGCTGTTGCAGCTTTGGTGAAGCTCGCAGAGGGCAATGAAAGCACAGGGGAAGATGGCATGGGTGCAAGAAAAGACATTTTCAGCAAGTCACACCCTCTATTTTTGACTCTCATGTCAACAGGGAGGAAGAGAAGTGCCAGACATGAGAGCTGTTAGCTATCAGGCCACTTTGAAACTGCGATAAATCCATGTCGATCTTTTCAAATTGAACAGGGTCACAAGAGG
The DNA here is from genome assembly GCA_035590275.1 of Ibycter americanus. NCBI lineage: Eukaryota > Metazoa > Chordata > Aves > Falconiformes > Falconidae > Ibycter > Ibycter americanus. The sequence goes on along the minus strand of JAVJGI010000060.1, from coordinate 66,461,277 downwards.
CAAGGGACATGCCTGCCCGAGCGGCCCTCGGAGCCCTCCAGACACGAGCGTATAAGCACAGCATTTAAACCCACTGTAGCTCTCACTTACCAGCATCTTTCTTTTTAGTTAATCATGTATTTTTGTACAAATAGGAGGATTCTATATTCACACAAGCATAGCAATTTCTTCACTTCTTAGCAATCACAGAAATGAGAGATGAAAAAAAAACAGTAGCTCATCTTGAATGACTTAATGCCAATACAGGATTACTGCCTATCATGTATTTCCTAATTCTTTCCTACCCCAAATGCCTGTAAGGATTGGGATTTAACTGTTTCTTTTAGAAGATTATTCTAATTGGACAGATACTGTTTTTTCCTGATACTTGATCTAAGTTTTATTTCATCTCTTACGATGGTAAATCCTCAGTTCTGTGTACAATCAAAATAATTCCCATTTGTCACTGGCATTTGGGCAGTACTTGGCCCTGGAGGAAATAAATGCACCATCTACAGCCATGCTGCTGGGGATGCTTGGTGAGGAACTCCCGTAACAGCATTTATCCTCTCAGTATTCCTTGCAATATTTGAAATGAACACACTGTATAACACAGCACATTTTCCTCTAAGGTATTGGCATGAATTGGCCACAAAATAATATTAGTTGCTGTCTGGCGGATGCTTGTTCAAGTGATGGTCTAGAACACAAACTGACTTCAATCATCGGAGCCATTCCAGTTGAATGGCAATTTGAAGGTATCACGTACCTTGCATCTCTGCAGGAGGCTGTAATCCCACTCAGAGATCCTGGCAGTGGTAAGGAGCGCTACTGTGGTTTGGTTTTTTCACGGTGGAATTACAAGCTTCGCTTATAGAGGTACCTGCCTTTCAGTTCATAGAATCACAGAATGATGGAATCACAGAATGGTTTGGGTTGGAAGGGACCTTAAATATCACCTAGTTCCAACCCCCCGCCATGGGCAGCGATGCCCTCTGCCAGACCAGGTTGCTCAAAGTTCTTAGTTTAAAACTAATCTTATCCTCTGATTAGCGTCTTATTTTCTACAATCTTATTTTCTTCCACCCAGAATCCTATGTTCTCTATTTTAAAATCAATGGTAAGGCTCAATTCATACTTTCTTAAAGATCGTTACAAGCTCCTAATTACTCCTTTCAGACATGAGCTGCTTTTTTTCTTTCTTTCTTTCTCTGTTTTCCCCCCTCTGTGTTTCTCCTTTAGAAGAGAAAATTTCCACTCGCTGCAACTCGTAATGGTTGCAAGTGGGACTGGGTGAGTGTCCCTAGAATGAATGACAGAGGCAATGTATTAATGAGATTCCTTGATAGACTGCAAATTCCATTTGTAAAGAAGCAAAGTTGCTTATTCTAACCCCTGCTTGCATATCCCCCCGCCTCCTGCGACAGGAGATAGCCCATCTCCCAGTTACAATAGGGCGAGAGCGGGGATTGACTGCAGACTGCTTTAATGCCACTCTTAATGACAACTTGTGAAGATTAGGAAGTTGTCAGAATCAGATATCAGCAAAAGCTCCAGCTTGCTTTGTGAAGTCAGTCTGCATTAATTAATGGGTAGCTTTCCTTTGATATCACTTTGATATTTGGCTGCAGCTGGATAAAAATCAACCACAAAGGAAGCTACATTTTGTTTACCACTGCTTAAGACTCTGTTTAGTTCAATGGGTTGTTTTTTTTCTTCTTTTGCAGCTTTTTTAACTTCCCTGGCACAAGGCAATAGAGATAGGCTTGCGCTAATAAATGGAGTTATGGTGGCGTGTTTTTCAGTGACTGCTTCTCTCTGCTCCTGGAGATACTCAGGCTACATTCTGGGAGCAAAGCCATTACTGATTTCAGCAAAGCTGCAAGTGAAAAGATGGACTGCTCCAAAAGTAAGACAAACATTACTCTTGCCCACTCTGGTACTGCTTTTCCCATTAAAAGGTATTTAACGCTTTAATGATATTTGCTGTCTTTCAGAGGGTGCTGTTCGCGCGCTCCGGACACTAACAGCCTGAAACATAAGCTCTGCAACCAGGGGTCTTCCTTCACTTTTCAGGGTGGGAATTCACAGCCCATTTTAGTGTCTCTAGAGGTTTTGGGTGTTTACCATGACAATGGGATGAACATGTCTGTACCCCAAAGAGGTGCTTGCACCCGAATGTATCCCTGAGCACCTCTAGCAGAGCCCCAGCAACCCTGCTGGCAAGAGGAGAAAGGATTGCTCTGCACACTGCAGGGGAAGAGCAGACAAAGAAGTGTCTCTTCCAACTGAGCTGATGAAGATGAGAATTTCTTCCGGAGAACGAGCAAAAAATCAATTATCTCTCCGGGTCTGCAAAGAGTATTTTTAATTAGGCAGCATATAATTGCCCAAAGTGTGTTATTAGAGCAGGAGGCTCAATCAAGCCACCCAGTTTTACCTGGTTTTCCAGAACGTATTATAGGGTTTCTAATGACCACAAAGACGATAGAAGCTACGTTTTCTCTCACCATGTATGTTGTCACATACAACGGCACAGTGCATCTCAACAGCGTGGTTCGTTACCCGACTGAGATGGGAGAACGCTAGCTAGGGATGCCTCAGCTTCCCGCAACACCACAGGAGTGCAAACACTAAACGAGACAATATCGCGTCCCTTCGACAGCGATGCATAGAGCCACAGACCACACAGCAGAGGTCTTTGAAAGAAGCAGCACAGCTCACAGGGTTGGACACAATGGCAGAAGGATGCTGAACAAACAATCTCTCTGTTATAAACATGCCAAGAAGCCCAGGCTCTTTAGTCATAACATAACTCAGATCCATGGGCGCCGAACATTGCTATCGAAGCAGGTAAATGGCATCCAAGGGCATCTCTAATGATGTTACTTCCTGATGCCTGCAACATTGTTTATGATTTGCCTTTCTAATTTCACTATTGTAGGAGTAGTCAGACAGCTAGGAAGGCTCCCTGAACTAGTTTTTCATTACGAAGACAATTTTAATAGCTTGTGTCATGGTGCTAATGAGGCTGACTGAAGCACCTGTACTTTCTGTTCCGGATAACAGAAAACAGCTAACACCAGCAGGAGGATAAATAGCTGTTTAAGAAAGTGCCTGGGCTATTACCCTTAGCTAAGCATCCCCCCTAAATCTTGGTGAGCTTTGCAATACTCTAGAGTACTCCAGTGATGGCCTCTCAATTTTGTTCAGTTTTCCATTCTGAAGTGCACAGCAAAAGGTTCTCCAGTCAGTGATTTCTGGGCACCCAGCTTGGAAGTGATATCCTGTGAACGGATCCTCCAGGCTTGCTGAATAAGATGTTCTAAGTTGGACTTTAAAATCTGGAGGCATTTTGCAAAGCGATGACCTCAACTGTCCGCAGTTAAGGAAATCAGAGGTAAAGCCATGTCACATACCAGAACAGTTTGACCTTTTGGGGATGGGCTTCAAATCAGGGAATTTTTCTGAGGCTGAGCAAGTATTACGTGTTACTTAGTTTCCATCCCAATATTATTATACTGCAAAGCTGTGCAAAAACCATCCTGAACTATGCCAAAAGAAAAAAAAAGAAAAAGCTAGCGTGCACCTAACTGCATTTGCAGCTGGGCTAATGTGCTATCGCTTCTCAGCAGATCTGCTACACCAGGGAAAAGGAAGAGTCTGATACAAATGCCTAGGATCTGAAAGAGCTCACTGGTGCCCGTACCCTGTGCAGCTCTGCACCCTCCTGACATACCCCAGGGACTAGGCTGGGGCATCACCCCCCGCCCCGAGTAAGGCGGATGGCGGTTCAGCCTCCTTCTCCCAGTGAGTCAGGTCAATGGATCTTCCTGCACTTCCCTATTCTAGGAGAGTATCTCCCAAACATTTGAAGCTCTTCCAAATAATAGAAATACTTAGTATACTTAGTAGAGCATGGACTTATATCCAGGTTTCACAATTCTTGAGTCGCTGCCCTCAGTACGAGGCAACCAAGTGGCTTTTACTTGCTTTCTCCCAACCTCAAGAGAGTTTAATATTTTCGTACGCAGCGGAACAGCTTCAAGAGGAGGAATGGTGACCTCCAATCTCAACTAAATCCAGTGGCAAAGGCTCTGTTAGGTCAATTCAAGTTAAATCCTTACAACAAACAAGCCAGAGAGGATATGAACTGCATTCTCCTGCATGCCAGAAAGCTCTCCTAATGATCAGGCTGTACGGGAAGGTGAATCTGCCCTGCATCCTCCACTGAGAAAAAGGGACAACACAATTCTGAATTAAATGTTTTTTCTCAATCGAGACAAGTCATTTTCACTTAGTCAGTATTCCCCTCTCCCTCTGTCTGCACGACACCCATCGTTCTGCCATTAAGCTGTGAGTTCAGCTACTTCCAGGGATTTCACTGGGCTCCTAAGTCACTTTATACTGTTTTATGAATTCACGGCTGGTGATCCATTCTGTGGTTTCACAGTCATGGTGGATACGAGCCCAGTCTTTCCGCTAAGGAACCTGAATTTAGTGCAAATATTGATTTTTCATTTAGGTGGCAAAGTCAGTGCAACTTTTTTTAAGAGCCAGAGGTGGAAGTGGTGCATTTGCATAATAAAAAAATCACTTCTGAGCTGGACAAAATGTATTCTTAAGTGGTTCCATTTGCATAATATTTTAAAGGAAGAAATGGGCCAGATTCACTTTCTCAACATCATTCAGCGTCTTATAGCTCAGTTCCTAGGAATAGGTGCTCCTTGGGAATTCTCCGCTTTTCCAGCTGGTTATTTTCATCATTTAAACATTTCTAGACTTTTTGGATCCTTCATTAAACAGCATTTGGCCATGCTATATGGGTACTGAATTAGTTTAATTTGTCATCATAAATCAATCACTCCAATCCCTTAACTAACTTAATTGCTCTTTGAATTCCCTTTGTTTTGTCAAAATCTCTCAAAGTCACTGATATCTCATATTCAGGCTATTATTCAAGTCATATTGGATGATTACCTTTTTATTACAGGTAATTTTTACATAATATTCATATGGTACTGACAACTCATAAAGCCTAAAGCAGAGGAGGGAACTGGATATTAAAACGCTCCTCCAGAAAGGAGCGTGCCAGGATATTCATTAGACACGAGGTCACGATGTAAAGTGAAAATCAGAAATATATTTGGTTTTTTCCTTCTTGTTGGACAAACGGTTATTTTATCAGAAAGTGAACGTGGATTCCCAGTAAGTCGTCATGGATGCTTGCATTTCGAAAGAGATTATTCTGAAGGTTAAGTAACTTGCTAAACCGACTCAGCACGTGGCCGAGTTTTCTCTCCCACGTTACAACCCCTTAAGCCCCGTGCCCCCGGGTTTGGCTGCCTTGCCAATACCTGTGATACCGACCCCGTGGCATGTAGCAAGACCAAGTGTCTTTTACACTCAACGCCAAACCTGAGTCGGCCTGGGGGGGCAAGGGGAAGCCCCCAAGCGGGCTGGCATCATGCTGACGATTGTCCACCTGGGGTAGGGCTGAATGAACCCTGCTGTGAACGGGCATCAAAAGAGAATGATGTAAGTTCCTCTTTACAAATCAGTTGTGCAAATTCTACACCACTAAATGGACCCTGACGTTTCCTTACAGCCAGCGCAGAACACGGAGGGAAAAGTTCCCTCTAAGACAGTCCTGTTTCCCTACCACGTAAGTGGCATTTGATAAAACCAGTAGTGATTCTTATAATGTAAAAACTGAAAAATCTTTCCCTCGACAACACGTGGCAAAAAGCAGAAGCCATTAATATTTTACAAGACAGTTAGATCCTACAAACTCCACCTTGGTGTTAAAATTTTAAGAGCTTTATCAAAACTGTATTCCTCCATTGTTAAACTCTTAATTAAATTCATACGGCTCATGTCCTATTTTCATGCCAGAACTCCAATACAAACGGTTTGCTGGTACTTGGAATATATATATCCCACTTGAAGTAAGAACCACGTAAACTATTGGCCTGTTAGAAGCATAGGAGTAAATCAGAGTGGGCTGTAAATTATTTTCTGAGATAACCTTAGCTATGAGGCTGTATCCAAAAATATACATAGAGGCAAAAAATAACCGTTGCCCTGTCAGATCAATCTAACTTATAATAAAGAACAAAGACTCCAAAGAGTTTTAGGTGTAGATTTTACCAATGGATTCCTATAGATTCGTGATTTCAAATAGCTTCTGCAGATTAAAGGTGTATTTCTTCAGCTATTGGGCTCCAAGAATCCACCCAGCTTATAGTGCTCTTGTGTTACCTACCTGCACTTAACTCTGGCCAGGAAATCCTACCAGATTCACTAGTTAGCAAAATAGAGCCCATTTCGGTTTTGAAGTAATGCATGTTAAAACGACAACAAACAAAAAATGTCAGTGCCACAAAGGCAGCCAAAGCGGTCCCTGCACACAGCTCTTCGAAGTTTGCCCTCTATACAGAAGCCAATTTTCACTAAGCAGCAAATTAGAGCATGGGGGGACCAAGATTATTACATCTAACTGAAGGTACAGAATAAATTGAGATGGGTGGAATTTATTGGATTATTTTGTTTAGGGAATAGAAGTTAAACACCTCTAACAAAGCCATAAGATTCTTAATGAAGATGAGACTAGTTAAGGGCTCAGTTCTACATCTCATCCCAAAGAAGCACACTTCTAACATCATTATTACATTCAAATTAGGTTTTCCCTTTTCTCCCTTCTGCCTTTTAAAACAAAATTGAAACAAACGTTCCAAGAAAACCTGACTGTAAGTTGAATAATACAAACCACATCCCTCTGAGCAAGGATATGAGCTATGTGCTTGCATGTTATATTTGAAAAGACGCATCTGGAAATTCATGTTGCTCATTTTCAAGAAAAAAACTACGTGTGATGCCAGCACCAAGAGAAGAGAACTGCCCTTATTTCGCTGATGTGTATCATATATATCAATATGTCTGTATTTCTCAAACACTGTATATCTTCTTCTCTGCCTAGGAGCAATCCTGCTGTAACAAGTGATATCTGAACACATTTTGGGGGAAAGATAAAAGCTCCATTATATGACATGGAATATTATGACTAAGAGAGAGATTATACTAATCATGAATAAAAAGACAATGTTTGATCCTACTTATACTGAAAGTTTTTAAAAATTAAAAAAAAATCTTTTAAATGAATTTTATCCTCAGGAAAATGATTAAAACCAGAAAAGCCTTGAGATGTCAGATGGTGACATGTTTTTCTTCTTTATCTTTCTTTTTTGTTGTTGTTGCTGTGAAAAAAAATCTGAGAGAATACAGCAAAGTGCATCATTAACTTCTTATTAATTTTATAATACAAAGGCAATTCCGTTAAAATAGTGGTGCTGCAACTTTAAATTACAGAACTAGCTTGGTATTTAATGAGAGATTTAGCACAGCGGGGTTTCTGTTAAATTAAGTTGTGCCTTCACATCACAGTGGGAAAACAGGTGTATATTGGTTTAGAATTATGGAAATGTTGACTAATTCCAAGGCTTGTAATCAAACAGCAAGGCACCCTGCAATATTTTCTTCCAAGATTCTGCATTAATCATTTATGTCTGGTCTTATTTTCTTCATGTCCACTAAAAGGGTGCAACTCAAAGGAGCAGATAAAGGGCTGGTGTTCTCATGTCTCTCTTAAGGATGAGGTTCACACAAAAAGTAGATATAGAAACAGAGCACTGCAGGCTTAGCTCCAACACCTACCTAAATTAAACTGACCGTGCAGTCTTGGAATGGGGATAAATGTCACACCAAACCCCCTATTTTTTTTGGCTTCACCAGTGCCGATCCAAACCCTGCTTGCCGACTCACGCGGAGCAGGTCTGCGTTTAAGAAATGAATAGACTAAGCCCGAAAATAACCTGGCCCCTACCATTTAATGGACATAGAGGCATTCTCCCCCACGCTTGGGCAGCAGTGCGGGTTGTACCTGCAAGCAGGCAAAACGCAGGTCAGTTCCAGCCCCGCAGCATCCCTGCAGCCCCTGCGCCTGCATCTGCCATCGCTCCTTACCTTACACTAACAAATCACCTGCCTCTGCTTTCAGATTTTCTTCCTGGGTTATTTAAGGGTGCCTCTTACCCGATGCATGGTGGTATCACACTAACAGTGGAAGGCACGGGTTCTTTTGTTTCCAGGAGGCACCTTATTACCGAACCTCCTCCACACCGTATCTCATTTACCGGAGCCAAGCTGACACTTGGTGCCCAAATGAACCTGATCCAAATCCATCCCTTGTTGTAACCCTTCCAGCAGAGTGCTTCCATTTGCTCTGAGACTGTTTCACACACGGACCTACCCACCACCCATTCCCGCTCGTTAGGGGAAAGCTGCTTAGCAGGCAAGGGCTAACAACATTCAAATTGCGAAAATTCGTGTAAGGAGAATCCTGCTAACATGAAGTGCTTTCAGCACATGTGCCACAACTTTAAAGCGTGCTTAAAGGAAGTTATTTTGGGAATGCACAGATGCAGCATAACAGTATCACGATATATGCTGAATGTCAGCATACGGCACGTGCGACATATAGATTCTGATATATAATAAGTGCTGAATCACTCTCAAAGGGAAGTAATGGTTCTGCATTCGAGTTGCTCCTCTTTACTAGAGGTGTCTCTTTAAGAAGTAGGTATAACTACTTATCTCAAAGTAAAATTTTAACATCTCTGGCAGCATCAGGTGTATTTTAAAGCGCAGGCCCCAGAGTCACAGGAATGTAATTGTCATATTTCCTTAAAAGTTTGCAACCTCACAGTCAGGGCAGAAAAACACAGTTTAAAAAAAAAAAGATCAGTTTTAAATGGCAAAGAGCTAGAGAGAGCATTGGGGGTGGGTGGGGGTGGGTGTAATACTATCTTTCTGAGCTTTATTTAAAAAAAAATCGAAAGCTACAGTAGTCGCTTTAACTGCTGCATGCTCGGTAGCTGTACAAAAGTGGAGCAGAACATGATGCCCTGCTCAAGTAAGATGCAATGCAGAGCTGAGCCAGGTTTGCCACCCGTACATGGGGAAGTCAGGGAGGGAGTCTGCCCCTCCAAGTCACTCGCTGGGATAACTAAGATCTCTCAGAACACAGCAGCCAGCTCGTGGGGCTCAGGGAAGAACAGAGGAGCAAACAAAAGGACCCTCCCTGCTTCCTGCAGGAGCGATGTATAGACCTTGTGACAGAGCTTCAGTGTAGGGTCCCACACCCCACCTGGCCCCAGGAATGCTGGCTGGGCAGCATCCTGCTCCAGCAGCCTGGGACCACCCCCTCTGGAGTTTCCATCCTACCCAGCCCATCAGCACAGCCATTTGACTCCAGGTATGTTGGAGAGCAATAACTCAAGTTGGGTTCAGTGCAACATTAGCTGAATTGGGTTAGTGAGCATTCCTCCAAGGGCTCAGCATTTGCTGGCAGTGGGGATGCGAACCAACAAGCGGGGCTGCAGAGCCAGAGGATGCTGAGATTCAACCTGAGCTCTGAAGGGATCTCAAAGGGAATCATCTCTCCGAGCCTTCCTTTCTCTCTGAGGATGGCACAGCCATCCTCTACACCCCCAAAAGCTGAGCCTGCCACTGTGAGGCTTGTAAGGTCCCTTGCAAGGGCTCATTGCTGCAAAACATCACTTGAATCTGAAGTGTCACAATTTTTCTTTTATTTTCTCATAGCTGGTCTACATCTGCAGATTTCCTACCACCTCTTCCAGCATTTTTACTTGCAAATGACAGAGAACTCCCATTTTACCATGGTGAATTAGCAGGACTCACAGGTAACTATCCAACACACTTCTCTACGCTGCTCATCTCCCTGACAGGTGAGGTGGCTTTCCTAACAGGAGTTGAATAAAGCAACCCGGCCAGATGTGAATTTTTCAAACATAGTGTCCAATTTCACATACAGCACACAGGAACTAAAGGAGATTTTGGCCATATAACTGTCAGTCCAGTCAATGTTCCATTTATTTATACAGTGTTGTATACGTCTATTTCTGTTTGTGTCTGCAAGCATACACTCCAGCACTTCCCCTACACCAAGGGGGAATACACCTCCATCCTTTATATTTTCCCTTTCCCATCCCCAAAGTATTTGGCTATGTTCAGCAGAAGAAATGACAACATTAGAACAAGATTTCCGAGTGAAGTCATGCAATTACCAGAGATACACTTCCCTCTGGCCCTGTAACTGAAATCTGACATACCGGATGATAACGCAAGCTACAGCTTGTACAACCCAACCATGACCATTTCGGCCTGCGGTGGAAGGTATCAGCGAGAACACGTTTTTGAGGAGAGGTGGTGGCAGGGAACAGGGTGACACTGTGCAAGCAGCTAAATGGTACCACGCTCTACGGTACCCTGACGCGCAGCCACCGCGCCAATGCAGTCAGGTGGTTTAGAAATCATGTGGATAAAGGCTGCGGTTAACGGAGTTGGCTGTATTTTGTCTTTGCCTCTTTTCTCCCTTTTCAAACTAGAAGCCCCAGTGGTGCAGCATCTTTCTGCCATATGGTTCCTCCCCCCGCCGCCCCTCCCTCCCCCTTAAATAATAATAATAAAAAAAATTGAATCTACATTGCACTTCAGTAAGTGCCTCTAGTCAGCAGGAATCAGCACTGTTGCCAGCCAAAGGACTTTATACCGAAGAGCCTTTTGAGGTGATGCCATTGCTACAGGACTGGCACTGTTACAGGACAGACCACCAGGTTAGCCACCCTCCCTTGAAGGGACCAAGGTCATTTGGGGCACCAAGCAGCATCTTGAGCAAAAGGGTTATTTTGCTGGCGATAAAATAATTAGGATCAAAAAGTAAATGTACTCACCCCAGGTAAAGTTTTAATATTGTGCAGTGCATTCTGTGCCTCAAGAGCAGCTTTTCTTGTATAAAATGTTACGAAACAACAACCTATAGAGAGAAACGAAAAGCTTTCAGAAATTAGTGAGTATGATTTCTGAGAGTACAATAGGGAGGGAGAAAAAACAGTGGTTGAACAACATATTATGAAAGCTGGAAATGTGAATTATCATGAGGCTGCCTGAATGACATGAATAAAAGAAAGCTTGTATGGTTTAAAATAAAAAGTCACCGCTGTGCATTGCATCTATAGCACACCTACATTGTTAGTGAACTGTAATCACTTAGAAATTAAGTTAACCAAAATCCAGTTGGCTTTGTACAGTGTAAATAAGGTTATATTTTTCTGCAGGCTCCCCATTATACTTTGAATATAAGCAACGTGGCAAGCTCAGGCAGCAGGAATTCATTGTTGCATCCCAGGCAAAAAATCAGGTTAAAGCAGGACCTTATTTAAAGGGCCTTGCATGTAAGAGCTACGGTTTGTTCCCTCTTATTTGAAACCAGGTAGGACACTCATCTCAATTGCAAAAATGAAAAATAAGCGACAGGAGAATTTGCCACTGTGGGATAGTGGAGGCTGCTGATGGGTGCCAGCATTAAGTGAGGCTCTGTTCACCCTGCATCTGCCTGCCTACGTAAAGCAGACAGTTTTAGTTGCCTTCACCCTATGGTTTTCCCTTTGGCAGCATGGTCCAAGTGGGTGGTCTGTGGGACCAAACACGTTGCTGCCACTTTCTCCACGGCAAACATTTAAAGTAACTCTTCCCACCGTGCACGCAACCCAGGCTGCTCCAGCCCCAGGGTGAGGTCAGGGTTCACAGGTAGATCCTTAGGGAAGGGCTAGAACACGAGAGGCACGGGACAAAGCAACAAGGACCAGGATTTGACTTGATGCAATCTGTAACGTCCCACAAAGTCTGCTCCTAGGCACGCGTGGGGCACTTGTGAGAGCTTGCTGTGGGAGGACCTTGCATCCACATTGCAGGGGATGCTCAACACACTATCCCAGCTTGCAACCTTAACTCTGCTTCCAGTGGGCAGGAAACCACTCTGAGAGCATCGCTTGCACGCTTATGTGAATAACACAAGATTGCAGGTACATACACAGGAAAATTCCCACTTAAATAGCTCCCACCCAGCACAGTAAATCACTGATGTAGGAGCACCCTTAGAGACTGATCTGTTGCTGCTCTGTCCATAGGGGAAATACGCTGGGGCAGAATGCAGCCCTTGTCCCATGGACATGGGCAGTCCCTGGTTTGGAACCATGTCATGTTAAGAAGAGACCCCAAAACTCCTATAGAGCTCTGTGGCTGCAGATGGGGTGCTCGGTGACCCAGCTGCTCTGGGGAGAGGGAAAACATGCCGGGCAATGCTGGCTGGGAGGCAGAAATGGCTACTGGAGTAAAAAACTACTTCGTTTCAAACAAGATGATGTAGATTTTACTGAAGTATCACAAGCCAATCGTATTGTCTTAATCCCAGAGATTTGTTGCAGCCCCAGAGAAATGTCAACACCAAACGACAAATAGAAGAAACGCCGGCTCTTGAGCCTCAGTGTTCCCTTGCAGCATGACACAGATAAAATAATCTGTCCTCTGGGCAGTGAGCAAAGATGTTGCTTGCATCAGCTTCCTAATGTTGACCAAGGTGACGCACCACATCCCACCTGTTCTGCCCTCTTTTGTTCAACCTTGCAGCATCCCCGTAACAGCACAGGAGACCTAGGAGGAAGCGCGCAGAGGAGAACACAGCCAGCAAATGCTTTAAGTAACTGTGTGGAGGTGGCCCACGCAGGCAATACAACACATAGGCAGGCAGGTAACGCGGACTTAACGCAGTTGAGAGGAACATTTTTCATACCGCCAACAGGTTCCTTAAAATCTCACAGTTTACGATAGAGACGGTTTAATAATTATTTCAGTGAGCTGAACACTGTCCGGCAGGGATGAGCATTACAGACAGCCGCAGCCTGTGAAAGGTTTGTGCTTCCTGTGAGTGTTTCTAAATCTTCTACTCCACTGGCAAATTCTCCAAATGTAAATTATTTTACTCCAGAATGAAAATGGGAAACAAATCCGAGTTTGTGATATTTATTAGTGTGACTTTGAGACAACATTGTGACATTGTTCTATCCTGCCAGCCAGCTCCAATGTCTGTCTTCTATTGTTTCTTAATTTGATTTATTAGCTTGTTAATATAAAGCTTTTTAACCAGGAGAGAGGATTCAGTGGGGAAAATATCAAGCAGTAGTCATGACTTTGCAATTGCGATGTCTTTTACCCTGGGTCCAAAGAGTTTCATTTTTTTTGTTTCATCTCTGTGCGTTTATTCCGATAAGGAGAAGTTTGAAATCTACTGGTTTATCATTCTTGGCACTACTTGAAAGAACCACACTTGAAAGATGAATATGCTGCGAAATACCCCTTAACTAGTCATTTTTGGGAAGTAACAGTGCAGGAGAGAAAAATGTCTCTGCGAATGAGGGCTGGGAGAAAACAGTAGCTTAATGGGAGATGTGCAGATGTCTCTGCCAGGTCATTGGACCTTGACAAAAACGGAGACTTCTAAGCTCACAGACCGACACATCTGAAAATACACACAGATAAAATCTTTCTCTGGACTCATTTTGCTTGCATCTTCATGGGGAAAAAACCCCCAACAAACCAAAACAACAGAAAACCAGACACCCCCCCACAATGAAACAAGAGATGGTTTGCTGTGGTTTGAGGAGAGCACGGGCACCAGTTGTGGACACCTGATTCTGTAGCTATCTGCTAAAGCGGTCAGGGCTGGACTGAAAAAGAAAATAAGAAAACACAGAAGAACAGAAAAGGCAAAAGTGCACAGGGTCCTGGAGGGAACGCTGCAGCTCAGCCTATGGACTTTCCAGAGGTGCCCACTGCCAAGTTACGCAAACCGCTGCAGCTCCAACCGGCCGTCTTTGAAGGTGCCTCCAGCGTAAAATCCCTTTGGCTCAGTACTACATCCCATAAGAGAAAGTACCCAATTCAGTCCTTTCTACAGAAATATGGGAAGGGAAGATGCCTGCGTAAGAGGGTGGGGCTAATCTGTGCTTTAGGACTGGCAGCTGGCCCCTGCTGAAAGACAACTAGGAAACAACCTTCCTTCCTCTGTTTTCCCTAAGAAAACATAATACTGCTGAAGACAAATCAGTGACACCGCTGAAAAAGAAAATGTACGTTTCCTACTGAGAGAAAAGAAATAAAAAACCACCAACCTAACCCTCCTCTGCCCAGCCCCCTGCACACATAATCTTGGCTTCATCATCCACAAACTCGACAACAGCTCGCACCACAACTAAAGTTTTCTGACATCCAAATAACTCAAAGCCTGACAGTAATAACCTTCTCCCCTCCTAGTCAGGACAACTTAAAAGGTGAAATGGTTTGTGGACATGGTTCTGCCGATCCTCAACAGCCTGAAATACAGCCCAGTTTAATTCCACGTGCATTAGTATCTTCTCGACCGAAGGAACTGGAGCTTGTGCTCCCAGTCAGTGCCTCCAATGCAGCAAAGCTCCTGCATTTTGCTAAGTTGGTTGTGCTCTACTTGGAACTGTATTTACTACAGCGTAAGACATCTCTTCTTTGTACCTAGAAAAAATGCTGAATGAATCATGCGGATCCCTCCAGTCCCTTAAGGACATCGGCAACAACCTCATGGCTATCCTGCCAGATGCTTGAACAGACTGAATAAAACCTGCCACCCCGTGCTGCACAGCGTCTAACAGCAACAAATGGGATGCCTGAGAAACAAAGGCAGAACCAGCCCTACCTCTCAAGGCATCTGACGAGAAAACGCTGCAGTGTGTACACTACAATGCTCAACTTCAACAGCTCATTAAAAAAAGGGAAAAGATCTCTTATTTCAGCTTGTTTTCTCTCTCTCTCTCTCAGTCTCTCCCCACCCCACCCCACCCCCCTTTTTTTCTATTTTCAAAGGAAATTTAGTGCCAGAAAAAGACCTCAAGGTCCCAGCCATTGGGAGAGAGTTGACACATTCAATTCTCCATGACACATTCAATTCACAAGCCCCTGCTCAAGCTGCCAAAGGCACCAATTAGCACCACTGGTGGAGATTTTATTTATTTAATTTCCACAGAAACCTGTTTAGTGAGACACCGACAGGGGCAAACAGCTTTGCGTATGGCTAGAAACACCTTTACGTGAGTCACTGTCAAAGATGGCAGCAACGGATTACACGGGGATCATGGAGCCACGGCTGCACTAAAGCAACCATTTAGAATTTAGGGATGGGCCAAGAAAGAGCAAATGGTGAGGACCTCACCCCACTGCACCCATGAACTTCTGCTGGCAGCGAACCTGCATTTCTGGAGGGCGTTTGTGCGCATTGCGGAGTTACGACGAATTGCGGAGTTTTCGCCACGAAACTTCAGAAAACGCCGTTCCTCCTATGAGCCAGCGGATTTTTTCTATGAGCTGTGAGTGACCTCCTGCAACGGGACTTCTCCTCCCGTGCAACCTCTGCTCTACGACTCAAATCAGCTACGTGTGAAACCCTGGCCCCCACCCACCCAGACGAGCAGACACGGCTTTGTTAGGCTGTAAGACACAGCCACACGACGTCGCAAGGAGCTCCGTGGTGTCATTATTTTTACCACTTTCCCCCAATTCAAACACAGACTAATTATTCCGTGAGAGCTGTTTACTTTCCTAATTTTGAACAACTAACAAAAGGAAGCTCTTTTCCACTTGGAGATGTGGCTTACACGGTCCTGGCTGGCATTTAACAGCACTGGGATCTGTGTAAGAGGCTTAATCTCTCAGCCAGGATTTCATGCTTGAATGAACACGGCAACCTCCATCTTCCTTCGGGTATGAAAAAGTCTCTTACAGCTCCCTAAACCCGAGATGTGATTCCTAGGTTAAAGTTTCCAGGAATTACACATGTGCATCGATATGAGAAAATAACCCTTGGCCGTGGACAGGAATTAAACCACATTGTTCTACAAGATGTTCTGAGGGTTTGATTTGGTAGAAGTAAAATATGCTAAAATTTCCCAGGCCTGAAAAATTAACTTTTGGGAATTAAAAGAGAAAAGATAGAGGAGACACACACACACATACACACCCCCTCATATTCATCGGTCTGATTTATGAGTTTCTATAGTTTTCAACCGTCAAAATTTGTCAGTTTGGATCTCTCCTGCGTTGTGCATATTATCACCTGCTGCCAGTATGTGAACCCTAACCATAGGGTATAGAAATACAAGAGCTTATCAGTGCGCCTGCAAAGCCTGCAACAACTTAAAAGTATGAAATTTGCTTTACCTTCTAGACTAATAAAATAAACACTTCAAAACAGCTATAATGATTATCTGATGATTGAACTCTGTATTCTTTTAGCGAGTAATGGAATCCTGGCAGACAAATTCAATTCAAAATACATTCACATTCAGGACATCAACAAAGTCGTCATGTTGTGAATTGAAAATTCCTTTAAAGGCTGCGTTTGAATTCTAAGGGGCTGACAGATCAAGGGACTGAAGGCACTGGAAGGCTAAATGAGTGAAGTCCCGCTATGTTTCTTTCTTTCTGTGAATGAAGCTCACTTTTGTGTGTGCATTTGCAAGCAGAACAGGTGCTGGCTTCATACAAGCTTGGAATCTCAATGGGGACAGTAGCTTCTTGTCAATCCAGCACAGTTCAAGCTAGTTTAAGTTAAGGGGGATTTCTTTCTCTTTTCCCGTCCCCCCCCCCTCCAAATGTTCCTCTCCTGATTTCCACATTCACTCTTCCAGTAGCAAAATTTAAACATTACACTGCGATTTAACAGTGCTGCCTTTTCAAAGAGTCTCTTGCATTCCAGCTGTTCACCGGAATGCTGAAAGATGTGCTCCATAAATCACAAACAGCTGCCCGAACAGTGTGATTTGCAACAAAACCCACCATGACCTACACCGTCATTTTCCAAAACGCAATGAAGACATCAGAAAATCTCTTCCACTAAAGCCACTGAAAAGACCTATTGCTACAGGAGTTCAGGTGTGTGGTTGAGCAACAAGCTTTTCCATATTTGTTCAATTTGTTGTGGTGCAATGGGAGCCTTATCCGGCATTTCTTCTGTATTATAGATTTTAGTGCAATTAGCTAACCTGCATGGAAGACACCAGTCTAGCATTGTGAGAGGTGTTTCATAGCTTAGAGATTTTGGTTGGGTGATTCCACACAGAAACAGATAAAAACCTGAACTGCCTGAATCGCAAATACAAACATTCCTGACAATGGAAAGCAAACGTTTCCAGAAACAAAAATCCCACTATTTCTGTAATTCTGCTGAACAGAGAAAGAAGGTGGCTGAGGCAGGGATGCATTTTGATTCCTACCTGCACCATCCTCCTGCTCTGTTGTATACGGAGTCACTCGAGAGTACGACGGCAATGATTCACTCCTGAAGCAATCCCTGATAGAATTGCCTTATACTGCAGAAATCAACCTTTAACGATGCCGCCTCCCAATTAGCTCAGGTTTGCTAATAGTTTGATATAATTGGCACCCTGATGGAAACCGTATTACCAATCCTGTCACCAGCCAGGAAACCGCATTGCCACTCTAATGACAGCACATATTATAGCAATGCCACTTCTAATATTAATACGTTAGCTGAATGTAGGCAGGGGCTCACACGCGAGAAGGATTCACAACTGGGATGTGCCAAATTCCACCCCGTGCTCTATTTTTCCTCCTGGTTGTAACATCCAGGGTGGCAACGCACCAGCCCCAGCGTGCCCCAGACCGCCCCGATCGCATTAAAGCACAAATGCTCCAGGCCAGTAACAGCCCCGTAAATGGCCAGTGAAAAATGATCCCACGGAGCTCAATTTTTTCTCTCCATGCCTTGCAAGTTATGACGGCCTTTCTGTTAATTGGCCACAAGTCCTAGTTTGCTGTCAGCCTTCAGCTGCACCGGGGAGCTCTTTTGGAGGAGTCGCACTCTGTCATTCCTGTACCCTTGTGAATACAAATGCTCTCTATAAATGTCCTCTGCCTACAAAATGGAAGTGTTTGGTTTTTTTTTTTTTTTTCCTTTCCCTTTTTTTTTTCCCTTTCTTTTTGACCTAGATTAAATCTGCTGCATTTTCAAGCCTTTTGGGAAAGCAACTAAGAACTAATACGCACCGGTTCATGTGCCACAACACTTCCCTATCCATTATTATGTAAATTTTGACTAAAGTGCGACACAGATAGAAAAGATATCAAGGGCAAAATTGCCAGAATCTGCTTTTCTTGCTTTCTGAATAAGCCACTTATATTAAACAGTTTAAAATGGCTAATAGCTGCAAAAGTATCTGAAGAATTTCAATGTACATTTTTTCATATAGGACAATGACAGTTTCTGCAGATTCCTGCACTCTCCTGCTGACTGCATAATGAGCGGGAAGCGAATGGCCAGCACGCTGGCACTGTCTGGATTACTTTGCAAGTAAGGGACCAACTTCCACATCTGCAGCTTGGCAATACTCGTTCAATATTTGCACTAGATGGTCATAAAGGAGGGAAAAAAAAGCAGATGCAGAATTAGATTACATAGGTGGTGGCAGGGTAAATAAAGACATAGAAATCAGGTTTACAGTATCGAGGTAATTTCATGTTGTTATTAATTAATCTGTCCCTAAAGGAACCATTGCTGCACGCTGGGAGGTAAGCTGAGCTGT
Source organism: Ibycter americanus (assembly GCA_035590275.1). NCBI lineage: Eukaryota > Metazoa > Chordata > Aves > Falconiformes > Falconidae > Ibycter > Ibycter americanus. The sequence goes on along the minus strand of JAVJGI010000060.1, from coordinate 66,442,753 downwards.
AATGGTCTGGGCTGACTAGTGGATGAGAAGATGCCCAAACACAAACGCAGAAAATGCTGTGGAGATACAGGTGAGCAGTCGGCGGCATTGGACCCACACGCCAGCACTGCGCCAACACCCCGATCTGCGGGTCGATGGAAACACCACTGGCCTGGCCCGGGATGTTCCTCCTCTGCCAGCACCTCCAAGCACCCACCCAGTCTAAGTCCCTTGGGAGAGTCACTGCTTTCCCAGCCCTACGAGACGGAAGGCTCTCAGTCAACAGACGCCAGCGAGAAAATCAAAGCAGCTGCTCAGCGCCTCTTGTCAACTCCATGTTTGGTCCATTCGCATTTCTAGATCTCAGGGGTAGGCTGGAATCTTATACATCAGTCCATACAGCTTACAATAAAACCTGCGTGTCAGAGCTTTTGGGAAAAAAAGATCTCAAGGGGAGAGGGTGGGGAGATGCTATTCCAGTCTCTAGCTCTGAGAAGTGTCCACTGGGAAGTCACTGTACTTCCCGCCTGTAAAATATAAAAAAGAATATACTCAAAATATAGAAGAAAAAAGAAATATTTTTGTTAATTGGAAGTCATTCTAAACAAGGCCTGTCACTATGTATATACATTGCACCCCAAAGAAATCTTGAATTTGGGGGGGACATCTACATGAAACTACAAAACAAATAATCACTTATTTCTTATGCTGTCTTCTCCTCATTTCCCCCTTACCTTTTCTTTTCTTCTTTTCATTCTTACTCTCGCACTAATTCTCCTTAATCTTTAAATCACTTCCTCCTCCCCTCATACAAATCCCGACACTTTTTTTCCTAGCAGATGGCCATTGCTTCCTTTTTCCTTGGCCAGGTAACAACGCCTGATTTGAGTTTTCTGGCTTTGAAATGAATTAACATGTCCTCTGTGCAAGTTAACTCCTAACTTTGTCCATCTGCTAAACACATCTTTGGATATAGTAGAGAAAGAGGGTTCAGAGCACAGATTGTAAAAAAAATGGAAATGAAAAATTAAGATGTGCTCCCTTATTAATCCATTCTTACAGCTGAAAACTGGTGTGACACTGTATTTCAATTCAAAAAGACTCTACAAAGATCATGTTTACATAAATTAATGCAGGCAGGGACACATCTTTCTCTAATGACATTTCAAAAGCCCTACAGTCTCCAACCCTGACACTCACCAGTAGCAAATGCAGCTTCCTAGGCACACACATCTTATAGTCCTGGATTTCCTTCTATGTTTTCTCTCACTTGAACGCTTCAGAAAGATCACTAAAGACTGGTTTTCCCCGATAACACTTCCAGATCACTGCTCTGATGAAACTTCTAATTGCACTGCAACTCCTGAGGAACTACTCGAATTGTAGTTCAACTAGGAGGCAACTCTGTAGTGAAAAAATACTCAGAATAGCATAGCTTTACCATAAAACTATCCCTTTCAGATCTTCGAATCTTTGACTTTGTTAACTGCAATTTATAAACCTACGCGGTCACTATGAAAACCCTATGTTCTGTATCGGAAACCACTTACACTGGTTAAATGCCAAAAGCAGATAGCTGCAAGCAGGTCAATGGAGGTGATCCTTGCCCTCTGCTTAGCCCTGCAGAGACATATCTGGGGTGCTGGGTCCTATTCTGTGCTCCCAAGTACAAGAGAGACTTGGACATACTGGAGGGAGTCCAGTGAATGGCGATGAAGATGATGGAGGGACTTGAGCATCTCTCATATGAAAAGAGACTGAGAGAGCTGGGACTGTTCAGCCTGGAGACAAAAAGGCTCAGGGGGGGTCTTATTCATGTGTATAAACACCTGATGGGGAGGAAGTAAAGAAGATGGAGCCTTCTCAGTGGTGCTCAGTGACAGGGCAAGAGGCTATGGGCACAAATTAAAACAGAGGAAATTCCATTGCAAAATAAGAAAAACATTTTTACTGTAAGGGTGATCAAACACTGGCACATTTGCTCAGAGATGTTGTGGACTCTCCATCCCTGGAGACACTCAAATCCCACCTGGATATAGCCCTGAGCAACCTGCTGTAGGTGACCCTGCTTTGAGCAGGGGTTGGATGAGATGAATCCCAGAGGTCACTTCCAACATCAGCCAGCCTGTGTTTCTGCAAAACGGCAAGGAAGGAATCTAAGTGGTTTGTCCACAGCATCCTATCTAACACAGCTTAACTTCCTCAGAAATATATTGCAAGCTTCAGCAGACAACATCAGTTAAATTACTGTTTTACTGTTGTACTCATTAGTTGGGAACCAGCTCTCGTTCACTAACAAATTTCACACACAAGATAACTATTTTAGTTTTTTCATAGCAATAAAACAGGAATTAATTTTTTTTTAATTTTTTTAGAAACAGAACCAGATACATTAAAATCTCAGCACAGCCCACGTTGCCGCAGACATGCAAGACAATAAGAATGTCTCGTGTCACGACTTGTCTTCAGAAGTAGATCAAGAAATTTATGAATTCAAAAGCTGATATTATGATGCATTTTTTAAGGTAAAGTCTATCCAGTCGTGTTGTATCTGACACGATGAAGTTTTGTTTAAATCCCATGCATTCCTTCAGTATTACAAGACCACTCATCCACGCATAGCCCTGACAGCTCTAGAACTCTGAGCATCTGTCTTCTAAAGACAGTACAGGAAAAGCCAGCAGATCTAGGAGTACAAAGAGACACAAGAGGAAGAGGTCCAGGGAGAAGGAGTTCTAAAGGAAGGCACAGGGTGGAAAGATTGCTACTGCTGGCACTTCATGAAAACCCATTAAAAAAAGAACAACAAAACTCCAACCCTGTCCTTTACCCCCAAACTTGGTAAGAACATGGTGTATGGCTTTGTTTCAACACTTATCTGGATTTGGAAGACTTGGATACCATTTTTGGAAGAGAATCTAAAAATCTGACCTTGGATAATTCATTTCTAGGAATAGGATGCTGAATTTCTTCTGAAAGCGATGTTCAAGGCCCATCTGAGTCTTCCGATGCTTTTGAACAATCTGGCCTTTAATCTCCCTGTGCCCTAGCTTCTCCTTGTCAAATGGAAAGAATAAAATGTCCTGAGCTCAAAGAATTACTGTGAAGCAATTATTTTTTAAAATATGAAAAAAAAAAAAATTAAAAGTGAGGTAAAAAGGTACTGCACCGATAGTGATGTGAGCAACAGCAGAGCAATACTTGCAAATGCTTCTTGATCTAGCGCAATACAGCCTGGCACGCTTCCCCCAAGAGTTTGCTGATAGGACATAGAAGAAATGAAGAAATCAATACAAAGACATTTGAAGGGGTGCTTAAGCAGTGTGGGAACAACTTCTGGGTTAAATATTGCCTCAAAGTGCCCTGAACTAGAATCAACAAAAACCTATTTTGCCCAGCACCCCCCACCCCATATTTTACTGCTTTGGGCCAAGCCACCTAACAGGGGGCTCCATCCTCTGCCGGTCGAAGAACCGACAAAGCCTCCACCCTGAGTCATGATTTCTTACAATATACACACTATTTTCAGGGAGATAATTTTCGTCTATTTAAAAAGATTTTTTCTTAGAAATGCGTTAGCTTTCCCCATCTTTAAAACTTGGGTCTAAATCCATCGCCTGAATACCTCACACTCCCTGCTCTGTTTGCCCAAGATGAAGTCAAACACTTTCATTTCTTTCTTGACTCCAACATTTTAAACCCTTACATATCTTGTATCGATTTCTGGGCATTCACAGTTTCACTCTCACAGGGTCACAGCACATGTCAAATCTTTCCTACACTGTGTACACCTTCAAGCAGTGTTTCATCTAAGGAGCTTCACGTTCCCTGAACTTGTTAGCAGTGACACATTTATTCTCCAATTAAGGTTTTCCAATAATAAGAATTAAAAAGAAATAGCAGAAATTCCTGGCAACTCTTCTATCTTTCTAGTTGGTTGCAACAATTTTATGCAGATCAAGATGCAACTCCACAGAGCCTTTGAACTTTAAGCATCATCTTTACTTGGCTTTGAACTCTCAACAGGGCCCATGATCTTTCAAAGCAATACACTCTGTCTGTGGAAGCTTCAAACAAGGTGGGAAAAAGGCATGGTTAGAAAAAAAAACTCAAAAGATGTTTTTTTTAAAATGCTTGATGCTCCTGGAAATAAAAAAAAAAAATAAAAAAAACAACTGAGTGGCATCTGAAGAAGCGTATTCGGCACTCAAGTGTTTCCCTAATTAATTGTTTAGATGAGTGCTAAAATAAATGCAGCAGCAGCAAAGATAAACAAACCACTTTAGTAATAAAGCCATATATTTGTGCAGACACACAAAAATAAATGACAGCGCTTAATGAGCACAAGCAATGAGAACGAAGAGCACACTCCGTGTGTGGGATCCACGCTCAGAAAGCTCAAGCTCAAAGATATTTGAGAGGTATCTCCCAACAGCCTCCCAGCCTGACTCACCTTCCCCCCTTGTACAGCATCTTGTTTTGCACAGACTAACACCATAAAAATTAAAAGTGTCCCGATGAAGAATTACAGTTCATGTTTCGCCCTGCCCGGGCAGCCTCGTAGGAGCAAGGAAAATACTTGTAGTAAGAGATTGTTATCCCAGTTTATTATTGTTGTTCTTTACTTTTGCCTGATGATTCACCAATGTTAAAGCAGTGAGAGGAGATGCAGAATAGACGTGTAACGCACGTGCTCTCAAAAATGAGAGAAAAGCTAAGATGATTCATACCGTCTTTTCCTTGTGACTGGAAAATTAGCTAGCAAAGTATGAATACTGAGGGAAAGTGTTATCTTGCAAATCTAGGAAAGCAGTTTTAATAGAATTATAAAACTGTCAAAGGCAGGAAAATTCAGATAAGCTTGCCTCTCAGAGAGGACAGCATTACGCTTCCACATGTAATTCTTCCAAAGTTTTATCTGGTCCTATCTGTGGATTTCTGAGAAACAGGCTTCCCGTATTTCCCCATAAAACTATTTCACAATCTCGCAAAAATTAATTTCAAAAACACTTTACCTTCATGGTAAACACTTCCAGCTTTGCTTAATTTCCCATTGCTATTTATTTCTTGAATACCTTCCTAAATACAGCAACTACTCTGCAATCTTTGCATAAATGAGTTGATAACCAAAGCAAAACAGTAAACCCCCATGTATCGTACAAATAAATATGTTATTCCCCCCAGAAGTCTTCACACAATTGATGGTTTCTTTCTTGCTACTATTAACCATGTATGACTTGGAAAACTCATTAAAAAATCTATTCGCCAATATTTAGTATCTATTAAGGGAAGGGAATATCGAGAGTGTGCTGGATGACCCATGGGACGTGTCTCAAGTTCTCTATTAATACCAGTTCAGAGCAGCCTAAACAAGATAGTACCATGATATATAGGCCCTATGGCTCTCCAAAGATCAAGATGTGGCATTTAATCAGATCAAGATTTAAAATAAATCTCCAGCAGCCTGTTTCCAAGTTATGACAAGAGAAATACTTGGCTGGAGAGGTGTAGGCTGTATGAAATGATTGGCAACTTATCAAGACAAGAAGAGAAAGAAGCTGGATGATTGGCAACTTAATCAGAGGGAGAAGGAAAAATAGAGAAAAGGAACAAAACGAGTGCCTAAACAGCTCTGTGTTGGCTCCTGAGGCTGTCAAAGGTGGCCTTGAGCAGGCAGCGGCAGGAGGGCTTACACTGAAGCTTGTCTGCAAAGTAGATGAAACTATTCAGTGTTCCTTGGCATCAAGAGCGCACGGATCCTGAATGTATCTAATCACGTTTGGAGTAGCACGATTCTGTATGGCATTCTCCGCAGGTCACCGCAGCAGCCACAGGAACACGTCCAACAAAGTAGCGCGGACACGCAGCTTAACGGTGCCCTGCTACCAAAAAACTCACACAGCTTTAGAACAAAGTTCTCAGTCTTATCGGAGAACTAAAAAAAAAAAAAAATATGAGAAGATAAAATAAATACATTAAAAATATATCCAAGGGGTCCTTGTACAGTGTTTTGTCTTCAGCCCCTGCTCCTTCTCTGACAAAAGGCTTGCTCTTTTAATCAGTGTTCATGCCGCATGAGGACCGACCTGAACAATCATAGCATTTTGGTAGCAGCATCCTTTAGCTAACATTACAGTCTGCCATTGTCTTATATTCAACATGTTATTATTGCTTAAAATATCTATGTTGAGCAAAAACTATGCCAACTTTTCCTGAAGGAGAACTGAAGAATGGTGGGTTAGAGGTTAGACTGTCGAATGAGCTTTGCAACCACCAGTTCTTACTGGGAACAAGCATTGCTTGGTTTTGTCACCAAAAAAACCAAACCAAACCCAAACCCTGCTCATAGATGATTTGTATTTATCCACAGAGTGCAGTAGGTCAACAGAGAAACTGCAAAATGATGTCCTAAAAATGTGAAATTTCTTTTTCCACTTGAGATGGGGTACAGGGGAGTAAGGATGTGCTTGGGGAGCAGTCCTGGTAAGATTGGGACTCACATCTTGCACGGTATTTTGACTCCTGCTAAGCCTTATTAGGGCAAATCTAAAGATAATTGCAAGCAATTTGAAATCTTCTGTCAGACTGCAGCATTACTCACTCTTGCATTTTGTATGCAAGAAAGATAAAGCTTAATGTATAGCAAAATTATTTCTGGAACGGCATATTGCACTTTTTCACTATAATGCATATCATAAGCTTTGACACAGAGATAACTAAGTGATTACTTGTCACCCTCCTCTCATTCCACCAGTCTTAAAAGATAGGATAAAAAAAGCTTTTCATGTGCAACAACAGGCTACATATTAGTCCTGCAGAGTTATCAAAAATGTGGAACTAAATATCAGACAAGCCCAATTTAAAACGCTGAAACACTTCTGAATTCTAAAACAACTAGGCTGATTTACAACACATGGTCTGATACGCTGGAAGTTTGAATCCTTTTTTGGCTTTTTAAAAGGGGATACATTTTTTCATGCTAGTCATAAATTAGTACAATCAAGATACATTTCTTTCTTTTTCCTGAATACTATTCAAGAGCAACTCTTATACCTCCCAGACTTGTCTGCGGAAGATTTGTATTTTACCTGGGAAGATATACACAGAAGTGACAGACCGAGGAAAGGCAAACCACGACTACAGCTGACAAAGAGCACCATCTCCGTGTCCTGTGGCTTTCCAGTGATGCTGTGCTGCACATTTACTCGGTCTTCATTGCTAGGTCCCTCAGTTCTGCTTGTCAATCAAGGATGCTGGGCTGCTATGGAGGTTAATCAGGTGAGACTTGCAGTTTCCTCCCCTACTCTTCAGGATGGTTGCTCCCGGAAAACACACGCATCTCGAACACTTCTGATCCCACTGTCACCGTGCACTGTTTCAGTATAATTACTACGGACTGTTTGTTTCAGTATAATTATTACGGACAATTACCATCAAACAGTAGTTACACAACATTATATTGTTAAGGGAAGGTTAATCAATAATTCCAAGAAGGAACGAAAACAAAAGATCTTCTTACGAAGCCAGATCTGAAACCGAACTTGCCAAAAGAAGTTGAACTGTGGTCAAGCCAAGTCCATACAGGGAAAGGCAACTGAGGTTCACTTCTCGGTCAGCTGTAGCTAGAGGGTTGACTATTGTTTAAGACCCCCAGAAGTTTTCTTAAATACCTGTAAGGAGCATGCATGATGCTTAATTAACATAGTACCACCTATCCTTGGGAAATGAATGAATACGTATGACTCTTCTGAGAAATGTAATGCACAAACATATATATGGTCTATATAATCTTGCCTAAATGTAACATACGGCATGCACGTTAGGTGGAACGATCCCCCGTGCATCCAGCGCTGCAATAAAGGAATAAAGCGCCTGCATCTTCATGCTACATCTCTGCTAAGGAGTTTTCTTATTCCCAATTTCAGTGACACCACTGGGGTTGAGACTTAAACCAACACTGACACTGGCAACGCAACTCTGCTTGATTGCGGTACTAAAAAGTCATTATGTGTGTTTCAATATCTGTTGGGTTATTACCTGTGTTTTAAGACAAAGAGAAGACTGCAGAAAGTCTTCTTTCATTTACCACATTGATGATGCTAGTGATGGCAGCAACACTGCTCAAAACTGACTCTGAAGAATATTTTGGCTCCCCTAATACAGAATATTGGAATTTACAAGATAAAACAGAAAACAAAAGGTACAGGGCATTCACAACACTTTTGTAAGGTTTTCACCTTTGCAACACACATGGACAATGGATTTTAAATGAAAGCTCTGTTTCTCTGTACTTAAGGGTATTAATATTTTAGTATGACTGCATCTGTGAATGAAGACATTCGAAAAGCCATTATGTTTTCAACTTAGGTTAATAATAAGGCTATTTTTCCACCCACTCTCTGGCACAGCTGTAATGTTCTTGGCCTCAAGTGGGAGGCAATGTGGAACAAGGATTAGCAAGATGGATGATATACAACATACAGTGCCAGTTCATATAAAATATTACTAGATTGGAAATGACTGTTTACTGTCTCAGTGATTACATGACCACTTTTTTTCCTTCCAAAGAACATACAGTATGTGGCGCTCCTCAATGCCAATAAAGCTTAGCGCATCGCACCTGGGTAATGACAAATTAATTTTTGAACTAAGCCTGATGAGGGGGTCAGCCAAAATCTTAGACAGAGTTTATCCCCAGTACTATTTTACATGACAGAAAATGCATCTCTCCCATTCATCAGTATTAGCACAGAGCAGGGATTATACAACAGAAAATAAATAAAGTGGGGGGACTAAAATAAATTAAAAAAAAAAGGAAAAAAGTTAGGACTGTGTCTGTTTACAGTACAATAATTAAACATTTAACCTGGGGGGGGAGTTGGAAAGAGCATCCCATGGTCCACTTCCAAATAAAATTGGACAAAACATTTAGGAATCCACTAAACAGAACAAGCGTGGATTTGGCAGACAACAAGCTGGATGAACTAGCAGTTAATCTTTTTTCAGTTAAGTTAACTCCAGCAGTAACTTTTTTCAGTTAAGTTAGATTTCCAAACCTGAGAGCTTTGCATCTTGGAACATGAAATCTCTTGCCCGATCTAGAGACCCACCTCTCTTGACCAAGGCCATAGTGGCTCAGCCATGAGCAGCCACGGACAGTAACCCTTGGCTCCTGGCATGATCAGGTAACGTTGTACCTCAAACCCAGAAAACTGTGTGGCTCCAAGTTTTATGTCCTGTCCAGGCATAAAATGTCTTTTACCACAAAGTCATCACAAGTTGTTCCAGTTCCGAGCGCTCAGCAGTCCCCATCACTTGGACTACTGGCCACAGCCACTGCCAAAATATCAGCAATACTTCAGAGCTGAAAAATGTTTTCTTTAATAATTATAGTGAGAGAGCACTTTCACATGAAAGAGAAACAGAAGTGTTTCAAAATGGCAAAATCACTTCTCGTCCTTAAGCAAAGCTCCTCTGAAAGAGCTGTTTGCACAATCCAGACACCTCCATTTTCATGTAAATAGTTTATTGATTTAATAAAACATATAAACAGGCTTATATCATTGTTCTACCAGCTGCAGATGATCTATATTCACTGAGTAATCTATTCCCACAAAAATATTTTCATTCAAATTAATCTTAATGTTCACTCCTCCTTCCCCCACAAGCTAACATCTAGGCACTTTGAAACGCACATTAGCTACTTCAATAAATAAGATGAGCAATTCTTGGTTTTCTTAACCACACAGGGCATAAGTGGATCATCTCTTTACATGCCCCGGACGATGAAAAAGACATTAAGTATTAGAATGTTTCCTGCCTGAGTAGCCCAGGGAGAGCAAGCCAAGTTTGCAGGCTCGCTCTCGCCGTCATTTCTCGAGCGTCAGAGTTTCCATGAGCAGCGCCTCCCACAGTCAGGTCATGAAAGCCTCAGCCCTGCACGCCCCAGCCTCTTTTCTGGGGTGTTGTTCCAATACTGTCAGCAACTACCCAAAGTTTGAAAGTCTGCTCCTTTGACACGCTTGATTTGGCAAGTGTAGGAGAAATGCTGTGAGATGAGAAGAAAAAAAAGGAGGAAAAAAAGGGAGAAGTAGGCACATTCCCTTCTCCTACTCACTCGCTAATGAACTTTGTGCTTTTTTCTTTGAAATCTTATTTAAAATTTCAGCCCTTTACAGTAAGACCACCAAGAACAGATCTTTACTTCAAGAAAGATGCACAAAGCCCTTTTTGTTGAGGACATGGGTCCAAAACTCTGGCGCCTGGGCTGTGCAGCTTTCAGCACAGGCACGCTTTCAGTCCTTCTCGTTCATCTATGCCACCAGTGTTTCAGGACAAAGATCATTTTACCAATCTGTTTGCACAGCATATTGTACAATCTGTTACGTGCATCTGCAATACAAACAGCAAATGATAATAAGAGCATGTGGATGAGACTGGAGCCCCAGATTTTGGGTCCCTTTGTTATCTCTGGCGCATGGACCCTGATCCACAGCAGAGGCGGCTGCACTTCTGACTTGCTGCGTGCACACTATGTACCATGGGCACTCACCACGAAATCTAAATACTGTATATTCCCTATAAGAAAAAAAAACCAAAAAACAACCAAACAAAAAAAAACAACCAAAACCCCCAATGTTCAATTTTTCCCTTTCTCCTATTTCAAAGGAGTAATTCAAAAGTTTAAACCATGACTATACCAATGGGAACGAGACACCACATTACCTTTTGTAATATCCTCCTTAAATACAAAACAAAGCCATAAAACCTAGGGAGAAACAGGAATAGTTTATGCCAAATGCTACCTAAAGAACATTCAATCTTCAATGCTACGTACAGATGTAGGAAAAAAAATCCCTACTTTTAAACAGATTGTTCCCCAAAATCACATCTGACTGAACTGTAATAATGTTTCTCATCCTTACTAAATATTTGTCTTTTTTTTTTTTTTTTTTTTTTTTTTTTTTTAATATAGCAAGCACTTCTGGCATTTGCTGCACAGAATGTCGCACTGTGACTCCTTGCAGCACAGATTGCTAGTCTGCTGCTTTACATGCTGATTTCTCTTTTGTGAACCAAGACCTTGAATATTTTCACGAGGGAAAAGCAGATCAATGATTTTTTAAGAGAGCTAAACAATTCTGTGTAATGAACATCAGTTGACATGGGCAATTACTCTTTCTTTTTCCCCAAAAAAACAAAACCACAAAAACAAAGAGGAGATTGTAACTCCTTTGAATGGCATGTGCCTTACTGATTGTACCAGAATGTCAACAGCATGCATAAACACGGGTGGGTGAAGTTCAGGAGTGACATGTGGATCATTAAAATGTAACATGCGTAGGTGAATAATAACTTCTGCCATTTGATTCGGCCAACAATAAAGTAAGTTGCTGTAGAAACTATTCCACTGTTTTGCCATCTCCATAAAAGAGTGGTTCAAAACCTTTTTCTTCTTCATTTTTGTTGCTGAATGAATGGAGAATAAAAGATTTTTTTGCTAGATTTCATGTATTCGCTTTTTAAAGAACACGTATGAAAGGAAAATAAAATAATATCAAACGTACAGGAGACACATACTTCAATGGTATTTTTGACATTCAAAAATATTCTGCAAAAACATCCAATATATCACATTTCCTCCTTAATGGTTAAAACATAAGAGCAGAGTAGGAAAACCATGGATATCTTTATCACTGGCTTGAAGCATGTCTCTGGCTATGTCGCTGTGTTTCCATGTGTCTGAGTTTTCCATTTATAGAATGTGAATATGTTAACGCAGCTTATTTGCATTTCTGCTTTTATGTAGGAAGTCACACAAAATACCTTCCCGGATCTCATCGTGGCATCTCCGTAGCATGCGAGAGCAAGAATCCCGCATTAATAACAGCATTACAAATACTGCCAGGATTATTCAATGAAATCCCTCTGCCATTGCGATCGGTTCCTGTTTTTATTAGTGGAGGGCTCCGAAGCCCCAGCACGGATCACCCCGACTGATCACGGATCACCCCTCCTGCTGCACACCCAGACCCGCGCTCGGGCTGCCCGTCTCCATCGCTGGCGCAACCGTTATCCACAACAGCTACACTCAAACTAAGAAGGACACTTTTGCCCAAACCACACCTTCATTAGACGCTTGGAAAACCATCTGGAAGAGGGTTCTCCATAAACAGCCTTCTTAAAGGGCTTGGTGACTACGCCTTATGCCCACACACCAATACCTGTTCCCAGCTCCAAGCCTATTCCTGTTCAGCAAAGCAGTGAAGAACATGCTTTAACTTTAATCGCTTGCTGAAGTCATCAGAACCGTGTGCTTAGTTGAACAGGGGCCTTTATGAGCCAAAAATTATTCTTAGTAATAAGCAGACCTGGCAATACACTAGATGGAGCATTTGATAGTAAGTAACATTAATTCAATTAAATCTTCTTACACTCCCCAGCTAATGTAGTTTACAGTGAAATTTTCTCCGGCACTCATTTAAATATAATTGCTGCACTTATCTTGTCATGAGGAAATTTCTGAAGGTTACTTGTACCGTTACTTGCAAACCTACCAGCTATGCTGACCTTTAGTTGTGAGATTTTTTTGAACTACTTAAACGGCAGCATCTAAATAATGATGTTAATAATAATAATAAATAATAATAATGATAATAAATCCATACTTTCACACAGCACCTTTTAACTCAATACATACCCAAGCAAGAACTAGCAAGCCACAAAGCACAGAAAGGCATTGCATGCTAACAGCGCAGGACCGTAAAGGAAAGCTAACACTGTTGGAAACATAAAGGCTGGGAGGCGACACACTCAGAAACTGGGATTTTGACAGTTTTGCTCAATTCTTCTGAAAAACATTAAGGGGTATGCAATGGAGATAATGTCATATTTACCTTTCATACACAAGCTGGCATTATTAATAGCTACAGGGCACTCCAGCATCATGCTGAGGTTTTCGTTTTCTGTCTGAATCAGAAACGAGCTTCACATCTGTCGCCCCAATCGACTAGTTTTGGTGACACTCTCAGGTGCTTTCCCTCAGGTAGCCCAGCGATACACTGGAAAGTGGCCTAAACCATTTGCAAAATTGGAAACTGGGAGGTGTCAGTCAAAAAAAACCCAACAAACAAACAAACAAACAAAAAATACTCCAACCCAAAGTAAAACTTCAGTGTCCACAGTGATCCATAAAGCTAATGTCTTGAGAGTTTAATGAAATACTGGAAGGAGAGGTATAGATATAGGAAGAGAAACCTGCTGAGCATGATGGAAGCAAGCGTTTTGGAAAGCCCCACCTATACACAGCGGACATCTCAGGCCCCTGGCTATAGTAAACCTTCCCCTACAACTCCACCACAGGCTCTTTTTCTTGTCTTCTCTTTCTCACAATGGTGAGAAGTGCCCTCAGATTGAAGATCTACTCCTTTTTTCCCTTTAGAAATAAGGAAGGAACAGTACACTGTGGGCTGCTCGGGCAGCGGGCACCAAGCAGAACATAATCCAGCAAGCCACACCTGAGTGCTGATGGCCACGGGAAGCGAGAAATGCCAAGTCTAAAGGGGGGGAAAAAACCTTTTCAGGCCACTCAGCCTCTGCCCTGGACTCAGCACTGCAAAAGGAAACCCTGCTCCTTAGTTTTTACTTCCCTGTATATGTGGCCAGGTGGATGCTTGTAAGGGTGAGAAACATTTGACGTAATTATGTCTGTTTGGACATCAAGGCTCGCCAAAGCTTTTTTTTTTTTTTTTTTCCCCTCCCTCAGTATTAAATAAAAAGAAGGAACCAAGGATCTCACTCTCCCCATTTCCATCCTCCTGCTCACACTCAGATGCCTGTCACATTAAGAAACATCAAGCAATTTTGTTTGACTCTTCCAGCACACAATAGCAGACGTTCAAGGGAGAATGTGGGACCGCCAAGCATTTTAAAACTCTTAAATAAAATGCGGGCTGCAGGAGGCTCTCATTCACAAGTAACATTTTCCCTTCCACAGAGAGTTTCCCCACGCTCCGGTGAAGTGAATTAAAATTGACACTGAGAAAAATCTAATTGAACCAGAGACAACACAACACTTTTCACTATAGAAACTGAAGCCCCGGCGGAATTACTCGGGTTAATATAGACCATTTAAAATCGACAATGATTTTTATATCCCATGATCTGCAAATAATAAAGGAAGACTGTTGTTTCGTACTCATTGTTTTAATTAGGGGGGCAGAGGAAGAGTGGGAGTCGGTGCCTACGAGCCTGCTCCACACTCGTTTTCTAACTGCAGCCCTCATCAGATCCGATTAATATGTGAATAAACTAATGCAGAGCTCACCTGGGCAGTGTTAACATAACAAAATCTTTGTGTCAACCAGCTCAGGGATTCAAATACCGGGAATGAAGGGAGCAGATTTGATTTAGGCGACACAACGACGGCACAGGCAGAATGTTATTCTCTGCCTGCTCAAAGCGGTTCAGAAATTTTTGGAAAAAGTACCCCCAGGCCTCCGTATCTCAATTCTTCCATCTGGTAAAAATTCGGTGGTTGTATTTGTCTCCCTTTGCAAAACACTTGGAGATCTACAGCTGCAGCAGTGGTGCTGCTCCTTACGGTGCCACGCTCATCCTTGCAGCTAGAAAGTTCCACGCAGTACATTATATTAATCTACTCCCTATTGCGGTACAGCTCCCTAAAATTGCAATTGAAAGCATGACATCTTGAGCTACTAGACCAGTTTAATTAACGTTTGAAACATAAATTTTCCCAGTTCAGTTAGGCAAATAAGAGACATGGTTTATTAGAAAACATCTTGTACCTCTTTACAGCTCACCTTATTTTTCTAGAAGAATGCATGACTCAGATGTAGTAGTTATTTTAAATTAAAGCCACAAGGTAGCAGACACTGATGTTTTTTCCACCACAAATAATAATGGATTTTTGCACCACAAAGTTTAATCTGCAGAGTGAAAGTCTACCATCCCACTTAAAACTGCATTCTCATGGGCATAGATTAGAAAGTAATTAGGTTCAGTGGAAACCTGAAAAGATCCACTGGAAACATTCAAATTTAATTTACTCACGGCTTGTCTCAGAGTGTTTTTATAAGCAATTAGAAAGACACGGATTCCTGAAAATGCCTTCTTCCTGGAGACAGATGGACCAGGAGATTTATATGGCATACACAGCCTTCCACCCATAGCTCATTGGCTTGAGTTAAGCTCAAACCAGGCTTAGAAGTCACTACCAGACTTTATCCTCAGGGAGTTATTTGCTTTATTTTGAAATACGTTGATGGTTACAGTGCACTATGGAACTGATGTCTAAAATGAAGTCATACTACAACTGGCACGGCACGTCCTTTCCTGGCATCTGTATCAGAAGTCTGACACCGAGTAGGTGGTGGCTCCTAGCAGACCCTAAGCATGCCCAGCACTGTCCTCCCGCCACCCTGCTCCAGCAAAAAATACAGGCTGAAAACATCTGGAGTGGGGAAGATGCAAGTAATGACCTAGTAATTAATTTACACTGCAAACGCTACACATATATCCATTTTGTAACATATTTCAAAATGATAAGGAATAACAGACATCCTTTCAGTGATTTACTGGGGTTTACGCTTCATGTTTAGAACCAGCAAAATTGATGACATATTTATGCTAAAACATTTTACATGGTCTTTAGCTTTTTATTGTGACCCATCACTGTAATATCTACGTGTCGCTCACATCATCTCAGCACTGACAGAGAAATTCTTACTGCCTTGGGGTCTCTTCTTCTGTCCTTTAATGAGCAAAACTTCTTGCATTGTGCATTTTAATCTTAGGCTTTTATTTCTTTGTGCGTATGTGTGCACATGCACTTGTGCGTGATTTTAGCGGGGTGACAGGAGCAGAAGATGAAAGCAACAAAACACCGTTCTTGCGGAGGAAAATGAGAGACTTGGAAGCTGCAGTGCAGCTGAAATACATGCTCATAAGGCTACTCCCCAATTACACCTTAATTTTTGACATTGCTCGGTTGTCAAACATTTTCTTTCTTTGAGCTCCATCCCAAAGTGTGTGAAGATTTCAGACTGCATTCTCAAATCCTTTACAAAACCTCCTCCTATGTCATGGGCAAATGATTTAAACATTAGAACTGAACAGAATTAGAAACACTACATAATAAGAGAAGGGTTGTGGGTTGTTTTTTCAAGCAATTGTTCTTTAACAGAAACACACATCATTTTTTATGTGGCAAGCCGATAAATATTGTATGTTTATTCATTTAATAGCAAATTGGAAGAGGAAAGAATTTTAGTGCCACAACATCATAAAAAGTTCAGAATTCATTGATGTGAGCTTTAATATGCAACTGAAGAAATTGGATAGCATAAATCTTAAAACTGACATTATCTGGAACTATTAAGAAGGTACGTATTTTAAATATAGGCACCAATCTTGAAAACACTTAAACATGCATGTGATTTTATGTCTGAGTATTATATCCATTCATTAATTCCTGCGTGCAAGTGCATGCATGACTTGACTTAGATTTTTCCATGCATTACAATTTTTGCCTTTGAGATTATATATTTGAGAGAACGAGGTTTGGCATATTATTCAGATTCAACAATGCAATTTGATTAGCTGTTTTTTTTTTTTTCAATTTTATTGAAAGTTCAGGCTGTTTTAACCACCTGCCTATGTGTTTTTTCTGATGTAATGGTGGCATTACGAGAAACAGATTACCCATCTATATTTTAAGAACATTTGGGATTTTTTTGTAAAGTTGCTTTAAAATATCCTATAGGTAAATGCTGGATGGTGTGCTAAAGAAGCCAACATTACAGCAAAGAATTGCCTGCCTTTTTTAACTATTGTGCAAAACATTCTTTTCCAGCATTGTCTTGACGAAAACCCACTAGTGTTTAAGCCTTCCAATTCTCAATCATTAGCCTTCAACTGTTTTTAAATATAATTAGAAGAAAGGAGGAAAAGAAAAAAAAAAAAAGACAGACAGATAACCCCTCCTTTTTTGTTTTCTTCTCTTTCCTGAACTGTCAGGAAAACTGAATCCGTATTTCCATCTGTGTTCCTGGAGCTGTTGAAGTAACTGGAAAGTGCTTGGCTTTATTTAATACCTGAACTGAAGCTCAAACATCCCTCTACCTAACTTGCCTCTTCCCAAGTGTTTATCAGACATGAACATCAGAGATTAAGACCACCACAACGGGAATAGGAAGTCCTACTCTTCTAATGGTTGGTCTGCGTATGGGTTTTCTATCAATTTAACTAAACCAATTCATGTAGTTAAAAGTCTACGCACTTTTTCAGCATAGACATAATTAGCAATGTGCTTATAAAGTCTTAGCTTAATTTTGAAAATTCATATACAGTTCTAAATCATAGTTAACCTGCTATAAAACTGCAACCAATGAGCCCCAATGTGATCTACTTTAATCCTTTAGAGATATGTTACTGATTTCTTACAGCAACGCCTAGAGATCTCACTTCTGGATCAAGCCCCGACTGCAATAAATACTGTAAAAACATGGAGTGAAAAGGTGCCTTAAAAAAATAAATAAATAAATAAAAAGCTTAATTCTGCTACAGCTCCAGTCATTCACATGCTGTATATAGGAACTTCAAAAACAAGGCTAAGGAAGGTTTTATGTGCTATTTCCCTCTTTAAATACCACAACGGAAAAACACGCTCTACCCAATCCCCTCAACATCCTCCACTCTTCCTGTTTTGCAATCACAAACCCCCACTCCTGGTACAGTGTCTTCATAAATATCTTCACTTCTCCTGCGCCGTCTGACTGCCTTGGGTTTGCTGGGCCACTTTGGGTATTAAAGGGGCTGACTTGCTTGCCGTAGTCAGTGATGGGAATACACAGCCAGGCTGATTTATGTGGGCAACAGGTTTGCAGTCAAGTACGCCATGGGATGTTATCCTCACCTGCTCCCTCTCTTCAAAGCAATGCCAAAAGATCAGGGGTCATCAGAAATCTCAGACCCTCTTCACGTGGGACGCAGACATACTGCCAGCTGTGTCCACCACAGCCTTGGCACCTTGTCCTGCTCACGGGGTGAAACTGCGCAGGGCAGAAGTCATGTCACATACTGCTCCAGGCACATTATTGCAAAACACTAAATGGAAGAAAGCAAGAGAAAAGTTTCTTTTGGAACTTTTCTTACCGCTGCTTCTGAAGACCATTCTCTGCTCTGCAAGTGGAGGAAGAAAGTTTGACTTAAGAAGTTGGAATTTTTCCTGTTGGCCTGCTGTTCCTCAATCTTAAGTCTATGCTGTGCAGTCCCTGGGTTTAATATTAATTGAAAGAGCTTATCTATTCCTGCCTTCAGTATGCACTTCAAGATACAGCAGAAACTTCAATTGTATCCCCTTATAACGTTTTCTTTCGAAACCAAGGTACAGTCCTGTATTCTTCCTCAGCTCTTCCCCTTTTAGCTTTCTTGTAAGTCAAATGCTTGAAGCCCTTTACAAGTTAACCTTCTTAGACCTTTTACCATGGCTTAACCCTTCTCAACTTCATACAAAATCATGCTGCTCTTCTCTGGACCTCTGCCCTCTTCTATAGAATTGTACTAAATATTGGTAACCGTAGTTTAAACATGATCAAAAAAATCCTTCTTTAAATGGTACAGTATTTCCTTGAAAGCTATATTCAATGCTTCCATTTATACAGCTTCGCATTTTCTGTGCCTTTTTGACCATACAGATACAAAACACCATGTCAGTCCTTTTATGATATGTGCGCTCTTCAAATCCTCTCCTGCTCTCGAATCTCTGAAAAATATACTCATTCAACATATGTGTCCACTCAAAACTCGAATTTACTCTTCTTGTTCACGGTTCATTTTACCCAACTGAATCTCTTTGTACTGGATTGTTTTCTCCAGGTTATCAGGTGGCTTCGCCCCCATCCAGTCCCTTCTGCGTGATCCAAAAAGTTGGATAACAAGTTGGTGGTTCATTCTGTTAAAGCCATTTACATAGAGAGTGAAAAAGTATTGATCTCCAATAACAGTCCCTGTTGCTCTCCAGTCATCATCCCCTCTCTTTCCCTGGCCCGTAACCTTTCCCCATTCTAATCTGCCCTCGATCATCTAACCAGCTCCTTTCTCCATCTGAAAATGGGCCCTTCTCTGCTTCACTAGCAACCGCGTGTATTAGGCTCCTGTGTGACACCGTGCGAAACGCCCCTGGGAAATCCAGCTTGATTATAGCCACAATTTCACACCTGTCCACTTTCAGAGAAACCTCTTGAAAAACTCCAGTAGATCTCTCGAATAAGAATTACCTTTTATAAATATCAGCTCACATCTATAACATATTTTGTGATTCTACTTCTAACCCATATAAAATTTAAAAAAAAAAAAAAAAGGTTCTTTAAGGTTTAAATTTAAACATCTTAAAGTCAGAAACTGAAAGTTGAAAACTCAACTTTATAATTAACTGTCCTTCCCCGTTGTATCTAATGGTAACACCTGGCTTTCGCCAGTCTGTCGTGTGAAACTTCATAGAGTGCACAAAGCACCTGCTGAAAGAAAAAATATACGAGGCACTTCTTCATTCAGTGCATGAAAGATTTCTTCAAGCCTATGACTGTAACAGAAGCTGTCTCAGCCATGATCACTAAAATTTAATCTAAAATACACACGCACAACAGCTGTGGTCTCAAGTCCTGCAGTTTCAACAGCATATGTGCTCATGACTCAACTCATAGGATCTCAGGAGCTAAACAATGTTCATGTGGACCTGTGTCCACATGTGCCCACTCATGTGAGAGTGTTCAAAACACAAAATAAGTCAAAAAGTGTAGAGAAACCCTGACTCCTGGAGCGGTGGCTGAAGGGAGCTTTTAAAGAGCATCTAAAATAGTTTTACAAAACACGATGCATTGAAATGGCTTCAAGCAGCAGGAGCGTGCAACTGGCTGAGCAGCGATGCAAGGGCAGGCAAGGAACAGTTGGTCTTTGTTGCTGATTAGGACGGTCAGGATGGGCTTGTGTGACAAGCGGAGTGCCGCAGCTCTGTTCCCACGCGGGACTGCCCCAGTCCCCTTTTCTCCTCCGCTACGCAGAAAATGGGGCACCGTGAGCAGGGACCTGCACAGGAGTCCTTTTGCAGGGCTAAAGGGCAGCTGAAACGGAACCCCAACAAGCCAGATAGCTTCTGCCTCCTATATGCCTCGCCCATGTGGTCTCTCCTGTATGCAGCAGACAAATGCCTCATTATCAGATTCCTCTGCTTGCTTCCCGGTAGACTTAAATTACCATGTTAAATAGGATAATAATAAACACCGGCCTTTAACTACAGCACATCCTTGTTCGCTCAGCAGCCTCCCTCTAATCTGATAAAGGGTCTGTGAAAGGCTACAAGGAAACACGCAGTTCGCTGTTTCGCGGGTGCCTCTCCCCTGCTTTCTGCGAGGCCATTGCTATGGTAGCACGAGCAGGCGCCGGCTCACAGAGCTGGTCTGGGGGCCCTGGATCCTTGCAAGAATTAACAGGTATTGAAACAGGGGCAAGGCACCAAAAGGACGTTGTGGATCTGGCCCGAGACTCTTCTGTTGCATTTCAAAAGGCAAAAGTAACCCTGTTGCCATCTGCTTGCTTCAGCGGTCGGATGCCAAAACAAAAGCAGCCAAGGAAATCTTTCCGGCTTAGGAGAACAGCGGGGAAGAAGAGAGATCTTGGTGGCAGTGTATACTGCCTTCGCATAAAGCTTGCTGTATTTGAGGTATTACAGAAGCTCTCTTTAACAACTACTCTGAAAAAAAAAAAAAAGTCATCTATCCACCCAGAATAAATTATACAAAGAGAGCAAGCTGGATTGGGAACAGAGAGGGCTGATCTGCCTAGATTTTGAATCCCCTTAGCCCCCAGAAGCTGAAAGTGCCATTTATTTCAGTGTTACAGGATTTCCTGCCTTTTTTCTTTTTTCTTTCCTTTTTTTTTTTTTTTTTTTCAGTTTACCTAATCCTCCGGATTTCTCTTGTTGCAGAAGGAGGAAAAAGCCTTACAAAACAACAGGGGATAAACGCAAAGTCAAATTACTTTGCTGAGCTCTTTCACACATCCAAAAAGAACCGCAGAACTGCAAATGCTGGAAAGCATGCGGAGTTTCCTACCGACAGAGGATATTCCAACCGTCACCCATCGAAATGCAGCCGTTCCTGTGGATCTCAATTAATAAAGCTGAGCTTCAACATTTGCACTAGCCGCAATATAGCTGCGGGAGTAAGGTGGCTTTCCTTTTAGTTTCCCAAAGTGAGTGCAACTCGGCTTTCTACCTGTCTTTATCCTCTGGCTTCAGCTTCGCAGAGCTGGCAAGCAATCCAGAAAAGGAGGAATGACACGAACTAGGCCGTCTGTCGTTGGAGGGTATGAAAGACAGTCTTAATAACAGCAAGAAAGAAAGAAGCAGCCTATGGTTATTTTTGACAGAATCAGGATAAACTCAGATTGCAGCTTCATAAACAGTTCATCAGAGAAAAATTCCGTCCGAACTGGAGAAGCCCCTTTGGCCAAGCTAACAGAAACACACAGCTCTCGTCTGGTGAGAGCGAAACCTTTCTTCCAAGAACACAACCAAACTGCCACCGCTCCCCCCACCCCACACGGTGAGGTAACGCTAACTTGCATTTTTGTTGTTGCAATTGATGGCTTGCAGAATATTCAGAGAAAATTTCTGGGTGACAGCAGCCTCGCGAATGTTCTCCACAACGCAGAGCCACAACCATGCAATGAAATGCAAAACGGCCTTTTTCCACCGTCACCCGACCACCAATGCACTATTCTGCAAAACTGCAGGTGATGCAGAGGTGCGGCGGGCAGGCAAACGCCTGGCATGACCCCCATCTACCCAGCGCAAGTCAAAAGAAAATGGTTGTTTCGCATGGGTGTTTACGGAGGAGGAGAGCATGGAATTCAGCCACACCTCTGAACAAAAAGTCAAAACTCAGCTTCATTATTAAATGCCAATTAGATAGCACAAGTGAAGTATTTCCCATGCATCATGACAACGAGACCATCAGCCATTTTTCAGGGCATTTGTTTGTTTGTTTGCTTGCTTCTAACATTCTTAAAACTCACACAGAATCCTTTGCACCACTGGATTAAGAAAGTACAGCTCCTTCCCAGTCAAGAGACATCCACAAGAAACTCAGGAGGTTTCTATATCTAGCAACCTGGCTTGCAGACTGAGCCAGGAGGAAGAACAGAGCCAGCCAGCATGGAGACACCCTCCTCCAAAGCTTCCAAGGGAAAAGCCGACCACCAGAGGAGCTGGCTGCTGTGTCAGGGAAATATAAACCTGATGGTTCTTCTGTCTTGCCTGAGGATTAATTTAATTTACTCATTAAAACATATAATGCCTGAAGTGACATAAAAGCATCATCTCTGCATGGCTGAAAAGACTTCAAGCAAAAAAAACCCGAACCTTTGAAAAGGAATATTGAATATGGGGACCACAAATACTCATAGTTACTCTACAACGATTTGCATGATCTGTGCTTAATCCTTACACCTTCCAGCTGCCTGACAGACAGGTACAGTATAATGGAAAACACTACCGAAATGGGAATCAATGGCTTTCTTCTGTCTAACCACAATATCATTCTCACTTCATTTACTGCTTAGTGGGAAGGCATTTCTGTGGCCTGGGAATCAGCTCTTTCTAAATGGACGAGTCTCAAAGTTCAGCATTTTAGTGGGTTAAACTAAGTAGGAGTTTGCTCATCCATAGCAGCCTGGACTGCAGAAAATCCAGTTTCTTGACCTCTTAATACTGTCTTCTATCCAGCATTACAAGAAAAAGACACTCGCTGAGGGCTCTGTGCGAACATGGCAGGGGGCTACATGCTACAATACATCCACCCCGGGGAATGGGGGGAGCTGGAAGCAGAACCACACTGAAACACTCCAACCAGAAATATCTTCTGCTTGTGAAGGGAAAGAGCAATCTAGTACAGGGGCTTGATTAGCAGCGAGGTAGGGTGAGATGAACCCCCTCCCTGACACCAGTGTGACACCAAGGCACCAAGTCTTTTTAACTAGAAGTGATAATGTGCAAGTGACCCAAAACGGACTAACATCACTCGAAGCACCAGGCTACTTAAATCGGGGCAGCAAAGAAGAGGCCAGTGAGAGGATCCTCTGCCCCGTGCCAGGGCAAGGAGGAAACACTGAGCCTTGGTAGCGCTTTCCACAACAGCACAAGAGCACCCGAAGGTGTGCTGTGCGCCTCACACCACCGCAGTCACCTCCCACTGAACTGGAAACCTCGAGCAAGTGCTGTTTTGCACTGTTAGTTAGCTGCTAGCCCACAAAATCATGTGATGATATTCTCCGTAGCATGTGCACTTTAAAGGTTTTTAGAAGCAGTGGCAGGAGCGCAGGAAGAATGAGCAAGTATATAGTAACCTTACAGCCAGGCACACACCCATACCTAGCAATGCCTCTGAGCTGCACTAATTATTTGCAATGCTAGCAACACTTTCATGTACCAAACCTGAAGTGTAAATGAAAGTATACAGCTATTTAGGGAGAAAGATGCATGCTGTAAACCAAAATATTCAGTCTACACGTAAACATATGTTATGCTTACATAGCTATAATACCTAGAATTCTCATGGGCCTAAATATGCATAGATATACAATGAAAGAAAGTGATGTAGTTAAGGTCAAATACTTTCCATTTGTACAGAAAAAAATGCAGGAGGGAAAACCAACACTTCCTTTAGAAGAAGACTAGTGCCAAAAATCAATCCTTTAACATGACTGCAGAAAAGAAATCAGATTTTGGGAAAAGGGCAGGGCAACTCTATTCTGGAATTTTAATTGCCTCCAGAGCAATGATGGAGCAAGACCCCACTGTTACAATTTCTCCCCTTTTGTATCCTTACAGTTATTCCCACCTGGGGTGCAAAGAGAGGAAACAAAAGGAAGTAGAAAATTATATTTTTCATGAGCTAATCCTGGGAAAGTGATCACTCAGGTTTCCATGTCTCTTGGCAATGAGAATTTAAACAAGGACGGCAATCTTTTGTTATTTTTTGCACAGTCGGAACGCATGCTTCCAGATAACAGGCATTTAAACTGCAATTTAAGAAAAGGAGGAAAACAGTAATCGATAGGTATTCAGGAGTCCTCTCCTCTCAGGACTGCTGCATAGCTCAACACAGTATGCTTCAAAACAGACAGCCCAGATGCAAACCTCTTTGGAAATCCTGAAGGCAAGCAAGATCGTCGGGGGGACAAAAAGAAAAAGAAAACAAACAAACCAAAAAAACCCCTCACAAACCAAAAATAAATTGAAAGCAGTGAGCACAACTACTGTACCTTTACTTTGGGGAGGGTTCTGACTTCTGTCTCGGAGAACATTAATCTGGTAGACAGCTCCATAAGGCTCAAAAAGTTCTTTTAACTCTTTTTCCGACCATGAACGGGGAATCTGTCCAACAAACATCTTAATGGCATCTGGGTCTGGTTGGTCTGAATGATCCAAAGCTCCATTCATCTTGTTAGCTGTGCCGTTACTAGAAAGTGGAAAAGGAGATTAAAAAGAGAAGGCAAGTTAGGAGACTACGCAGTTTTCATGTGCACTAGATGCAGAAGATGATGTCAATTGGCACAAAGCAAGAAAAAACAAATCAGTATTTAATTAATAGCATAAGTATTATGAACAAAAAACAATGCAATTACATTTTTCATTGAGTCTGCTTTTCTCTGCAGGCTGCTGCTTAATGTCATTATATAAGAAGAGAGCAGCACAATGCAAACCGGGACTTTTGCATTTTAAAGCAGAGGATAGCTGCAAATAAGTGCAGATTTCTCTCCATGGCTGTTGTAAACAGAACTGCAGTGAATTCTCACTACACTGGCTACTGGCAGAAATAAGGCAATGCGTGTGTGTGTGTGTGTGTGTGTGTTTTGTAATAAAGTCACATGAAAGGAATATGAAACACTTGGCAATCTGTCAGATGACTAATGCAAGATGCCAGCGATGAATTTGCAGATTGTGTGAAGCATCCATGTGTGCATCAAATTAGTATGATGTTGCCTAGAATGGAAAACACTCCTGCTATGTGGCTGGTTGCTGCCGATTAGTTGCTTACGCTCTTTAAAAAGCAAAAGCAGTCTGGAGAGCTCCAGTTTAAAGCAAATTGTTTATTGCACCCTGCTATTAAAAAAAAAAAAAAAAAAAAGCCACAATTCAAAAAGAGAAAGCAATGGCAAAAATTGCCTACTTTGTTGTGAAAATTAAAATGCTGCTTCAAAAAGTTTTGCTCCCTGCAAAAGGACATCAAATTTTTGAAATTTTTCACACCGTATAAATTGTTACCCTGTATGATCTCCAAATGTACATTTCAGTTCCAAACAACCACACACTTCCTCAGGGGAAAAGAACTTAGTAACAAAAAATAACCTGCTCTGTGAGACCTATGGCATATTATGGCTTAGGAAGAGCTGTACTCTTACAAGGAAAAGAAGTCATTTTAAATACTGAACAAAAGTAAAAATAAAAATTAATAAAAAAAAAAACCTCTCGTGTCATTATTGATAATTAAGGACAGTAATTTCAACTAATTACTTGGCTAGAGATTCTCTAAGTGATGATAATTTTTGGATGCCTTGGTTTCATGAAATAACACTAATGAGATGCGACTTTTAGAGCATTCCCCCCACCTTTCCACCAGGGAAAGGGGGGAAATGGCCTGTGTTCAGCAAGGTCGAAAGTTGATCATTGCAGAATTCAGGCATTTCAGGGCCACCTGCCACATTCAAAAAACTTGTCTTTAATTACAATTTCTCTGTTTGATGATTGTTCAGGAAAGAATGCCCACAGGAAGACTTGGAAGAGCTTAAAATCTGCACATCCAGACAAAAATCATATTTTACATCTGAAAAAAAAAAAAAAATATCTGAGAATGGCAAGAAAAAAACAACCCTGTGTAATTCCCCTGTCTCACAGCTATAACCTGTGCAAAGACAAATTATTTAGTTTTGTGTGTTTCATCTCCTTGCAAGGATAATTTACCTAAACACAATAACATGCCCATATTAACTTTAGCACTTTCCCTGCTTACAGCAGGCAGGAGAAAATTACGTTACAGGCAAATTTTAAACTAGCGACAAGAAGTTTGATCATCACTTGTGAAGTGTCTTCAACATGGATCAGCAGGCAACAGGATTTATCACACTCACTTACTAGACAAAATTCCTGTTGATTCTAGTGGGAGTCTTGCCTGAGTAAAAGACTGAAAGATTTGGTCCAACCTTTTATATCCTGTTTCATGTGCAAATACCCTCTCTTGTCTTACATATACTTTTCATTTTGAAGATGTTCTACAGGTCACAGGCACACCTGGAAAAATCACGATTTCATGCTATATATGCATTTTCCATACATACATAACACTTACGCCAAACCAAACCAACCAACCAAAGAACCACCCCCCAAAATCCCCAAGAAACTGGAAAACCCTGAGTAACTCACTTGAATCATACTCCACGGGAACAACTTTCAGGACTTTCATGGAGCAGTAGGCACCTCCATGACACTTATACCTCTAGAAAATCACTCCATTATTTCTTTCCAATTCCTACTCCTTTATGTAAAACACAATCTGGTAAACAACCTCCCTAGGGGGGAGGTTGAAAAATCCCTAACTTACGGCTTCATATAACTAAGGGAAATGCTTACACATTCTTTCGGACCTGCAAAGACAAGAGAAGGTAGAAACTTATCTGTGCAGCCCCCAGCTTTGCCCTGGACTCAGTCAACTATTTTCTTTCAGAAATCGGCTTCACTTTTTGCTTCATTTATTCTCTATGTTGTTTATATGTAAAAAATGAATTGAGCTAGTTTTTAGATTACATCCTTCATCTATTCCCTCTGTTGAATCCCTTCTGTAAGAAATCCATACAGAATTGCTACTTTAGCCCCAAATTGCAGCAAAGGTCATATTTAATAAAGAATAACAAGTTTATTCCTTTGCTTTTTCCTTTACCCAAACCACCTTTACCACCAAGAGCACCACCATTTCCATTGCTAACAAGCCAATTTTTGGGAAACCACAAAACCAAACACTTCTACCTGTTTTCTCAAGTTAATGACCCCATTAGCATCACGTTCCTGCTTTGAGCTAAAGGTGTAGGCACCAGCCAAGATCTCTTCTAAATCCACAAAATGATTAAGCCCTTTCTTTACTTTGGTGGAACTGAAGTCAAATTACATTGATCATATTCCTTAAATGCTT
Organism: Ibycter americanus; assembly: GCA_035590275.1. NCBI lineage: Eukaryota > Metazoa > Chordata > Aves > Falconiformes > Falconidae > Ibycter > Ibycter americanus. The sequence goes on along the minus strand of JAVJGI010000060.1, from coordinate 66,415,511 downwards.
TATTGGATAAAGATGGCTTTGACTCCAGGCGTAGGCTACCGTACGCTGTGATGTGAAGCTCCAGGGGACAGGTTTTGTCACTCGCTGCCTGAATTAACTTGGGTAAGTCATTAAACTTCTCCGGACTAAATTCCCCCATCCATTGACAGCTCTGTCAATCCCCTAACTCCTTCAGATTTAGGGGAAAAAAAAAAACAAGCGTAACTTTTCTTTATAATCCTTTTCTACCTTACAAAGGTAGGGGTTTCACTGAGCTGCCAACATCTGGGGGAGTTGATAAGCAAGTTCAGCCTGCAGAGAGAGCGCTCATTTCTACAAGTTCAGGTGGGCTCCTTTCTAATTGCATTTCCTTTGATCTCAGTGTGAACTCAGGTGCTCCAGCACTGTAGAGGAGGGATCCCGCTCCTTATCTTATTCTTACGGAAGAAAAGTTACGCTTGTTTTTTTCCCCCCTAAATCTGCACGAGTTAGGGGATTTACAATTCGCGTGTCGAGGAGCACGTGAGCACTGTTACCGCAATGGCACTTGCAGTAGCATCTTCACCCAACGGCAGCGGTAGCTGTAGGACTGCAGCCAATGCAGACAGACTGAACAAGCGAATAAAACAACAGGAAGACGACCATGGGAAAAAAACCTCAAATTTTAGAGATTCTATGGATGTGATCCCTACAGTGTACCTGAAGGCTCCTGAGGAGCACAACTATACAGCACACCTGCCTGGTGAGCTGTCAAGGAGTTTGTTGGGTCAATACAAAATCCAGCCAAATATTCTTGAACCCTCACAAATAATCTCTGCTAAAGATGAATTCCTTATCCTCTCCCAACCTTCACCTTCACCCGATGAACACTGTGCACCTCATAGTTACCAGCAGCTGCAGGGTTTTTTGTTACTGCTCTTCGCCAACACAATGGCTCGCAGAGGAAGCAACTCCTTCCTTCCCCCATCTTCCCCTCCTGCTGTACCCAAGAAATAACAGGGCAAAAGAGAAACCACGCGTGGAACTTTCCAAGAGGAGGGAAAGCAATTCCTGTGAAAGCTTAGGACTATTTCTTGAAAGCACGAGCATACAGAGACAGCTGTTTCTAGAGGACACTAATGAGAACGGGATCCTTTGACAATTACTGTCAGTACCCAAATGATGACATACATTAAAAAAAAGAAGAAAAAAGAAAAAAAAATTTAGATTATGTGGCATGCTGTCTCTACACCGCAGCAAACCTTTCCTCCATTGCCAATTTAGCCCATTGGACTCAGGGGTGACCCGGCACATCATCTTCACTGACAAGGTGTCATCTGTATCGTAGAGAGCAGCCTGAGGGCAGAGATTAAGCCACTGAGTTGCTGGCTGCTTGTGGCTGCTGCCAGAGCATCCTCTCTCTCAATTTGTGCCAATTTTCCTTCTAATAACCTAACTACCATTCCATCATTTCAGCAAGTTGACAGGGCCACTCTTTGAGGAGCTAGAGATTGTTTCAATATTACTGCTGTTTAAGCAGGAGCACCGGAAAAACCTAGTAGACGCCTTCTCTGTTTCTCCCGTTCATATCTGTAATTATAGCAAGACTGCTAAAAGTGAACTGACCGCTAAGGAGAGAGAGGCAGACTTCAGAAACAAAGTCTGGATCAAAAGGAACTCTCTTACATCCATCACTGTTAAAAGCTTTGGTGTTAATCCACGTTCATTTTCAGTAATGAACGAGGTGTCCAGCCAGGTGCTGAAAAACAGCCATCAAATGGGTTTACCTGAGACCGGTTTCCACAATCTGTTTCTAACCCTGCCCAGAACCTTTCTCACTGTTCTGGCTTGGTTAATTCATGTCTCAACCCTCAGCCCATTTCAGTGGTTTTACCGTTTTGCTGGGGATGTGCCCTTTTCTGTAGGAGAACGCTGTACTTCCTCTAAAAGCCAGCGTAACGACAAGAACATGCTAACGAACGGGTTCCAAGTGTAAAGACAACTAAATCCACCCCGGCGCAGAGGCATTTACAGGCATCAGGGTTTTACGATGATAAATATTTACATCCGAGCCTCCCAGTCACTGCCAGGATATCACAGCAGCTGACAAAAGGGACAACACCCATTTGAAAGACTCCAACTGCTGTCAAGAGAGACAAACAAGCATCACCTTACTGTACTCAAAAGATCATAATTGCTGGTTTACGAGCAAATTTTATCTGGAAGGACCCAAAAGGGCTTTATAAACTCATTGTTTAGAAAGAAATGACTTCATCGTAAGGTGACAGACGGCAGCTGTTTAATGACATGGAGCATTATCGTACAACAATTTCAGCCAGGAAGGGCAGAACAATACCATACCCAATTGAAAACTGCAGGGGGTTGCGATTTATAGACACAGAATGTAATTACCTAAATTGGATTTTGGCCAGCAAAATAAGGGCCAGAACCTCTGACAAACACAAAAATAAGCCGTTCCATATTTTTAAGCTGTAAATGACCAGGTCTCTGTCTTTTGGGGGGAAAAAAAAGTCATCTCCAGAAGCTTTCTGGCCCATCAGCATTTTCACAGCACAGTTGCTCGAAAGCAGCTCAAAGGAAAGATGGTGTTTCAAAAATCATTAACTGCTCCTGCTGTAGTGTCTTTTACAGTTCTTGGCAGAACCATTAAACACTACTAATACCAATAATTATTATTAACACATATCCCTAACAGCAGCTGCTAAATGAACCTGACACTGTGCCCAATGAACAAGCAGCATACGGCGGGATGCTTGGTCCTATGCACGCAGTGATGTCTACAAAATAATTTTCTCCAGGCTTCCCTACACCCATCAGTGGGGCTGACAACTGAGTAGCTATAAGACTTGCAAACCTGCCACTCTGCTACACTTGAAGGCCAGCTGCAATTGCAGGAGGGATACCGAAATCCTGAGCTTGCAAAACATTTTCCCTTACTCCATTTTACAGACCCATAAAGCCTTTAACAAAGAGCTGAGCAATTCTTCATCCATCCAGCAGAGAGCAACCACACTTGCACTCACACACGCACATTAACTATGTGAACAATTCTGATGGCTTTTAATACCTGACATCCAATCCTCAGATTTTATTCTTCTTAGTAGCTAATAATACTCAAGTGCTCGTGTAAGCCCTGAATGGTAAATGCAAACATTTTTTTTTTTCTTGTGTTGCCTCCAAGTTGGCAGAAATTATCTGTAAAAGCATAATTTCTATAGACAATGGAGTCCTTTTTACTGCTCTGATAATTTAAAATTCACAGTAGTTTTTCTGGTGAAATCAGTGATGAGCTGTAGCTCAGCTTTGCTAACTCTCTCTGTCTATTCGATCATACAAACTCTGGCAAATCATTGTTACTACAGGGGATACTTGCTTTCTGATTAATTCCAAATTTAGTACATGTGATCGCTTTAATGCCTCAAATGCAAATTTTAGGTCAGGTACAGAGGCAGCATCCTGTCACAGAGGAAAAAGGTTTGAAAAACTGGGGGGAAAAAACCTGTTCCTACCTTGAAAAATGTCTTGATGGGGAAAAAAATTGAGCTGGGAGAAGGAGCAGCAGAGGGAAGTTGCCTTTCAAGCAGGTAGGTCAGCCTGCATGACACTACGGGCAACACAAATTGGGAAAAGTACTGACCAGAATACATACTACAGAAACATCAGAAGACAGCTGAGCCCACCTGACATAAAACACACTATTTTTTAGAGGTATAGATGCAGATCCCTCGTTAGTGTCACAGGAAGAAATCAAGGATACCAAAAGAAATCATAATAAGAGCTATGTTAAAATGCAAATACCTTTTTGGGTCGCAGTGCACTTTGCAGCACATACATACCTTTGTGCTAAGGCTTCTGGACTTCCTAAAATGAGCCCTCAAGAGTCCTGCTCACCAAAGCAAATGAGAGAGGGTCTGTCCCTGCCCGCCTGCAACCTCCCCCGTGCTCATTTCTAAACACCGTAGAGGCTGGTGGCTCTTCAGCTGCTCAGCCTCTGCGCTGCTGCACCACCTCCATTACAAACCAGTTTGATTTAAGGCTGGGGTTTCAACCTAAACCCTGTGCATCCCTTGTATACATGTTTAAAACTACCAAATGGTGTTATTTTCACGTCCTACTTTTAGTAATGCTTCCTAGAAGTGTACAGCCAAGTAATGGTGACTTTGCAAAAGCTTTGTACATCTGCTACATCGCACCTCCACAAAAACTTTACATTCAAATACAGCTTCTAAAAAAAGAGATGTCCAACATGTCTCAGATTGTCTTACCGCTGGTGTACGGACCTATTTTTTATCAAGTAAATTATTTTTTAGAACATGTAGTAGTGCTTAACGATGTGTATGTGCTGTACACAGACACAAGTGGAGCAACTCGTACGAGTTAAAATATATGTAAACAAGAGAACGGATGACTACAAAAGTGAAGACAAACACGGAGGAAGAGGCTTGGGTTTTTTTGAAGTCCTCTATTTTGGAAACCAATTAAGTATCATTGCTAGTTCATCCAATAGTGGAAGCAAACAATTAAGCACACCATCTGTACAGGTCTGAACTGGGTAGCATCTTTTTGTTTATGCTGATAAAACTTATAATGGTCTACTTTCAGTATCTTTAAGGACTTGCTTACACTAGCCTATAGGTTTTACTGAACTGAAATTAGTAGAAGCTCAACAGCCAGCGACAGACTCCTGCCCTTTAATGGCCGGAGAAAGCCAAACCCACCCCTGACCACCTTGAGTTTGTTTCCCCTCTTGTTCAAGTATGGATGAGGATCACAAATCTCTAGGAATATATGCTAAGAATGACTAAAATAAGTGGCTTGGAAATCTAAACTAAGAGGCTGTGTATTAACCTCCAGCTTTGTTCTCCCAGGCTGTCATGTAGGCTTTGGGAACTAACTAGTTCAAGGCTAGATGAAGTCCGCCAAGCAATAATGACCTGCAACATAAAGCTCAGCTTAGGCAACCACCCAATAAATCCTTTTTGCTTTCTGGGCAGAATTTGTTCTGTACATTAAACCCTCAAACAAGACTGGGTCTGTCTTCATCAGGTGTAAGGCAGGTGCATTTCTAACTACACAGCAGCAGCAAAGTACCACAAGAGTTCAGACATGCCCAATAAATACCCAAGTTAGGAATTTTACATATGTTTTCTGATGGCCAGCTCCCAGACGGGCATCTCATTTTGACCCGGAGAGCTTAGCATTATCAAAGGCTTCTGATTTATAGTTTTTCTGTCTCTAAACTGACCTCTGTTATGGCAGGAAGAGAACCCTGGCAAATCACAAATACGATGCTCATGAACAACGACTGCAACTTAACTGTTCCACTCTTGCGCTCCTCACCAAATTTTTCCTTTGTCATGTCTTTGGGGCAGAGGCTGTCCTTTTGCATAAACATCTGTGCTATGTCTAAAAGGGACTCACACTCCAAAGGAGTTCTCTCTCATTACTGTTAAGTTGGACAGTAACATGAAAGAGTGCTCATGTACTTGCACAACTATATTGTAGTTTTGGAGCACCAACTGATATATTTTTTCACGTGAAATTGAGTCTGAAATAGCTGACTGTTCAGTATTAACGGTGTGGATTATTAATGCCTTGCTTTACTGATTACACGTATTTGCAATGAAGTATACTTCTTTCTGTGTGGCAGGAAACATTTATCGGTATTACTTTAAAAAAGGAAAAAAAAAGTATTTGATTACACCCAAATGCTTGTATATTTCTGACATGTCAACAACTGAATTAGAATAGTACCAGGCTTTTAAAATTCAGGACATGTAGGACCATCTGTTTTCTTGTCAACAACCTCAGCCTCTCTCTCCACATTCCAAACACTTACTGCTCCAAATTTACAAAGTTGTACTCAATTCCCTTTTTCTTTTGCCCCTCCCCCCCAAAAAAAAACTTCAAAGGCAGCAATGAAGGGTTCAAAAATATTTTTTTTTACTTGATAATTGTTGACGTGACTATTTCAGCAAGTTTTATGTCCAGGCTGGCAGTTATCTGCAAGTTCGTATGAGGTTTGCAAGGACTTACCTAGTTTATGGCAAACTGTGTCCTGGAGTTGGGGCTGGGGGGGATGGAGGGCACGGGAAAGGTATCCTCCAAACATTTGTTTTGAAATACAGACATCTCTGTGTGCTAAAGTCAACCAGTTGTTGCAAGAAGTAATTTACAGTCCAACGTATCTCAAGACGGGCACCCACGGGTGTACACGCGCGCTCGGACCCGCTCCCAGCGGAGCTCCATGAAGCACAGGGAGCTATTTCCATAGAGCCCAAAAGCATATGTGTAAAGAAAGGGAGGCCAGCGGCTCACGCCTGACATGGCTGCTTCCCCTAAATAGCTTCCTTAAAAAGGGAATGGAAGATCACAGCATTGCTCGTATTAAGGGCACAGCCAATTTCAGTTAGCTGCGCTTATTTATGTGCGATCTCAAATAGACAATTAAAGCAAGCTGTGACATTCAATTTTCTTACTTAAAACAAAATATCCTCTCAAGCTCACCCATGCTCCCCCCTTTTACAAATCTGAATATAAGAAAAGATTATTGTCCAAAGTGTGATGCAATTGTAATTTTAACAAGTTGAGCATCATTATAGCAAAATCCCCCTCAGCTGATTTTTTTTAAACCATTTCTTCATTTTTTTGACACCACATCTGGCATATAGAATACAGATGATCATTTGTTTATATATCTGTCTAAATGCCTTTTCCAAACACAGCCAGATGGAGCCTTTCAAAATCAAATTAATTTCAGATTAATTCACTCTGGACCCAATCCAGTTTCATGACTCTATGCTTTGAGGCACCATCTAAACTGATTTAGAGTCACGAACTTAGAGAGCTCAAGTCCTTAGGTATAGAGAAAAAAAAAAAAAATCATTCTTGCATACTGAAAAAGTCAGCAAATCAAAAGAGTCCATGATCATAAGTTTGGGTTGCTTCAAAAAAAACCCCAAACCAACCTAAGAATGCATTGGTCTATATAGTCCCAAAATCATATATAAAAACCCTCCACATTTCATCCCAGAAAAATCACTCTAGAATTTACATCTTCGATGCCTCCCTTGCTGAGGCAAATAAAATGTATTGCTCTAATTAAAAAGCAAAATAAAACAAGTCTTGTTCTAAACCTTGCCATAAGCAGCAGTCATAGAAAGATAGGAGACAGGTAACAAAAATCTCCACTGCAATGGATTTATCTAAGGAACTATAAACAAATGTAGCCTACAAACACTGTGGGCTTGCACACTGTCAATCCTCTATGGATGCCTTTATTATCTCACTTGTTTCAATTGCAATTTGGGTTTCCATGGAGATGTAACAGTCAACTCTGGAAAATTATAAGATAAATGTCAGGCAGTGATAACGGTGTTAATGAAGCTTCATTGACAAGCAGAACTATGCTTCAAATAATAGGCATATTTCTATTAGCATATGTATAACCTGTCCAGAAAAAGAAAGAAAAAAAATCCCAACAACAGGGAAAGACAATACTAAAAAATTAAAATTAAATTGTGCACATAGAAGATACGAGGCACACAGCAAAATGTTGCGTGTACGCAAAACGATGAACTCCTAACAAACAGAAGAGATGTGGGTTCGAAATTTAATCGCCTGATTCCTCTTGAAATTTTGGCACTCAGCTAACACACTGAAAAAGCACTTTGCTGACACGCGCAGACACACTTTTGCATGGTGTGACTCTTGTTTCCTTACAGCGCGAGGCTGGAAGGATCTGCTTCACAAGGCACTTTAAAGCGTGCTATTTTATAATGCGCAAATACAGCTGCAGCGAGCTGTTAGAAAGATGCAGACCTCAGTGGAAACACTAATAGCGTATACAGAAACACAGCACATGCTACAAAGCTCTCGGGTATCGTACGTGCTCAGATGAGGGTGGCTGGTCCACTACATCTTGGTACATGATGGATTTACCGTGATACTGCTGGGGCAACAACCGTGAGCACTTCGGACTACAGCATGGTGCGGTCTTGACCTGCTACCGCGCTAACCAAGCCTGCAGAAAGCACGGGGAAGCTGCCAGTCGTCTGTGAAGGACTGCAGCCAACTTTTTACCTGCCACATGTGGAAAGGTTTTGATGAACTGGAGGTCAAAGAGATGACCAAGCTGATTTCTGCAGCGCAGAGGAAAATGCAGACCAACACGCTTTATTTCAATGCATCAAGCGTTCCGTTTGCGCAGGGTGGACTTTGACCAGTGGCCAGGGGAAGGGGAAGGAGTTTGGCTATTCCAGTACTTGAGGTTTCATTTTGGCAGTCTATCAGAAGCCAGAAGGAGTAGGGCAGGAGTGGAGCAATCTCAGCCCAGAGGACTACAGGGCAATTTTTGCAGGTGGATAAAATGTGCTAAGATATTCGGTGCCTATTCATTAGGCAGCATTGCCTCTGGCTGGAGAACCAAGAAGTACTAGAGGTTGTTCCCATCTATTCTCACCCCACTATTTGGCCTTGGGAATTTTAGTCCCTTGCCTGTCTTTGCAACTCTTTCAGGTAGAGTCAATCCTCCTGTACAGTGTCTTGGAAAACAGGGTTCTGTTATTAGCTGAGCCTTAGAGAAGCCGCAGGTAAAATAATGAAACTGAAAATCAGAATCAGGCTTGGTGTAGTGGCAGAGGAGGGTGAAATCTTAAACATACAAGCAAATAAAGAAAAAAATCTTTATCACTCCCAAGGCTTGGAGGTAAAGCATGTGGGCAGGCAAAACTTTGGGAATTGCAGGGAAGCTCTCAGATCTTACTGGAATGAATAATCTTATGAAACTGTAGCTCAACTGAACATCTGCATGCAGGTCAGGAGACAAGCTGACTTTGTCATTTAAATGGAAAATATATCAGGGATGTGGGGTTGAGGGCAGAGTTGTTGTGGGGTTTTTTTCCCCAGCTCTCTGCAGAACACCTGTGTTCCTCCTACCTCTTCTAAATTCTGCCTGTTTAGTAAAGGAAAACATCAATGTTGTCTGGGAAATACTTCCCAGTTCCTCAGAGGGGAGTCATCTTCAGCCAGTCAGGTTCTGGGGGGCAGAAAAGGGAGCTGGAAAAGTGCCCAGTCTTTCTGTAGAGCAGACCTGAGCTCTGGTCAGATTGCTGAACAACAACAAAATCAATAGAGGGTTTGTTTTTCAAGTTGTATTACAAGGAAGCTTAAAAAAAAAATAAATATCCAAGTTTCCCTTTTCTGAATCTTCTAACTTCTCCTCAACATAACATACTAGAAAAATCTAAGTACCTCATTACATTGCTACTAAAATGTCAATAGTTAGAAAGTGATTTTCCCCAGTGACTTTCAACATACTTGTAACTCACTCTAGTGCTTTGGGGGGAGGGGGGAACCCCCCCAAAACCTCGTATTACTGGTAGTTGATTCTATGTTACAGCACAAGTACCCCTACCAGCTTGACGGAAGACAGAATAACGGGTTAAGCTGGAGCCTGGCTTCAACTTCAGCTGGGCAAGCCATACACACTACTGCTAGCGTCAAATGGTGGCAGAACCAGGTCCCACCGGATACACCACCACTACCACATGCAACCACGACACATAGATTACGGAAGAGAAACTGGCGGTGAAGCCAGAATACTAAGCAATTTTTAATGAAAACAACACTGCGCGTGCTAGATGGAAAGCACTGCCCTGGATGCACGGTGGAACGGGCCACCTTGTCTCCATTTCGCACTCGATGAAATCTCTAAATCCCACTGCAATGTGTGCCCTAAGCTCTTCAAAGAAGGATTCATTTTCCTCTGTATTTTCGGTTACCAACAGTTATACTTTTACATCTGAAGAGAGAGCAGTTATATAAAAGGCTAAGTAGCAGCGGCACACAAGTAGTCAACCACAAACCTGAGCCTTTAAATTCAACTTTCATTACAGTATAAGACTTTATTTAGTTTCTTCTTTTTACCCTATTAGTGCAAAAAAGTTATTTTGCTCCGCTGGTTACACTGTTCTTTTGAGGCTCACAAGAAAACACATCATTAGGAAAGGAGCAACTCCCCCTTCAAAGGTATTATTCAATGAAACAAAAAAGACAAAAACCCTCAGAAAATCCAGTTTACATTTTCCTAATAAACATACCATGAAAAATCCTGACAAAACCATGCCCTAACGCACACTCTTCCCCAGTCATATGGCAGACATTTATGGGGATGCTTCCGACTTCAAAGATAGACTTCCATCCTCTAGCTGCGAGTTTCCAGGGCGCTTTGCGCAAACGCAGCATTGGGAAAGCAGCAGAGCACTGCCATTCAGAATGTGTTTGCCAAATCGACGGGAAAATACATCTTGAAAAGCTGCTGAAAACCATGTTTTTAAGGTCATGGTAAATACTTGCAGAAGGAAAAGTTTAAAAGGATGAGGTAAGTTCTTAACTGTATATTTTGGACAAAAGTTTATCCTAGTGGGTTATTATTTGCTCTGGAGGTTTTACTCACAAGCGAAAATGAACACAGGTCTTGGGGACTTGCTGGTACTTTTCCAGAAGTAGGAAAGGAGGAGATGGGAAAAAACAGGAATACCATCCACATTCCTTTGGCCTTCCCATGATGTACAAAGCCTCTTAACTTCAATAGCCTTGTGCAACAGAAAAGGTAGTTAAACACTTGTGGATGTGTTTTTAAGCTCCCTGTAATGTGCTTGACCTGTGGAAACTTGGCCAGCTCAAGTTTGGCTGGCTGTCAGCAGCAGTGTGAAATGCAGTGTGATTTATAGAAATCTCTGTCATCACACCACAGGGTTAATTTCTTTCTTTCTTTTTTTCTCTTTCCCTCCTTCCCCTGAAAGTGGAAAACTCTTATTTGTGATGACAAGTCTTTGGAAAGCTGGAGGATTAGTAACACCATGTGGTTCCCTAAGATCTCTAGCTCTCTTCCAACTGTTTTTCCATAGAACCGCTCTCTGTACAATCATTGGCATCTTCACCCAACAGATGGGAAAAGGGAAGAAACCTGCCCTGGGGCAGGTTGGGGAACCTGGATGCTGCCGATGGGAGAATACAGACTTGAAGCTCACAGATCTCAATTACTTGATGCAGGAAACGGAGGGGAATCCAAGCATCAAATATGGGATTTTAATACTATGAACATTTATTTTAATGACTTGAAGGCTGAACCTGCTGGGCTTGTCCCTGTAAGTAAGAAATACGGAGAAAAAACACGAAGCCTGAATTTTCATTCTGCCTGTCACCACTGAAGAACTGTGGACTTGTGCTCATTTTGGTTTAATGCAGGGAAGGATATCTGTACCTCATGCCCATGCCATCACTCACGATAGACAGCAACCAGCTGGGCAGCAGGTCGGCTATGAAGACCAAACACACAGCATCTACTCGAGCGATTTCAAATTCATTGAGAAGGGTATTAGTTACAGATTTATTTTAAGGCACATCAGTTTTCTATAATCATCCTTCAGAGAAGATGAAATCCGACTGAAGAACACAACAGGGAAGTGTTTCCAGCGGTAAACAGCAAAGGACTATGCAACAAAGCAAGGTGTTTCTCAGTCACACTCTTTCACAAGTCTCTTCCCCTTGCTGTGCTTATCTCCCTCACCTTTGAATCGGTACATCATGTCCCCATCCCAGCGAAGAACTCTGAAACACTCAAAACACTATATAAATATTGAACCATTATGTTATTAAAGACAAAAATCACACTTTCATGATATACTTTTTTCTTTTAACTTGATGCAATCCTAATATGTCTTTTAAAAGCAGTATTTGCAAATTATGCAATATAGTAGAAGCACTTTCCAAAGCCACTATTACTATTTGCATTGCAGGAGCATCTCCGAGGCCCCAAACAATGCTGGCTGCTTTTTAAGTAGCAGACCTAATTTTATTACTAAGCCCAGATGTTTCCCTACTATTTTCACGTGTTAGGAAACACAACGCCCTCTCAGAGTACTTTAATAGGTGGTTAAGAAAAGCAGGGGAGAAGGGGGGACAGCAGGTCTGAGCTCACTTAGCCTGCAAAGTCAGGAATTTTTAATCTACTGTTTTCTACCAATTACCTTCATTAAGGAGCCCAAGATCTTGAATGCTGCTTTATTCCTCTGTGCTTCCACCTTTCTGTGACTGGATTGAATGTCAACACAGTTGGCTAAAACAGCTAATGCTTTACTAAGAAGGGTCAGAGGATCTTGGTATTAACATCAAGAGTTTCCTGAACACAATGGGAATGTATTCCCTGAAGTTTCAAGGTAGAAGGGCCAGCTCACATCTTGCATTGCTCCATATTTTCTAGTCATTTATCCAGTATATCTTTTGCTATTCTTTCGTGTTTAATTTCATGATGCATCCTCGGACAGGGTTGCATTAGGCTGAGATGCTATTTAAAACTACCTTGAAATATTAGCAGCTATATAACATTTGATTGGTAGAAGACAAACAGCTGGGTATGAAAATTAGTACTAGCTTTTACATAAAAGGCACTACTATTTATTAAATTTTAATTGCCTAGGGCACTTTTATGAACAACAGGGATTAACAAATATAACGTACACAGTACATTTGTGTATGTAACATGGAGAAAAATCAAGCCTGACAGCGTAATTTTGCTTATTTCAGACCTCACATGGAAAAGGAAACAGGCTACCAGAAGCTTTTTCCCTTAGCCATCGGAGCGGTAAGAAGCTCAGAGTCAGCAAAGGCAGTGCGCTTACGACTGCAGCGTACGCACCCTTGCCAGTTAAATCAAAACTATACCTCCTCGAGGAGTCATTTAGTCTAAATCACAGCTTGTGATTTCTCATCTTACATGGTCAATGCGTCTGCATTTCTTAAAAATGGGGATATTAGTGGAGGTAAGATTGAGACTTCAGGAGAACTGGTTTGCTACCTCTGTTCTACGAGCGCTGCAGAAATGTACACAAAGCTTTACAAATGACCTCATTTTTACCAGGAAAGGACAGCTCAGCTGTGTTCTATATTCTTCTGAACTGAGAGGAAGGCCCCACAGCCAAACTGTCATGTCTAATCATCGTGCTGCTTGAGAGTGTTTAAAACAAACAACTTTTTTTTTTTTTTCTTTTCTTTTTTTTTAAATAAAAGACCGTGGAACAATTGTAGTGTTTTGAGAGAGTGGGAGCTGCGTTTTCTGTCATACAACCGAGACATCAGAATCGCAGTTTTACACTGTCTGATGAATGAGCCTTATAAGGATAAATTTTCACCTCATTAATGATCTGAGCTGATTATTCCCTCCCCCCGCTTTTCCTTTTAGGTCATGGATCAAATGTGACCCACTTTCCTTGAATGCTTTCCCAACATCTATTTTTCCCGTTACAGCAGAAAGCCAGTTGCTAAGGACACGTTACAAAGCAACCACGCAATCACAAAATACCTGCCCCCCAAACACATGCATGCTTTTCTTTTCCCCTGCCTTTACAATATTTCCCCCCCTCTCAGCATCTACTCTGAACAAGATCCTGCTTTACATTCAGGAAAGCCAACAACACAACTGCTTATAAGGACAAGCTTAGCACGAGAATAGGATTTTCTAATGACTACAGAGACTCCTGGGGCCCTTCATATTTAAAAAAATATAAAGGCAGCAGCCTTGGTTTTTAATTACTCCTAATTCTAAATCTCATGGCCTTAAACACAATAGCTCTTTCAACTCGGAAAAAAAATGACACTAATCAGTAACAGAGTCCCCTGTGCAACCTGCTAGTCCTCCGATGGCATTGCAATGTTTGCACTGTTATGATTTTTCAAGGTTGACCAATGAGTCAGCAAAGCCAAGACGACTTAAAAGCATTAAATCATGCAACTAAAATGGCTTTTTCACATACAGCGCTGGATAGATTGCAATTAGCAAGGGGAATCAGTACAAGGCAAATATTGTAAGAGCAGAGAGAGAGACAAATAGGGAATTAAAGGAGATGGTGTTCATTTTGGAACAAATGAGCCCCAGATGTTGAGGTATTTGTGGTTTAATACAGCCCCTCTCACCAGCCAGGTAAGGAATGTAATTAATGTAAAAAGCATTAAAGTTCAGTTGCTGAGGCTCAACAGAAATGAAATGAAGATTTAATTTGTCTGCCCTACTTCCCTCTGAGTAGCTTGCTAATATTCCTACTTGGTGCAAAGTCCTGTGAAATGGAAGACTTGTGTTGCTCTGCAGCCCCTTCTACAAAAATCCTTCTCCTCGGCATTTGTAAAAGAAAAGATGTCCCTCCGAGTGTCTTATCGAAAAATTAAATGTAAATACGTAACAAGCAGCTACTTGGATTTCCCTGACTGTTTCAATTTTCCATGTTACTTATTACACTTCCCGGTAGCTTCGCGTAACACCTTGGTGTTCCTTTCTGTAACCAATACCTCAGTTCCTCTAGCAATTAGAGGTACACCGCATGATGAAATTTTTCTTGTGTCTAGATTCACATTTTACTTATAGTTACAGAGTGGACAAGATTGAGGATTTGGTCACAACCCGCAATTCTACCTCATAACACCCACTTTTTCTCCACAGTACATCCACAACACACTTTCTCCTAACTCTTGTACAGATGACAGAAATCCTATCTGCAATGGGATTTTCCAGTTAGCAGGATGGTGAACCCGTCCATCAGAGCTGAATCGCACCACTGACGCTATGGAAAGATTAGAGTGACCAGCATCCAAACAAAATGAACCGTAAATACAATTACTGCTGAACTATCAATAAGTAAACTAAGCATGGGTTTCTAGCGGTGGCGGGCTAAGTAACAGCCTCCTGAAACAAAGAATAAAATCCTGTTGCTTGCAGGAGTCCCTGAATTCAGACACAAAATCTCTCATTTTGGACTACAGGAACAGAACCATTAGCTTTCACTGAAAAGCAGACTTTTACTTTCAATATTGACTGAGCTGTCCACAAGAAAGAAGAGCCTGACGTATCACCAAGGCTTCCAGGCACCCCAAAAAGAAAGTCCATCGAGCTCCTTAGATGCACACTGAAAGCATGGACGGGGTCCCTAGGGGAAATTCAAGGCAAAAGGCATCATCTGGAGCAGGCAATCAAACCTTTTTTTCTGGACATTCAAATAACTTTCTACAAGCTTGACCACATTTTCTTCTGCACAGATGATTCCACCAAAACCACATCAAATATATAATAATAAGGAAGGCAACCATGCTGCCTGGCCCTCATTACTGCTTAATTTCTGGACAGTACTCCAAAAGCAGAGTTAAGTGACAGCAACTGGCTCCTAGCATCATGTTTTATCATTTTTGAACATTTCTGGGATTCCCCACTAGCTCTCTTCCAGTCTGAATAACTATTCCACAAAAATAAATGTGCTGTATGCTGTTGTTCTCTTTTGCTCTTTCCTATTTTTGTCAAATTGCTTTCAAGGACCTCTGATATACTCCAGCTACCGCTGCTTGTTGCTCCTTGGCTTAACTTCATAAGAAGAAACACACAAGTCAGATGCAGGAAAAAAGTCATCTTATCCTTCAGTCCTTCCAGTAGCCAAGGCAGAACTGTCCTCTGGAGTGCACTGGTTAACTGCTCGCTTGATGAATTCTGAAAGACACTCCACTTCCATTTCCCCCATTCCCCAACAGTGGCTGAGTTCCCAACAGAGCTCGCGTGCAAATCACCGTAAGGACAGCTAGGCATCAATTTTCCTACTCTGTTCTAGTCTGGAATGTCAGGCAGCAGCATTCAGCTCCTCCATTTTGGTTTTTAGTGCCTCACATCATCATTCCACTGGTATATACAAGCAGTGACTGTTTTCCAAAGGCAGACATGGGAAGGCAGGTTACAATGCAGGGAAGAATACTCATTACTGTAAATTAAAATCCTTACACAAATCGCCAACAGTGAAACAATCTCCGCTTCAATTACGTGGTTAGCTAGCACATCAAGCCTTTTCTTGCTTTGGCCAGAAATACTGAAGCCATGATTGATCTAATCTGTAATCATGTTGTTTATTTCAAATTAGAGATAATATAAAAAGCATAACAGTCTGTATGTATATATTCATAGCACCGCTGCAGACATCCAAAAGGAACTCAATTTTATCTTCGCTGCTTTGCATTTTAGTCTCATTTCTTCCCTTTTACAGTCTATAGTAAATACAATATTTGCTTTTAGAGTTCTGACTCTCCAGGGATTATAAAGGAAAAGTACTTAACACAGAGATTATCTTTCTGGTGTTGCATTGTACGAATGGAAATTGTTACATTAATGGCGCTATACAGTTATATGCAAACACCATTAAGTACCTCTCCAGAAAACCGAAGGAAAGGGAGTGATGCACTCCAGCACAGTTCTGCTTGGACTTGCAAGTACATTTGTGTTCCTCCTTCCCTCACTATGCAAAGGATTCTCTGGAAAGGAATTTCCAGCCTGTCTTCTTCTTTCATTAATTCTTTATAGCCTGCATTAAGAGCAGCAAGAAATATTAATACTAAGGAAGCACAGGCACATAAAGCAGTCAATTCTCTAGGCTTGCAAGGTCTATACCATCAGTATTAAAATCTCCCACTGAAATTCTGCCCAATTTACATCATCAGCTCAAATCAGGACCCAATTTCACACCTACAAACCCTAATCTTGGGTGTGTCTGCTTTGGGTTTAAAAGCATGCAACAAACTGCTTTCAAACAGACCAAGACTCACTGTTAATATATAATACTTCATTATTATTAATATTACGTGATTAACATTATATAATAAATAAATACTTCATTCTGTTATACATTTCTCTTCCTTCACGGGTTTAGGACTTATTTTTAGCTGCTTTAAATCAGGATAGGTCAGATGTATATCTGCTAATGAGTATTGGTAATTAAGGTTTCAAACCACACAGCAGCAATCCAACACTTTCATGTTGCTGATCTCTCTCTAAATATGTGTATGTTTTCAAAGCAATTTCTGAGAGTCCTTTTTGGTTTAATTCCATTAAGTTCTTCAAGACTAAAATTACTGGTGAGAGCTCAAAACATCACTAAGCATAGATTTTTCATGTCAGATTTTTGTTGCTTTTATTCTTTGAAAATTTTTCTGTATATTAGACTTTCACTTATCACAAAAATTTAGAAATGTATAGCCTGAGACTGTAACTTCCCAAATTTTGTATTTTGTAATGCATTAAAAAATCAAGAATATAAAAGCTGCTTAGTAGTAGTAGTAGTAGCAGCTGTAGTAGTAGTAATGATGATGATGATAATGATGATGATAAAAATGATAATGATAATGATTATTATTAGTATCAGTATTTATTTGAGTGTTTAAAAATACTACAGCAAGAACATTTGCCTGTGTCGAAGAAGCTTGATTCAAAAGCTTGGCAAAACTTACTGGAAAAGCTGCAATCATAGCTCAGTTACTTCTGTGAAACACTTTCGGAAAACTCAGCATATCTCACTTTTCCCTCCTATAAATTGGAGATATCTGTCTAGCTTTGTCAACTGCTTTAAAAGAGTATGTGAGAAAACTGGGAGTTCTACAGGTACAGAAAATGTGAAGGAATGTAGCAAGAAATGCACTCCTTTCCCATAGATTTCAATTTAAGTTGTTCATAGGAATTGGACAGGCCTCCATGAGCAGGTCTGTTCAGACATAATTTCATTTGTATGTGTCTGCAACCTCCTGCACAGTGTAGAAAATAACGAAGAAAGGAAAGAAAGCCTCAGCATGATCCTGAAATTAATTTTCATGATAGGAGCAATTGAGTCCATCTACTAAGGTACTTATAATTACATTACACTGTTACTTGGAAGAAAAACGGCCAGCTATATTCTAAGAAAATATTAACCCCATCAGCCCAATCACAAATCACTACGTTTAATGTATTCTTCCTTTTATTAACACCCACAAGGTGCCCATTAGAGGCACCTTCACTGCTATCCTAAATCACTTCTAATTATCAGACTAGCACAAACACAACAGAAATGTTACTCCATGTCTTCCAATGAAAGGCTCTTTGCTGTCCAAAAGACATGTCAGCACTGGATGATTTAGTCCATGATTTTGTTTACTGCCTTCAACTTTCATTAGTGTTAAAAGCGCTAAGATTGTTTCCCTGACTGCTGAGATTTCCTAGGAGAGCAAAACCACGTGGATACTGAATCCTGCTCTGCCTGCAACAGGCCAGGGAAGCAAAAAGGTGCTGGGCTGAGAGGCAGGGTGCAATCCCCCACACCTTTGCTGTTTCAGGTCGCATTATCGCAGCGCCGGCTTTCCAGGGAAGGGAGAGGGAAAGGGACGGGGGCCGTGCCCCGTGGCGCTGGCAGAGCCTGCCACCTCTCACTCCTGCCTCGCCATCTCGCCCGTCTCCCGAGCCGGGTTTGGGTGAGGCTCAAGGCTTTCCACTCATCCCACATCCCTGCCATCCCACAGCAAAAAAAAGCACTAATTTAAATGCATTAAGTGCTTGAACTGGTTATTTCACTCCTGGTAAGCTCTTTCATTGAGGTTTTTGTGTTCTAAAAAATGACCAAAATCGACACTTGATACATTTTTAGTAAAACATGTATCGTTCCCTGATTTTAGCTCTAAGCTTTTGACTAAGTTTTCAAAAAACACTAGGAGCATTTCACAGGAGTAAAACCTTGTAGCTGAAGACGACAACTGTTTCCTAAAATATCAGTCACCACAAAGTTTATACATGTTTAATACCATTCAGACACATATTAATATCCTCTCAAACTAAAATGAAGCAGCAAAGTGTGTCATCAACATACTACTAAAAAGAGGGAATTAAAATACTTAATCTGGTGTTTCACTCTTAGAATGTTTGTGTGCAAGGGCATGACAAGCCCCTGTGCATCCCGACCTCATCGGATCTGCTTTGAGTTCAGGGTTGAAGCAGATGACCCCAGAGGTCCAAACTTTTGGATGTTTACTCTGTGCCTAGACATCAGGACACAGAAGAAAATTTGCTGCAAGTGGAGGAAACGCTTTAGGAAATAAAGTATATTTCCTTGGAGGAAATGGATACTTTTTTTCCATAGGACTTGACATACATTTTTATTTGTAATACTGTTTATTCCACAGAGGTGGCATGACGCATAAGTGAAGCCTGACTCCACAACCCAGAAAAGGTGGTACAGAGAATGTTCCCTCCATCCCCCACAACGCTTCAAACTTCCAGCACTTGGCATTTCAACCCTGTGACCACTGCTTACCCAGCACAAGTGTACCGCAATTTGCCCAGTGGTCAGGGAGCCCACGATACCCATCCCATCATGGGATGCAAGAGCTGGAATTTCTGGGGATGGTAATAATTTTCTCAGACTTCAGATGCATCGTAACTCTTCTGTTTCTCAAACTATCTATCCATACCACAGATGTAACGTACACCTTCTGTTTAGAAGCCCTGCACTTGAATCATTACCATGACACAGACAGGTAAGAGATTCTACAGATTCATTATACAGGAATTGTACTATGGTATTATATTTTACTAGGGGAAATGCAAACATTATTCTGCTAAAACTTCTCTGTGCCATTCTGCAATGTTGTTATTAACATGCACATCCAACAATAAAAACTTATGGGCATTCACAAGCAGTTGTTATATAATTTATGAGACAATGATAAAGCTGTACACTATAATCGTAATTTGACAAAATAGGAAAAAGGGTACAAATTAAACTAAAATCTGTTATTTAAACTATGATGAGGTACCCAAAAAAGTCGTTTGCTACTAAAATGGTGCAACGGGTGCACATGGAAATCCTGAAATCAAAAAGCCAAACACTGAAGTCAAGACCATTGATTTGCATCTCCTCACTCTACATTGGAATGAATGATTAAAAGCTTATATTTGAGCTGACATATTACATAACCAAGTATATGAAAGAATACTGTAGCGCTTCCTGCTCTCACTGCCCTGAAATTGGTGGGTCAGAAAAAGGAGGAATCCAGATCCCCAAAGCATCTCATTTTGATTGCAAACTAAAAACTTGACTTCCACAACCTCCTTTTAGCATTCATCAATACTTCACAAGAAATGATAAACGATTTCTAGACTGAAGCCATTCCTTGAAGTCAGTAACTAACAACCTATGCAATTCAGTAACTCTCTTTCACCTCTATTTCTCCAGGGCTGGCCTTCAGCAGGGAAGAAAAGCAAGCTGCCAGAGAGTTGACTCTTCTGGAGCCTGTGTAGTACATGCAGTTCACGGGCCAGCCCATGCTTCAGTCCAGAAACAGCACCGTGAGGGAATGCATTCCCTAGCCTGATCTATTTGAGCAGCCTGGGAGCCAGGAGAACCATCAGAGTAGCTGTATTCCTTCTGCACACAAACAACATGGACACCTCCTGTATATATAAACAAAAGAAGGGTGTATAAAAAGTGTTTTCTAAATATGATTTTGTAATCTGGTTCCACTTAGAATACACAGTACGTTCCAAAAGTGAAAGAATATATCTACTTTTTCAAAACTGAAAGGCAGTGATAACATATTCGCATTTAATCCGTTGCATACGTTTTCGACGCCTTGTTGGCACGATATCCAAATAAATATTTATCACTGTAGTAAACCTTCCCCTTGTTGTTGGTTAGACCGTAAACCCAAACCATACCTTAGAAAGATCTAAACGACAAAGGAGCATCTCAGCAGTTTACTATGCATGGAAGCAAGTCAAGCAAAAACCAATGCAAGCATCTCCCATACAAACAAAAAGGTGGTGCCATTCACTTTAAACGTGCTTCTCTTGGCTTCTGAAGCACCACTTTGCGGTTCTCCTCTCGGTCCCTCGTTGCCTCTTTGCCAAATGTAACGCATAGTTATAAAACGTTAAAAAAAGCAGCAAACCCACTACCACCAACCAATCAAACAACCTAACACTGCGTAAGGGGGAGGACAAATAGTGGAGTTAGATGCAGCAGCTTGCTTTAACTGTCTTTTTGCTCTTGGGAAAATGCAATAGTGGCTTCTGAATATTAATTGAATAAGGAGCCGTGCAAATTCCAGCTGTTGCCCGTGCAAATGGGTATGGAAGAAGGGTGTTTTCTCAGCCCGCTGTTTAATTTCTGGACTTCCAGAAACTCTGCACATATGTAGCCTTGCAAGTTGCACGATTTAATTCTGTAATCCATCTGTGAAACTCCAGCTTCTCTGACTCCAGTGGCACATCAACATTATGGAAACTGTAACTAGGCTAAGACACATATTTAACGAGGCTCTCCTCCACATGTTCTGGTTACACATGGCAATAAAGGGACCAGGTTGCCAACAGAAGAACATACGATGCAAAACCCATTTTGGGCGGCTATGTTCAACCAAGTTGAAAGGCCATCAGGCAAGTTTACTGGACCAGTGCAGTGCGTTCCCCTGATTTTCATGGGGTTTACTACCGAGTTACTTCAACACGTGCTACACACTTCAACGCAAGTCCTCACTGTAGATGGCAGTCCTGTACCACCAGCACCCTGGAGCAGTGATGTCCAATATAAAGGTTCACTTGGAAGGACGGGGAAGGACATCACAACTGGGGACCACTTACACCCAGACTTAGTGTCAAACCTGAGGGAGCACAAATTGGGAAGAAGTGCACACCACCTGTTTTATGGAAAGAAGAAGAAAAAAACAAAACTCAAAGGGTCCTTTTAGGTGTCCCATGCCAAGTCCTCACATCACTGACCACTTCTGACCTTAAAGGACATGTGGAAGTATCAATAAGTGCAATCAGGGAGGTCTTTAAAAAGATTTTTTAAATGACTAGGGTCTTTATCCTGTCACATTTTCTGGGCACTAGTACAATTTAATTTGATTTTACACTGTACTGTCTGATGAAATGTCCTGTTCTTTAGTTCAGTGAAGTCAAGACACAATAAATGGATTTTTAATGGACGAAAGTTCAATTTTTCTGGCAGCAGAGGCACATGAGGAAAAGAGACACAATGTACAAATGATGCACTCTGTGCTGACTTTCGACCCCAACCATTTCATGACAGGTATAAAAATGAAATACTGGGCGGGAGTGGGGGTAAGAAAGAGAAGGAAAAGGAGGGAGAGAGCTTTAAAAGGCAGCAATGCTAATACTCAAACAGCACACAAATAATTTATAAACAGAGGTTGGTTTTGGGGCACGTCAGCAGTACAGCCAAAACTGAGCTAAAAATGTTCCTTTTCTTTTCTTATCATCTTCTTCTTACGCACTAGCATTTCTGTTCAACATTTGGCTTTCTGCTGTAGGGTGTGTGGCTTAGTAAAGTCGAGTCAGGTGTTTGGAGGGGGGAGAAATATGGTGATATTCTTAATTTCTGTATTATGTCATGGAATCCTTAGCAGAATGCATGCAATAATGCTGATCTTCAGTGTTTTTATTCAGCAGGAAACTAGTTCACCATTAGAGACGCAGTTCAAGGTGGTGTTTCCTCAGTCCTGTTGGAGAAATTAATCGGGAAACAAAAATAGCTCTGATGGTGCCCATATTTATCAGGACTTGACTGAGCCACATTAATTAAATAATGAATCTTTAACCGAAAATATGATGCACTATATCTAAAGCTCTGAAAGACCATTACAAATTATTTGGAAGCTCCAAAAATACTTCAAAAATCAATTAAATGACATTAAAATTGAACACAAATTAAAGACCAAAGCACCCATTCCCATCTATTTACCTCAGCTAGTTCAACAATCTCCAACTTCAAAATCTCTACTCATCTGCCAGATACAGATTGCGGCTTTTAACATACGATGTCAACAGATTGCAACTGCTTACTTCTGCTCAGTGGCTCTGGGCTAGAAAATGCTATTTTCAGTGTTTTCCCAGAGAGCAGGAGGAGAGCATCAGAATTTAAAGGCATCCCCACAAACATTTGTATTTGAAGCAGTGTCGCTAAATCTGCCAGCCGAGGCCTTCACACTGCCTCACTTACTTATCACAAGGCAATATTTATCTTCCAGCTTCACCTGGGAGGAGATACACTGCCATTCCTGCCTTTGGACAGCACTCGTCAGCGTAATTAATGGGTTTCCTCTCACCCGTTGCTCTGACCTGCCAGATGCCCCTGACCCCACTGCTCCTCGTCATTGCAGCAGTTGGGGCGTTGGGGGTTTGTCCAGCTCAGCAGCTCTTGACATAGCTGGTGCCACTTCTGTCCCTCAAAACACAGCTAATTTGTTCTCAGCAGACAAGACACAGGACATCCCACCCTGGGAAAAGCCAACCCGAGGGGCCAGTGCTGGCCTCTCATGTGCCACACAAGAGGTGGTGGTGTCCCTTCCCCTCTTCCAGGGGCACCGACGGCTTTTAAGGCACCTTTTCATCAAAGCTTCTTGCTGAGGGAGCAAATCGGCTGCTCTGAGAGTGTTGGTGGATCTCAGATCTGGAATGACCTGAGACTTGCTGCGGCTAACATCAACCACACAAAGACACTTTGGGGGGCTCTTCTCATTGCCTTACAATCGCCCAACTATTCAAGACCTTGCAGCCTCACATGCCCCTAAAAAGTACCCCAATGTTCCTGTGAGTCCTGTCTGTTCAGGGACCTGTTTTCACTACTTGACTGAAACATTTTCAGGTTTTTCAGCACAAGAGTCATATTTAGCCTTGAACCTTCATTTCCCTACTAATAACTCCTTCAAATACATACCACACTCGATTACAGTAAACCCACAAATATAACGTTCCCTTTCCAGATGCATTCATTTGCATCTTGCGTTAAATGGTTTATAATGGAGCCATATCGTTCAAATGTTAACTGAAAATTATTATTCTTAATTATCTCACACCTTTATAAATTTTTCAGGTCACCTCTCTTCTATCGTGAAATGTAATCTGGGTACCTTGATTTTATTTATAACCAACAAGGTGCAGAAAAGCTATGCATAAGCTCAGTTAATATTTTTATGAGGCTTGGTGCCTTCCCTTAGAGAAATTACTGAAGCTCTTTCAACATTTACAACTAACTTCTTCACAGAAACGTTAATGTCTTTTCCCCTGCAGTCACAGCCAACAGCAACCTTTAAATTGCTGAGGGAAAGACATTTTGGGGTTTGAGAAACATTGTGCAGAACACACAAATCACTACCATCCTTAGAATATCTTAGTACATACCAACCACAGGGAGTTCAGTCCTGAAATACTGCAAAAACATTATTCCAGGGGCTCCCTCTGAACCTCCAGTCCAAAAATAAGTATTGATCTTGCAACGTGCACCTAAGAGTTCAGAAAGCAGGGGTGCTACAAGTGTCTGTAGCATCGGTGATTCTTAGAGATGCTCTAGCACTGTGGCGGCATCTCTGCTTCCAGGTGGAAATAAGAGGGCTGCACAAAATGAAATAAAAAGAATCATTAGCCTAAAATATGCAGCAGGTCCTGAGGCTGTTGTAGCCAGTATTGTACGGACCGGTGGTATTTCACATTAGTAAGAAGTCTGAAAAGATTCAATGAATCCACATTTTTCAGAGAATGCTGAGATAATCGGGAGACAAGAGAGCGCTCCCGTGAGCTGCTGTATTAATGAGAGGAAACTCCCCCATTTTTGCCTCAGTGCAGCACTACTAAGAGCTCTGATCTTGGACAAGCTTATTATCAGGGGCTAACAGCAGACAGATGAAACCCATGGACATCAGAGGAGACCACAGTTCCTTCGAGGACCACCAGTCTTTGCTGCCCTCCTTGGTGAGCAGATCAGCTGGGAGAAACACTGAGCAGCTCCCCAAAATCTGTACTTTCTCACATTTTTGGTTTAGAAAAAGACTGTAGTAGAGTCTTGCTTCATTATTACTTTGCTGCCCCGTTTCAGCTGAAAGATGATGGGCATCTACAGCACTTAATTTAGAAAGAAAAAGAGTAACATTGTGTACTAAATATTTCATCACCTTTAAAAATAAAAAGATGAAAGAAAACCTGCACATCATTACTTTGCACTTTAATGAAAAACAATTCCTGGAGAGCTTTAAACATCTTTTGCAATGACATTGCGTTTTGCTTTACTTCTTAAACTTTCCAGCTCTGAGAGGACTGTGGGAACTGCATATTCCGGAAAAAATTAAAAGGAACAATATAGATACATTCCACAATTGGATTCAGTCCTTTCCTTTTCTTCTAAGTGGGGAAGTGTTACTCTTAACTTTAGCAAAAACAGCAATTTCTATAGAAATTCTGCCAATAAGTACATTCCCGCTCCAAGAAAAAAGGAAATATTGATGAACTTAAAGTGTATTTTTCTCCTAGTTCAAGGCTGCACACATTCAGATCTTTAACATCTGCATTTCCCAAAAGGACTAATTTTCTCTGGACCGTCAGATTTTAGTGGTATGTTGTGCCATCTAAAACGTTCAAAGCACGGTAGTGTGTATATTCCATGGCTCGGTTCTCCACGCAGTCAGATGTAGTTCAGACTTACATTCTCCCAATTCTAAATGAGTATGCTTAAATAAACAGTATTGATGTGGCTACCTGCTGGAAACATCACCTCAGATCCCAACCCCACTAGTCTTCAGAGCAAATAAGGAACAAGTTAAACTGGCATCTTTGTCATGGACCAGACAGTGATAAAAATTAATCTTAGGATTTCTGTCCAGATTCATTCTAAACCTTGCTAGACATAGCTGTCTGTTGAAATACGTATCCAAGAAAGGAAATTAAATAGAGAGATCTGCTTCCAAGCTGAAGCACAATGCCTATCCTAAATCAAATCCCTATCTGAATTTTGCCCAGTTGTCTTACTCCTGGCTCTGTCACTTAATCCCCAAAGGTAGCTGAGTTAGTCCCCCCCTTCCCCAGACATTACATCTCAGAATGTAATAGCCGATAGCCTTCCACGCATGAAAAATATTAAATGTTTTAGCTCAGGAGATGACGTATGGAGCTTCTTAGAGGCAGTGAAAACTGGCTTTGGAGCTGCTACCAGGAAGATGATGGAAAAGCAGGCATGAATAGGAACCTGGATAAAGTCATACAAACCGAACTCATCAAATCGGGATGCCACAAATCCCAGACTCCCTCTCTTTCTTCTGCAATGCAGGGCAGGACTGAGTAGTTTGGAGTCAGCACCTAACTTCTGACAAGCCTGCATGCAGAACCACACACTTAAAAAGCCAAGTGTCTACAGGTAAGTGCCTTTTGGAATTACAATAGTGAAGACTGTGCTTGAGCACATATTCTCCCAGCACAACTCCTGACAACAACTTACTGAGATTGGAAAGTTGCTGGAAAGAAATTTATGGAG
This sequence comes from Ibycter americanus, assembly GCA_035590275.1. NCBI lineage: Eukaryota > Metazoa > Chordata > Aves > Falconiformes > Falconidae > Ibycter > Ibycter americanus. The sequence goes on along the minus strand of JAVJGI010000060.1, from coordinate 66,389,385 downwards.
GAATTGCTTTCTGGAGTCGTCTTGAATTAATAAATAATAGGTACCTTTCTGAGACAGCTACTTTAGAGCTGTGTACAGCTGGATGAAAGCTAGCACTATGGTCCAACTTATTTACCATTAGTCTCTCTCCCCACCCCCACCCCCCCCAATTTCAGACTACTGTGAAAGCCTCCTTAATTTGCTTCTGTATTGTGTAAAGCAGATGTCCTGCCTTTGCAAACTGATTAGTAAGTGGTTTATATTATTCCAGTGGTTGTCATCATTATTGCAGAAATGTTGAGCAAGGCTGCTAAAGGCTGCTTTTGAAAATATCTAGAATGACAGACTGTCTGTTTCAGAAGTGATACAGGTGCGCAAACCCCACTTTTCTGGAAAAAACAGACCGAATAATATTCCATGTAATAGTGCATCGTGTTTCAGGTAGAGGGGTATTTTCAGGATCATGGTAGATAGGAGTATAAAAAGAATACAGGCATTGAACCATGATGCAGAAGACCTGGGTCTTATTCCAGGCCCAGGTACAGCACTAGAAATTTGGTCTTTGACAAGTTCTTTTGTTGGGATAAATCTCAGATGTGTTATCCTAGCAGCATCTGAAACACTTGAGGCAGCCTTCTGCAAGACCCACTCTTTTTCCATTGGCTGTAAAAGACCCTCAATGGATGAACACTTAAAAAAGCTACAATTAAGTGGGGTGGATCTTGCCATCAGTTGCACAGGCAGCTTAACATTTAAATTAATTGTTTTTGTTGAGAGGGTGAAGAAAGGTCTGCCTCTCTTATATGTTTGTTCACCTAGCAACTGACCTTGACTGAGCTCTCTGAATACTAGTGCAATAGAAATTAATGCTAATTATAGCTTTGAAGGATTAGATATGTGAAATCTCCTAGACGTCCTGACAGTCTTAAAAGCAGAAAGAAAGGTGGGCATGTAGTTGATTCTGAAGTCATAATTCACCACTGGGCCATCCCATTCCTTACACGATCCAAGCAGTTCTTCCTTTTCCATATCCAACAACTCTCCAAGAAAATTAGAGTGCAATGGAGGAGACTACAAATACTTATTTGCTGCAAGAAACATGAATCACTACTGCAATCATTGCAAAAACACAGCCATGCAGTTATTGCTTCTGCAGGACGTAATATAAAAAGCTCTAAGTTGCCCATATCTGGCCACAAGTTGTGCAAAATTCACAACTGATAAACAAGGGCATTTTATGTTTTTTGGTTAAACTTCACATGAATGGTTCTTAAAGCAGGAGGAACTGACCTCTTCCCTTTTGTCAGCATTAAAATTTCATGACTACGTTGTTAAACAGAGAGCGCCTGTGTCAGCATAGATTCACAGAGTAATTTTGGTTGGAAGGGACATCTTGAGGTCACCTGGTCAAGCCACCCTCACAGCAGGGCCAACTACATCAGGTTGCTCAGGGCTGTGCTGATCTTTCAGTATGTCCAAGGGCAGTCCCTCTGGGTGCCTCTTAGCGTGTTTGACCACCACCATGGTGAAAATCTTTTTCTTTACAGCTTTAGGATTTCCCCTTCACCTACTCTTCCAGGATAACAAAGCAGCTCTTTGAGCACCCTCCTTGCACATGATGTGTTCCAGATCCCAGATCATCTTGGTGTCCCTCCACCAAACTCCTCCCAGTATGTCAATGTCTTGTACTGGAAAGCCCAAAACTGGACACAGCGTCTACATGTTTAGACTCACAGGTACCAAATGGAGAAACAACCACCTCTCGAGGTCTGTTGCCTACCCTTTTGCTAGAGCACCCCAGTATGCAGTTGCCCTTCCATGTGCAAGGCTGCAATGCTGACTCCTATACAACTTGCTGCCCAGCTACAACCTCCCCCAGGGCCTGTTCTGCAAAGCAAATGATACTCCAGTCCCACAGAAAGACATCCGTGCACAAAAGGCTAGACTGCTTGCAATCACTGCTAGAATCCAAATAAACCTACAAGCATGGTGGTTAAATGGCTGCATGATGAGAGCAAGGGCAGAAGATGTCAAGCCAACACAAAGTGTGGCAACCTGGACCAAAGCTCTAGATCATTACCAAAAATCTTTAAAAAAAAAAAAAAAAAAAAAAAAGTGGATAACTTTTGCACCAAATACCACTCTCACATACTAAAGACACAATTCCATTACCTTGTCTTCAACTCCAATTGACTCAGAAATACATGAACTTTAATTTTTCAAATTCAGCTGAGGACAATAGTGCCAGGACAAATAATTCTTTCTTAAAACAAAGCAAAAGACGCTCTCCATCTCTTAGAAGTGAACCAAAGGCCCAGATTCTGACACACTTTCCATCTTTGCAGATTTTCAAAGTACAGACACAGAGCCACGCTCAGCTTTTACGGTGAGTCACTCATACCCAGAAAACAGTTCGCAGAATTTTTATCTTGAAGCCTTTCAGAAGTATCTTAAAAAAAGAAAAAGTATTTTCTAAAATACTTCAACAGAATTTTTATCTTGGGACTCCAAAAAAGCATTATAATGTTAAAATCTCAATTTTTCTACAGCTACAAATTTCTTCATTTTAAAGACAAACAAGCTCTCCAGTTACAGACAAACCCATGAATAACACTAGCTGCCAAATCAAAATTCTGATCGATAGGAAAATAATCTTCACAATGTGTCAAAGCAAGCCAAATGAATGGACTCCTGCCTGCAGAGCACTAGAAAACTTCAAAAGCACTGCTGTTAACTTCAGGTTACTAACTTTCTTTAGAAAATTCTCAGTAGGAGTACAAAACTGTCCATCCACTAAAGTATCCAGTTAAGGTTAAATATATATATTTTGAAACATTCCTTTCTCAATTGAAATTTTTGAGGATTTTTTTTTTTTTTTTGGGGGGGGGGAGGGGGCGGGGTAAGTGCGGGTAGGGAGGACAGGGGTACCTTGATGCATGTTACAAAATTACATTTGTAAACCATTTCTGCTTTTCACTTTTGTTGTTAGCAGCTAATCTGAGCTAAGTCTCAGGACTGACAACCAAAAGCTGCTCCTAATACTTTTCCTAATCTAACTTGCTTCAAGATCAGCCTGTCTGCAGATGCACATATGCATGTGTGCGTATATGCTATAAAATGTACACCAACAGCCACTTCCACAAAGAGCATATGCCTTCTTGTCAGCCAAAACTCTGACCCTTTTCATTTAGGGCTAGCAGAAAGCAGCTTTTCTCAAGACATCCTTTCACCTTTAAACATCATACCTTTAATTAAAAAAACCTTGAAATGTAAAGACTACTATAAAAAAAATTCCAACATTTTCATTACCCTTTTGTTTCAAAAAGCACAAGTAGCCAGACTAGACATTTCAGTGCAGCCATTAAAGCCGAATGCCTTTTGAGGCAGAATTCTATGAATGCACTCTGGCTTATAAAAAATGTATTAGATGATAGCTCTGAAAAAGGCTCTGAGGCGTAACATGGTCTATCATGTTGTGCATGCATGAGTTAGCTTTTACAAGATCAGAACCAGAAGCGAAGATGAATGCTATTCATTGTAAGCCCAAAGCTTTGGAAGTTCAGTATCGCAATGCTTGGGGGTCAGTACTAGAGCTATTAAAAAAAAAGTACATTCTTTAGAGAATCGTCCGGTTTTTTAAATGTTCGGCGCACATGCCCACCCTTGGTTCTCAACGGCACGGAGCTGGGGCTGCCACAGAACGGGCAGAAGACAACTGCCCGCTTCTCCCCGCCCACCCAGCCCTGTTCAGCGCCGATTGAATTTGTTTCAAGGAGGTCAGCGGCGTTCTTGTTAGTGGGTTTTAAAAAGTCAAATATCACTTGATGGAAAAAAAGCAATGACTTCACACCGGGTGTAAAGAGGAACAATTCTGGCAAGGACTCATCCACTTACTGTCAAAGAAAATTACATACAATTTACTATTTTGACATTCTGGAGTGCGTTCGACGCATTATTAGGATTTGGAGGTCTTAAAGAGAAGCAATTCAAATGAATGTTAAACTAAATGGATTTTCTTTGATGAAATAATGATAAATAATAACACATATGACTTTGGTTGTTTGCAAAATAGCTTATTCATAGGCAGTTGCCTACATTATTTTGAAAATATCCCAAAGCTCAGGACAAACCTTTTTTTGACTGCTGGATGCTTTTCGGAGCTAACAAAGAGTTGTTATTCTTATTATTCAAACTATTACATATATTATGTGCAAACAGGCCTGAGCATCATTGCGCTGAATCCTGAGAAAATGTACATTTCAAAAATTATCTTTGCATTTCACTGCCAACTCCAAGTAACAGAAGACGGCGGTTGATGAGGGTCCCACCGTGGCAGTGCCCCCACACATGTACCCTCCTCAGGTACCTCCTCTGTGTTTTCCCTTCTAAGCCAATTCCTCTTCTTTGCCACCAACCTGAAGCGTCAGCTGTGACTTTCTGAGCAGCTCTGAGTAATGGGATCAGCTAACGTTTAGCACATGGAGAAATTCCGTATCATTCTCCTCTCTAAAAATACTGCTGGCTGCCGCTAGAGCCACTCAGCGGTGATGAATAGCTAAAGGGACAAGCAGGTCTCTAAATTTACTTCATATCTGACAGCCCTTCAGCAGATATGGGTAATGGATCCTACTTACTCCAAACTACTGTATACTGCAAGGCACTTTCCCACCGTGTGAATACATACACTCGGTATGGGCTTCTTAATGATCGCGATTTTTTTCCTCCCCATTAAGTCAAGCTGATTACACATTAAAAAGCTGTTAGTAAATTTCGAAACATGTTACTAATTCAAGCAAAAAAGGCATGTTTGGTCTTCAAATGCACCTCCAAGCCTCTATCAGAGAAGGTCTCAATTGACTTCTAGGGATTTGCCTCAAGTGTTGAAAGTGTGTGCATCTTATAAATGCACACAGCTAATTATCTTCAATGACTTTAGCTGATTCGCTCACTTAATAGATGGGTATGTCTTCTCTGGGTATACAGCATTACAGAATTTTATTTCCTGAAGGTCATTTGATGACTTTATGTGATATTTTTTTTTTTCGCGTGTGTGCATTTTTAATAAGGTCCCATTTCTGAATCGAGGAAAAGAGCATTCAATGAGACAAAGGGTATTTACTGCATATCTAGGGATCTCCAGATTGGCAATTATATCATAATTGTTTTTAAATTCTAAAAAAGGGGGTGGAGTGGGGAGGTAAGAGATAATTAAGTCACATGAACAGGACCCAAATTGCATTTGCTCTCGGTTTTGTTGTGCACAATATCAGTTTAATTGAATCATCTGTAATTCTTCTCATTTTTTTTTTTTCAGCCTGCAGGAACGCACACAAGACATTATGAATGAGAGGCTGGCTGGCAAATTTCTTGAGAACAGAGATTCCAAGTATCCATAGGATTTGCCAGAAAACTGCAGCTGAGATTATATATGTGTGTGTGTGTGTGAGCGCACAAATGTGCCAGGGAGGGTGGAGAAGAGGGATGGCCTCTGGCAAATTGATGTCTGTCAGCTAGTGAACCTTGATTTCACTATTAATGTCATGGTTCACCGCACAGAAGCTTTCAGCGTGCATCAGCTGTGCTACACATGCAGGGGTCTGCGCGCATGCACAGCACACCACCCCCACCACCCCCTATATATATATTTTTTATATATATATATACACACACACACACACACACACTGGCTGACTTCATTCAAACCGGTCTGTCATATTCAATGAATCGCCAAAACAATGAAATGGGCAGAATCTCTCCTAACTCAATTAACAAAGCAATTTTTGGTAATAATTGATTTGAGTAACATTTGTTTCTGTGTTTTTCAAAGAGAAAATCGTCATGATTCAACTGGCTTTGGCTTACGGGGAAGACCCTCACTGATCTGAAATCAAATCGTGCTGCTTGCAGTTGACACTGCAATTACAGCAGAAAACGAGGGAAATAACAGCGGCACCTCCTCCATAATCCTCCTCGTGCAAAGGGAAGGCTTCCAGCATATTTAGGGGCGTCCCAAACTGAAACAGCATCCCTTAAAAACTGCAGCGCTAACTCTTAAAGATATTTGCCCTATGTTTTCTTCTTTTATGTTCCTGTAGTGGGTTTGCATGGCAAGGTTTTGGTAGCCGGCGGGCTACAGGGGTGGTTTCTGTATGAAGATGCCAGAAGCTTCCCTCATGTTCAACAGAGCCAGGGCCAGCCAGCTGCAAGGTGGGTCCGTCACTGGCCATGGGTGAGCCCACCAGTGATGGTGGTAGCGCCTCTGGGACAGCATATTAAGCAGGGAAAACCAAAACGCTGCACCAGTGGGAGAGAGGAGTGAGACTGAGAGCAGCAGCTGGGCAGCCCCCCGGGTCAGGGCAGGGGGGGCTCCAGGTGCCGGAGCAGATGCCCCAGCAGCCTGTGGTGCAGCCCCCGGCGGGGCAGGCTGTGCCCCCAGCCCATGGAGCCCACAGGGAGCAGTTTCCCCGCCGCAGTCCATGGGGGACCCCACGCCGGGGCAGGGGGTGCCCGCAGGGGGCTGTTACCCACGGGCAGCCCACGCTGGGG
>JAVJGI010000060.1:66304462-66382760 GCA_035590275.1 Ibycter americanus | reverse complement strand
AGCCCACGCTGGGGCAGCTCCTGGCAGGGCCTGTGGCCCCGCGGGGAGAGGAGCCCAGGCTGGGGCCGGGCTGGGGACCCCGTGGGGACCCCCCTGGGGCCAGCTGGGCCTCGGGGGCTGTGCCCCACGGGGGGACCCACGCGGGGGCAGAGTGTGAAGAACTGCAGCTTGTGGGAAGGACTCACACTGGAGATGTCCATGGAGAACTGTCTCTCGTGGGAGGGACCCCACGCTGGAGCAGAGAAGGAGTGTGAGGAGGAAGATGAGGCACAGACAACGTGTGATGAACTGACCGCAACCCCCATTCCCCATCTCCTGTGCCACTCGGGGGGAGAAGGTAATCAGGAATTAAGTTAAGCCCAGGAAGAAGGGAGGGGTGGGGGGAAGGTGTTTTCCTGATTTGAATGGTAACAAATTAAACTAATTTTCCCCAACTTGAGTCTGTTTTGCCCGTGACAGTAACTGCTGAGCGATGTTCCTGCCCTTATCCCGACCCACGAGCCTTTCGCTATACTTTCTCTTCCCTGTTCAGTTGAGGAGGGCAGTCACAGAGCAGTTTTGGTGGGCACCCGGCATCCAGCCAGGGTCAAACCACCACAGTTACTATTCTTCCTTTGGTGCTTACATCCCTGAAAAATTTCCACACATCCATACTAAATGTATTTCATTAGAACAGTATTTGGGTGACTCATAAGCTTGATTGATTTATCTTAACACAGAAGGCAAAGGCAGGGACAGGGAGAACAAAGAACTGCCCGCTATAGGAGAAGATCAGGTTTGAGACCATCTAAAGAACCTGAAGGTGCCCATGTCCATGGGACCTGATGAGATACATCTGCAGATCCTGAGGGAACTGGTGGATGAAGTGGCTAAGCCACCATCCATCATATCTGAGAGGTTGTGACAATCTGGTGAAGTTCCCACAGACTAGAAAAGGGGACATATAACCCCATTTTTAGAAAGAGAAAAAAGGAAGACCCAAGGAACTACAGGCCGGTCAGTCTCACCTCTGTGCATGGCAAGATCATGGAGCAGATAATTCTGGAAACTATGCTGAGTCACATGGAAAACAGAGGGGTGATCGGTGACAGCCAACATGGCTTCACTAAGGGCAAATCGTGCCTGACCAATGTGGTGGCCTTCGATTATGAGGTTACAGCATTGGTGGATGAGGAAAGAGCAACTGATGTCATTTACCTGGACTTGTGCAAAGCATTTGACATTGTCCCACACTACATCCTTGTCCCTAAACTGGAGAGACATGGATCTGACAGGTGGACCATTCAGTGGATAAGGATTTGGCTGGATGGTCGCGCTCAGAGAGTTGCAGTCAATGGCTCAATGTCCAAGTGGATGTGGTGCAGTCAATGTGGTGGAGGGAAGGGATGCCATCCAGAGGGATCTTGACAGTCTTGGGAGGTGGGCCCATGCTAACCTCATAAAGTTCAACAAGGCCAAGTGCAAAGTCCTGCACCTGGGTCAGGGCAATCACAAGCATCCATCCATACAGGCTGGGCAGAAAACAGACTGAGAGCAGCCCTGAGAAGGACTTGGGGATGTTGGTTGACAAGAAGCTCAACATGACCTGGCAATGCACGTTTGCAGCCCAGAAAGCCAACCATATCCTGGGCTGCATCACAAGAAGCATGACCAGCAGGTGGAGGGAGGTGATTCTCCCCCTTTGCTCCACTCTCCTGAGATCCCACCTGCAGCACTGCATCCAGCTTGGAGACCCTCAACATAAGAAGGACATGGACCTGTTAGAGCGAGTCCAGGAGGCCACGAAGATGCTCAGAGGGCTGGAGCACCTCTCCTAGGAAGACAAGTTCAGAGAGTTGGGGTTGTTCAGCCTGGAGCAGAGAAGGCTCCGGGGAGACCTTACAGCACCTTCCAGTACCTAAAGGGGACCTACAAGAAAGCTGGAGAGGGGCTTTTTACCAGGGAATGTAGTGAGAGGGCAAAGGGGAATGGTTTTAACCTGAAAGAGGGGAGATTTAGATTAGATGTTAGGAAGAACCTCTTTACTGTGAGGGTGGTGAGGCACTGGCACAGGCTGCCCAGAGCAGCTGTGGCTGCCCCATCCCTGGCAATGTTCAAGGCCAGGCTGGATGGGGCTTGGAGCAACCTGGGCTAGTGGGAGGTGTCCCTGTCCATGGTGGAGGAGTTGGAACTAGGTGATCTTTAATGTCCCTTCCAACCTAAACCATTCTGTGATTCTATGATACCCTTAGAGACAGGCAAGCATAATTCTCCTTTTACAGACTGAGTGACCTGACCAAGTTAATAATGAAGGTCTGTGGCAGAGGAGGGAAATTAATCTGGGTCTGCTGAGTCTCTTAATAGACTTATAACCACCGAACACTCTGTCCCTGTGTCTTTTCATTACAACTTATCTAAAGTGCATGTATTTGGCTTTGGATTGTGGCATTCTCTGTTCCCCAGACAGTAAGCAGGAACCCAGTGAAATCTTTAAAATAAAAAGCACATTTCCTTCCTTTCCCTTGAAGAACACTAAAGATTCGTGGAATGCTTTTATTTCCCTACCTAAAACACTTCTATGAAAATTTTGCCAGTTATTGGATAGTTTTGTTTTCTTTTCTATTAGGTGATAAAAACATGTGGGCAAATTTTGCTCTCCTTTATACCCAGATGAATTTATAATAACCCCACAGGTTTCAAGATTTGACCAGATTGAGCAATACACAAAGGACAAGAGGTAATCGCTACCAGCTCTGCCAGCCTCACACTGCCACAGGTGGATTAACATTGTTTCTGGCAATCCTAGAAAACTGTGCAGAGCCAAAGTCCACACCACAGGTAGCTTCTGGGACAAAGGCTGATTGTAAGTGACACCTTTCATGATGTGGCTATTTCTATGTTTCAAACCCAGGACAAATGATAGATTCCTTGCCAGTTCCTTCTACTTAGCATTGCTTTGCGTATTGGGAGGGAGGAGGAGAAGGTCTACGCATATCTTCACCTTTAGCCTCTGCTACCAGCTACTGGTACTCAGCTACTGAGCAATGACTATCTGCTGAGCGGACTGATGGTGGACGGGATGGCGTGCAAAGCCTGCCACAGGCACTGACACACGTACCAACAAGCTGCATCTGGAAAACAGATCCTGGAATGGGTTTTCTGTAGTGATAAGCACACCGAGCCCAAGCTAGATCCGACACGCTCAGCCCCCAATTAGCCATCTGAAAGATGCTGTCAGGTCATCAGAAATGTTCACCGCAGACAATCCCAACAAGATCAGTTGAGCCTGATGGATGCTGAATGATCTGCAATACCAAGTTGCCTGTTCAGATGCCTAAATCCAAACCATCAAATAACAGGCTCTTTTGAAGTCAACCCCTCTCAGTCTCATTCCCTAAACCCTGAAGAAATTATTTGACTTATCTTTAGTGGTAACAAGGGAAGTCAAGATCTGAACACCTTGAGGGTTGATTTGCACAGATACTCAAATCTATCAAACCCCAATGTAAAACTCCCATCCATCTCTTAAACTGATGTGCAGAAAATATACCTCAGCTTTCTACACTAGCAAATATCCGTTTGTTTCACTAGATAGGTCACAGGCTAGAAAAACCTCAAAAGACAGTACTGTAAACGCTCTGGAACTGAACCCATTGGATGGACAAAACTGGTCTTTGCAAGGAAAAACTACCAGAATGAATGGTAGTTAGAGAACAGCTGCAAAACAGGGCATTAAGTCGGCTCCATTGCAGTCAAAATGAACAAAGGCTTTTTGCTACACTCTAATACACACACATAATGTGACTAGCTTTATTAGACTCTTTTGAAATCACGACCCTTCTAATACGAGGCAATGTTGCTCGGTAAGCAACGTAGACAAGAGCCCAAAAATCAAACAAGTATGCTTCTATATTCTTCAACAGAAGCAAATAATTTGCCATTTTTACTTAGCTTAATGAATTTTACAGTGCCTAAGAGAATAGAAATGATGGGTTCTAAACTCAAGGATATACGCACAGATCCCACTTAGAAGGGGAGACACGGAATACTGTGTATCTCTATGTTTATGTATGTGCATAAATATATATATACACACACACAAAAGCATATGTATTACATATGAGTGTATGCATATATATTAACATCAGGACACAGGTTCTAAATTATGGCAGTACAATCACCCTCTAAAATTACAGTCATCAAAATATATCAGAGGGATATAAAAGAAAATAATACAATAAAAGAAAGGAAATAAAAAGTCATTACACCTGGTTACAGTGCTAGCTTGACCTAACTCAGATACTGCAAACAACCTTTAATCCCTCCGAACACTGAAAAGCATTGTTCTTCTTAGTGCAATACTTAATGAAAAAATGACGTTTTAGTGGAGCTGGTAAGATGATGGTGATAAGGTGAACAGTCACAGTGGGCAGGATACATAGAATGTCAAACTAAAGTGAAATGGGAAAAGAAGTCAGCCTGTAACAAGGTATGTTAATATTTGCTTTTGCCTTTTTCCTGCAGGCTGATGAAGATGCTGATACAGACCATTAATGCTCTTAAATTGTTATCACGTTAATGTCAGTAGTAGTGTATGAGCTTGTTTGATCATATCATCATAAAATGCTACTGAGCGTGCTGTACCTTTTTTCTTTTTGAATGCCTGGTTTCAGTCACCCTTGACCACCTTTGTTCTTTTTGTAAATCATGACAAAGATGGATTGAGGGAGAATGAAACCAAGTCTACAGACATACCTGCTGCATCAGATCCCTGAACAGTGTTGAAGAGAACATTTACAAAGGACCCTTAACTGCAAAAAATAACAAATACACCCAAGCCCCATAAATACTCCCTTGTTCCCCTTTTCTGTCTCTGAAAACAAAAAGCGTTTCCTGAAAAAACTTTTCCTTCTGTGGTGATGGGGTTCCCAATGATTTATAAGCTTTGCAGACTGCTGCAAACCCTCCAAACCTCACCCAAGAAAAAAGAAAAAGGAGTCAAGTCAAAGGGTGATCATCGGCGAGAGAGTACCCGGGGGTGGTACTGTGGCTGGAGCAGGAGCCCCCGCCACATTCAGGGAGCCAAGGAGGCCAATTCCCAGCATGTGACAGTGGTTATGTCTGCAACAGGCTACATCTCTGCTCTCAGGTTGCTCCTGTGCTCCTGTAAACAGGGAGACAGAGCTCTCTGGGTCAAACAGAGCACGTTAGGGAGAGATGCTTCTAGCCATAGTGGCAAGAGCATGACAGTCACAGCAAGGGACAAGAGGGACAGCAGAGGACCACCGGGAAGAGCAAGCTGCAAACCTGATGGAAGGACAGACACACTGAGAACCAAAGGGATTCTGCAAATTTTCCAGCAACCCAGAAAGCTACTCTGTTGACTGAAAGGACTCAGCCCGCAAGATTCACGGGGAAAAGTGGAGCTTAGTTTATGTCCCCTTTTGGTTTCCAGACCATCTTGTTTGCTAATGCCATTAAGAAAAAAAAAAAGTCATTTCACATATATTCTAACAAAACAATTTTTCTGAATATAAAATTCAAAATTTTGGGAATGCTTGCTTTAAACAGACAACCAGCAGATCCTGACCGACTTGGGCTCACATCAGAGAGGCGTTAGCTCAGTACTGAACTCACTATGTGTCTCTGTCGCTATGTGCCATCAGTAGATGTATTTCACAGGTGTTTGGTTTTGCTCACCCACAACTAAGCAATTACATAATTTAAAATCAAACCTGATTGACTGAAACAAAAGTTTGAAAAGGTCTCATTTACCAAGCTTATTGCAGAAAAATACCTTGTCTTTGAGGAAGCAACTGGTAATATGCATAAATGATTTCCCCATTTCAGGAAAAAGGGGAAATCTCAAAGTGCTAAGAATTGCTTTTGATGGACCAGAAGACATGCCTTTTAACTGCATACACATCCGTAACTGTAACTGTAGAAGCCTTAATGAGTAAAGCATCATAATTTCCAATTTTAACCTTCTTATCCTCACCCCTGAGGTGAGAATGCAAAAAGAACATCTGTATCTGGCTTCACCCAATGCCTAGGAATGCTTCTTCTCTACAGTATGCTGTATTACATTTCACGACCGTATTCATTCACCATTTTTGAGGTGGTCACGCTACCCTCAGCAACCCTAGGAAAATCTGTATTAAGACAAGCACCGCTACAATCCAGTCAGAGAAGCCCAGTAATACTGAACATCTGTATCTCAACTGTGGTTCCTCACTCTGCCTAAATAAAATACACATTAATAAAAGAAATACGATTGCTATGCTTTTAGCACACCCAGCAGCTCCAGAATTGCCACATACAGTATAACCCTGGAATTTTAAAGAAGGTGGAGTACTGGCATAATTTCAAATATCCCATCAGAGCAACATCCAGCCATAACTCCAAACCCAGGCAGTCTTTGCATGCAGCTCAGTGGGTAGACACCCGCGTCACAAAATTCACCACCAGTGATAGTACTCACTATCTGGTATTCAACACAAAACTTCACGGGGTGCAGGAAACGAAATGTTAAGCAAAGACAGGTACAAACAATATCAAATTCCTGTTTTCAAATTACAGGTTCTTTCTAACTGGCTGCAGAGAAACAAGTGAAACTGGCTGGCTGGCAGTTCACAGTGGTTTAGCCACCACTTCACTACTAGTACGGGACGCAGCAGAGTTGGATTAAGCGATTTTCCAGTATTTACTTCTGTTACTGAATTTTGCATGCAAATACTTTGCCTTAACTGTTACATTCTTAAATTACTGTTATAACCACTCATTCTTCCTAAAACCTGATGCAATTTCCCAGCCTGCTCCTGACATCGCTCCCATGTCTCCAGCCTCTTAAGTTCATTACTCATTCTTGTGATGTTTCTTCTGCTGGCTAAGATTATCCCGGAGAGTTATTTGGCTATAAGAAAGCAAATGAACTTGAACGGGAGGTCAAAGGCTAAGATTAACATAAGCTGTCTTGGGTAAAGGACAAAACTCAACTTTATCTATTTCTCCAGAAATAAGTAGTCGCTGCATAGATTCAGCCACTTCATCCGCCCAGGTCTGCCTTAGAACAGGGCACATCAGGCCCTCACAGCAGTCAGGGAATCCCTTGCTTGGGCTCCACTTTCTCTCCTTATCTCTTCTTCCCTTCAAGTTCAAGGTTTGCCAGGCTACAATAAAAAACACATTGGGTCTGCCAGCTATGGTAACCATAGGGGATCCTGGAGGTATGACCAAAGGTGAGAAAAATGAACCAGAAATTACAGCTCTGTGGATGATGCTCTGAGAAAGGCAGAAAAATAGTTCAATTCTGACTGAGCTACTCTTTGCTGGATAAACCCTTCTGTCTCTTTGAAGCAGCCAATGACTAAATCCTAATGTGCAAAAGCTCCTGACAGCAGTGGAGCAAGAGCTTGACCCTTGGTCTCGCCAAGGTGGCTGAAACAAAGCTGAAAGCCATCACACCTGGCACCCAAGGACACAATTCTCTCAGCCTTTTCAACTCAAGCCCGAGCTTTTAATTTTTCAAGAGTAGAACCAAAGATCTTGTTCACGCACGATTTTCAGCTGGAGCCAGCAGAAAAAGGTAAAGGAACATAAAAAATCAAAACTTTTCAACACATGCCACACCTGTCCCTAAACATGTTTTGCTGTAACACCACAATTATTTCCAAAAGCTCTGAACTTAACTCTTCGAGCTCCACCAAATTGACACAAGAAACAACAGCCTTCCTCCTAAAGGTTTATTCTTTAACCAGTTCAGCCGCCCTCTTCTGTACACTCAGGAACCGTGTTCCCAGCGTTGACAGTCAAGGAATGACTGTGCTATGTAACTGTTGTTTACAGTACACCATTCCTCAGCAGAGGAATGGGAAATCGTCAGATTTAAAGAATCTGTGCGGATTATAGCCTGTTATCTGCTCTCTGACCGATTGGCAGAAGATTATAATGGCTTGTAGCAATATAAAAGATCAAATCAAATAAATAAGGGCGGAAGCTAGAATTAACTCCTTATACACCTTCAGCTTTCAGAAATCATTCATAAAACACTGAACACAACATCATCTGAACATAAATATAGCCTCGGTATACTGTGTTGGCAGTGACAGGCGAGATCAATATTGGAGACCAAATGCCAACAGTAAAAGGGTATGTCAGTCAGTATTTCACTGACTAACTGCCCTTATCTGAAGCTCTCATGCTTCACTGGGTGAAAATACAGCCATTGATCTTAGTGTCACAACTCAAATTCTTCATATATCAACTAGGTTTTTTTCCCCCCTTTTCAGCTGAATTTCAGGGCCACTACTTATTTTTATGATCAATATTTCTATCACTCTCACATAAACTACGCTTTTATTATATTAACCTTTAAGTACAATTTTTAACATATCTGTTTGGTGTAATGTCACATGTTTTAACTCAACATCTCTTTTACAAGTGTCAGAGCTACAGCTGAAGTTCAGGTTTCTTAAAGCATCCACAGCAAAACTACTCTGATTAGTAGATAAATCTACGCGATGCAGCGCTCTCGAGGAGTTCTCCGGGGCTGTGGAGCTGTGCTTTCAAGAATCCAGCTTCCCTTTTCAGGAATTCACAGCTCAGCCGTCAAAATTTTTTCTCAGAAGAAAAGATGTTGTTAGCAATTAATATGACTGCTTTAGCTTCAAGCATCTAAGTGTTGGAAATCAGGATTACAAAAATCCATCCCTGTAAACAGTCCCATGTTTGTAATTGAAAAAGACTGTTCTGCCAAACAATCCCGAGTACTCAGAGAGGGTTTAATGTATATAGCATATATGGATCAGGTCCCTGGCTTTGTGGTCTTGACTGGGGCACTAGAGCTCTCTGAATTTCACTTTTCCTGTTTGCAAATCGGAGATATGAAGGGCAACCTACTTTCATTAGGTCCTTTGGATGTATAAATGAATGAAACCATATTCCAGAAGCAGTAAATGTAATTCTCTGATCTACATTAAGTGCTCTGTGAAACTACTCATTAATAAACTAACTGAAGTTAAATGTTCCGAGATCTTTAAATAAAAAAAGCGTTAGATGGACAATAAAAAAATATATAGACATTGTAAAACACATTACTATCATCGGGAGTAAGTTTTAAACTAAGAATTGGAGGGAAATTATTGAAAAACACAATAAAACACTCTCCTCCTCTGTTAGCATAATGTAAAGCTGTCTCACCGAGCTCATTTACTTGGCTTAGTGAAAAATAGAGAAAACTGTTACTCATGTTATTAATGTCCATCTTGGAACTAATAAAAACAAGGTAATTCCATGATTATTTGATTAGCAGAGACAGAATCTTTTAGCTATGTGGGATTTACTGATCCAGAGCCCTTTTCAATCTCGCTTTAAGAACTACCAGAAACTAAAATCAGTGAGAGACACTAAGTAATGGAGTGAAAGACTATTTTTTTTTTTTATTTATTATTTAAAGTTTCAATGTATTATGTTAGGACTATAACTTTAATACAAAAGTTGATGTCTCCCAAAGGAAATTGTTCTTCCCCAAAATGTTTCATCAATTATTGCGTTGCTCCGTCATTATCCAAATTGTCAAAGCAATTTCATTATAAATCCCACATAAAGTAGCACTAAGGGGTAATGGTAAAATGGCTTTGGTCCCTGTAGGACTATCTCAAGAAAAATAATTTCAGGCAGAGGAAACAATGCTTTGTTCTTGTGATGTGGGAAAGAAGTTTGTCTTTCTTGGCTATGGCTCCACGACAGAAAAAAAGCACACAAATGGGGGCTGCTTAACACGGGGAAACCAGCATGCTATACACAAGGTAGTTCATTTAGGCATCCCACAACAAGAGTTTAATGACAACGGGATTGACTGGAGCTGGATATGTAATGGGCTTAATTTCTCAGATACAGAGAGCTCTGCAAGGGAAGAATGCAGTGGGAGGGTGGGAGAGTAAAAGATTGCGTGCCCACGCGCCTGCATGCACAGACGGGTAGGATGGAGGCGCCTGTTCGTACATAACCTCTCAGTTACCATGAAAATTTTCCTCTGGCTGTCAAAAACTGTATATTTAGCATTAGCATACAGACTTCAGATGGCAAGATGCTGGGGCTGCTTTCTCCAAGGGAAGATAAAAAGGTATAAGGTTAGGGGATTTCCTTCACAGGAGGGAGAAGTAATGGAAATACTTATTTTTTAATTAATTCTGTAAAAATAAAATACTAATTCCACAGCATCCTTACACATAGGTCAAGAGGACAAAACACATAGACCTTATATATGCTTGGAAACTTCTTTGGGTGGGAGGAGGGGCAGAAGAGGGGGCAAAGTAAAAAAGTAATATAAATAAATAAAAGGTGAAGAACTCTACAGATCATGAAATACCCATTCATAACTATACTATGTGCCAGATAATATAATCCCTGGACAGCAAACAGTTCAGAAGAAACTTTATATTCTATTTATATTTATATAATATACATATATGATATATAATATTTAGAATATACAAAGTCTTAAATCTAACATTAGAGAGAGCACTGTATTTTAGATGTAAAATATATCATCATCAGTGGCCACGTCAGCAGAGCAGGCCACCTCATTAGCAAGTATTACATAAATAATAAAAAGCAAATGTGTAAATGGGCTAGCTACAAAATTTAGTCTGCTTTTTTCCTTCCCCTTCTGTATAAAAAATACCTAATACGGAGCGTAGGAAGAAACATCCCATTTGAGAAGGAAGCTCTTAAATTTTCTTTTCCACTCTGTGGATGCCAGTAGAGGAAACATCAACGTCTTGACCACACTGTCCCTCAGCCCCTCGTTTCTGCCAAAGGCAATGCCACCCCAGCCACCAGAGGGATACAGAAGCTCCCAGGCTGTGAAGGACCGTGTGGCTGCACCTTCAAGAGGACTGATAGACACTTTTCTGTTTTGCACCCAAGGAAGATGGACATGTCATTTTGACACAGATACAGATGTAAAAAAACAAACCAAACCAAACCAAACAAAAAAAACCCAAAACCAAAAAAAAACCACAACACCAAAAAATCCAGCCATCCTTCTTTACCCCAGCTGTGCTGTACAGTACAAGTTCCATGTGCCACTGTGCACAGAGAATAACCTTCACACAGCCTCCCTTTGCTTTCAAGTTACTCTTCCTGTTTACAGAGAGAGAAGAGGTATGAAACTAAACCCCAGATACCAATCTTTTTTCTGCGCTAGGATGTCAGAACCACCTTCAACATTTTGCAAATCAGCTTCAGTTCAGCTCCTGTTTTTTTGAGTCATCAGGACTTTCCCTTACTGTGTTCAAGACCTTTGTCCTCGTGACGGCTGGCTCTGCCATAAAGAGGAATAAAATAAAAGAGGTCCATTATAGCTATAGGCTCCATAAATGGGGAGCAGACTGCTTGTCGGTGATAGAGGGTTACCCTGGACCTGGACACTATCAGTTGGTCCATTCCAAACCACCATGTGGCTATGGATGCATTACCGAACCTCTCCAAAAGATTCTCTGACCATTGCTCAGCCACCGATGATCTCCATCATTTACAGCTGCCAGAGAGCACTCTGATGAATACACTTTAAATACAAGCTCCACTGAGGGAGAGAGGGGAAAATATAATTTATATCTAACCAGTTGACACTGTTCATCAAGATACTTCACCTGACCCCTAAAAGTACAATTTTAAATGAAAAAAGTAACACATGCAGCAATTAGATACCAAGTAGCATGTGGCAGGTCACTAACCAAGAGTGGATTGCAGTGAAGCAAGGGGAGACAGAAAAGACAGATTACAAAATATCAATAAAACTAATGTGACTGTCATTATTGATGGGATTAACTCTCTCAGCCCAGTAGCAGCAGCAAAAGGGAAAGTTGATATTCTACTTACTGCCAACTTCCCGTCTGTATTTGTCATATGAAATGGTTGTTTTGCCAATCTTTTTTTTTTTTTTTCCCCCTGGAAAAAAATATTTTGAGTAACTAAGAAACAATACTTCAAAAGAAATAAAATCAGTTTTGACAGTGGTAAGGAGAGGCCTCTGTCACAGGTGATAAGAAAAAGGGCCTTAAAAATCTAGATACTTATATCACATGACACAAAGCACTTTTATACAGACATGACCAATCTGAGTTACTTTATCGCACAGTTAATGTGACGGCATATGTTACCATTTTTTCAGAAGAGACACTTACTTTTCAGCATGTGAAATATGCCATCACCAAGCAGGCTGGAAGGAACTGTATTCAACTTCTATGACCACATTTTCACTAGTCTGCATTTCATGCACCCCAAGCAAAGGGCAAGCACATTGCATTTGAGGGATTTCACTTCTCTGCTTACAGGTTTTCAAGTTTGCTGAAAAGCCCATAATGCTGGTGCTAACTTTGGTCAAGGGAGGGGATTAAATTTATTAAATTTCCTTTTTGAAACAAACAAGTTTAAAACCTACTCTCATGCTTATAACTAAGAATCCTGGAATACTGGAATGCGGAGAATATACTCTGTGGATCTATTTCTAAATGCAAAGCCTGGAGAGGAAAACAGAAATCCCTTTAATTAGTTCTTAACTTGCTTTTTGAGTAACACATACGCAGGGGTTTCAATTGTATTTTCTCTTATTGTTAGTACTTGTGAACACTTGTGGTTCATTGACTGAGCTTCATTACCCCTGGAGATTGTTTGTTCATCTGTTTGTCAGAATTTAATTACCGGAGCACAACCACTGATATAAGGACATTCACGCAAGAGCCTAATATTTTTCTCTTCTCTATCTACTGTAGGTAGCTTTATTTCCTCTCTAGAAAATTGCTCTTAATCAGCTTGTCACTGTGCAGAACAACAAATTTCATAAGCAAAGGAGGGGTCTGTCAGAGAGACAAGTACTTTTCCGCAGCCGTCACTGAAAACCTACTTTCTCAACCAAAGGGATGAAGAAACGCGGCAACTCCTCACCTTCTTACTCAGCAGCAGAAAGGCAACGGCTCCCACTGATTACAACCTGTTTTCCAGCTGCATCACTGAAGCAGAAAACCCCTGAAAAAGGTAAAGCAGCACTATAGGTGTCAGAAAGGAATCACAAGACGACTTCTTGGAGGCAGAAGCAGTGCGCTGGATTGCCCGCTTGCTCTTCATCACTAACCTCTGCCCACAGTCCCCAAAGAAGACTCCTTACAGCTTTAGGCCACGGGACATTTTCCACGCAATTCTTGCATATCCCTACAACTGCAAAGATAGACTCTCGACTACGCCTCTGAATGATACACCTGGATCTGTTTATTCAAATAACCACGAAATCAAAGGCTCACGGCTTCACCTTTTTTCACCGAGGGAGAAAACCGCAGCCTCACATTTCACCTAGCTGTCATGCAGCTTGAGTTATTACCTGTAAATATGTATCACAAAAATGAGGGCAAAAGACACAAGATCCTACACAACATGTTTCAACTAATGGAATGTCTTTAAGGCCTGAATTTCCAGAGCTTAAACAAAGTATACATTTTCAAGAATTCAAGAAAGGAAAACTATTTTCAAACAAGCCTTTCTTCATAAGCATGCAATATAAAATATTTTATTATATTAACTTCTTCCCCTTAAACATCCTCAACTAACAAAACCCGCTAAATCTTGAAAGAAATCAACCCATAGAAAATGAATCATATTTCAGTAAGACAAAACCACTCTTTAGTCACAATTCCAGCATCTTCTAGGTAGGAAGATCCACTTTTACTGTTTGCTAACACACCTTCAAGCTTAACATAGGAATGTCAGAGACAGTATTAACACATGTCAACAGAGCATGTGAACCTTTTGGTATCCAGAGACACTACAGTTTATTCCACATTTTCTTTTAGCATTTCTCATGGAAACATATGTCTCTCAAACTGAATCCAAACCACTGTCTTGTCCCTATTTTACAATCGCCATAAATGAGAATGGTCTCCCTGTATTGCTGTTTTAATGGCACTACTTAGCAGCATTCAAGGGTGCAGAGTAGGACTCAGGAGGCTGAGAATCTATTTGAATGCATAATAAAGAAGCATCTGAAGTTTTACTAGGTTTATTAAATTGTTTATGGCTATTTCAATAGTAGCTGTTAAATTAATCATCCTAACAAAACAAAAAAACAAACAAAAAACCAACCAACCAACCAAACAAACAAAAAAAAGAGAGATAAAAGAATAGGTAACACTGGCTATTATCACAATTTTAATATGAGTCTAATAATAACACTATGCTTTACTTTAAAAGCTCTGATTCTTCAAGTCCTATTTGTATGAGTTTCTTGGCTTTCATTTTCATCTGAAATGGCTGTTGAATAAAGCTTGGAGTGACACGAATTGTTAAGGTTCAGATATCAATAGGTAACTAAAAAGGATGCAACTATTTTTAAAAAATCTCACTTTTTAAGCCTCTGAAAATCTTGCAAGGCTGATTCCTGAATTTCAGAGTAACTACACGGACATCACCACTTCAAAGCTCTCTTTTTTCACTATATATCTAGACTACAAAAATTAATTTCCTGAATCTGAGTCATTTCATTTAACAATTTAAGAAGACAAACAATACAGCCAGCCCTTCCACTGCCCGCTGTGGCGAGCAAAATTCTGCTGATAAACAAAACAATTATCAGGGCATGCAGGAGGGATAGAGGCAAAGAGCTGCCTTTACTAGTTTGTTAAAAACACAATCAAATTAATGACCAAGGAGCTGTCTGCACTACCTGGTCTCACTGGCTGTTTGCTAACACAAGGATGCAACGTTACCCGCTGCAGCTGGCCGGGCTGATGGATCCCCACTTCTGGTGGTGCAGGAACGCAGAGCAGACCCCCTGCATGGGCATGGGGGAGACAGGCAGTGGGGAGGGGGTGTCTCAGGTTCATCTCAGATTTATCTTATATCACAGAGCCAGTAGAGCCACGGACCCCCAAAGGCTCATGGCAAGAGCACAGATACACATCCAGCCGTTCTTAAAGAGTTGGTTGTTGGGGTTTTTTTAGGGCTTATTTGTTTTCTTAATAATTCAACCCACACATTTGTGTTTCTTCCAAAACAAAATGATATAAACTGGAAACATTTTTTTAAATCCTCATCCACAGCTAATTACTGATGCTGAGGATTAACATTCTGTGGCACTTCAGCTTTAGTTACTTCCCTTAATTAATGTCATATTTGCAAAGATCTATAAAAACACTGTTTAGGTAAATGATGCGCATTCATTAACTATTTAAAGCCCATGCCTATTTTTTAAAAGTATTTAGAATGGCTCTTGCAATTCCTACAAATAGCCTTTAAAGCCTCAAGGGATCTGCAGGTGGTTAACAAAAATGTGAAAATTTCACTAACTGTTAGGACGAAAGGTGCTTGTGTCAGGCATGTGGAGAGCCCTTAAAAAAATGAATGCATGCATGTATTTCTAAGTACTTGTATGTAAAAAATTTGAACCTTGCACACGGGGGAAAAAACTCCTGTTGTGCTACCCAGTAAAAACATCTAAGTTGCACCACTCAGCAAGAACATCTAAGCTGTTATTAACAGGATATTAATAGGACTGTGTGGCTAAGGGTGGTTTCCTTGCTCTGGGTAGGCAGACAAACCATCTCCGATATTCGTTCCCTGTACCACACGACCCAGTCCATAAACCGAAGACATCTTTTCTGGGCATCTTTTTGTAATCTATGCAACAGCATATTTAGCGACAGAGGGGTTTCTAAAAGCTGAGGCATAAAGACACTGCTGTCACTATGGAGTTAAGATGTGTTTCTGAAGACTAACTAGCTGTTTACAGTCCTAGGGTGGGCTTGGCTGTTAACAGTTTTAGCACATGTCAGTAAGCCAGATAAACCACAGGAAGCCCTCAGTATTTGTCCTGGCCTGTTCAACTTAAAAATAGATGTCAACGTTTCAGTAAATACTTTTCTTGAGAGGGTTAACAACTGCTATCACTATGGTCCCATCAAGGCTAAGATGTCATTAAGTCTCTACTTCCCTGGGGTTTTTACAGCAAATCCATCTTTTTTGGCCCTGTTTTTCTTCTAGAAATGCATTTTTACCACCACCAGCGCAGACAGCGCTGCTTCAGTAGCTGGGGCCATGCAAAGAGAGAGGCTGTACCGGGCATGTGGAAGGAGGCAACAAACCCCAGCCAGGAAAGATGCCTTCAGGCAGGCTGGTTCTGAAAGCTGGGATGATACCGGCTGCATTTGGGCCACGGAGCCAGTGAGTGACCGCAGGTCGGTGATGCACACATCAGCATGGCGACCCTGCGCGATGCGTTGCGTGGGGTGCGTGCTCAAGTGTGTACTAGTCAAATGCCAGACTGTACAACAAGTTTCTTTTATTTTTGAGGCTTTCAGGAGGAAAAGCTGTGTGCGCTCCCCATCTCCGCCTGGGACAGAGGACGTACAGAGGAAGGAAGTCACGCTAGACAGGTTCCTCTGGCCCCTCAAATTTCTGCCTTGTTGCAATGGTAAACAAAAGCCTGTTACTGGTTGGCAAGGAAGCAACTATTCTAGAGACAAAATTTGGGGCCAAATCCTCAGTCTAGATAGACTGTAACTGAGAGTAAACCTACTTAACCTCCTATGCTCCCCCCCAAAGACAGAGACCACCATGAAATTAAAGAACATCATAACCCATCTTCTACAGATTAGAAATATCTTTTGCGATAGCTTGTAAAATAAGCGTCACAGCAGGATGGCTTGGGAAACAGGAGCCCCTGTGTGCCCCTGTTGCCTTCCCCTCCAACTTACTGCAACTGACTGTTGGTCTGAGGCTCCACCGCCACGGCAGCTGGTCTCTGCAGGGGAGCCCAGGTACCGCGAACCACGTGGTTGTGGTAAGAAGCATCTCAGCTTCCTGAGAGCGCTTTGCCATCCATGTCAGCCCTTGTGTCACTAAAAGTACCCGTCTGCTCCTCTCAGCCCGCCAGTTACAAACCAGTTACAAACCAGTCAACGTCAGGCGGCTGCAACCAGTTTCTCCTTCCATCCCTTAATGACCTGTTCTGACCGTACACCAAGCTTCATCCCACAGCAAGTGCGCGTTGGTGTAAGTAGCATATGTTGCGAAGTGGGTCCCATGGAGATTGCAAAAAAGCAACAGCAACAAAACCACTTCTGGTGAGAAAAATTAATTGCATGCATATTTGTAGGACTGGGTCCCACACAGTATAAGCCGTAGCTAAAAATGAAAGAAAATTAGTGAAAATATGAATGAATATAAGCATGCATAATTAAGAACAAGCACACTGCCATAATTTTCAACCTTTAGAATATGTGGAAAATATTCTGTAGAGAATGGGACAATTTAGCACATCATTTCCAATCTTAAATGCTTTCCTTCATAGAAACAAAGGAACAGTAATCACATGGAAAACTATTTTAAAAGAAAGCAGAGCTTGTGCCTGACCCAAGACAACAGGTAGACCTCCACTGCCTGTTAACCAAATAGAATTGAATGAAGAAAAGGATAACTATAGGAATAAGGGACAGATACAATGAATAGCTTGAAAGATTAAAAGCAGATCAAATTCAGTTCTTACTTCTGCAGAAGTATCAAAGCATTATTATGCTGTTTTCACACATCGTTATTTGACTTTCTCTACAACTAAAATGAACATAGTTAATAAATAAAAACTATTCAGTTAAAATAGAAGCATGGGGAACCTTTCTACAACTGCAGCTAAATTGTCGCAGTGCTTTCACTGCCCTCATATATCATTTGTATCTTGAATATATTAACTTTGAGTTAGGCATAAAGAATTACATTATTATCAGTCATATTATAAAAGCAGACTCTGTATAAACATGTTGGATCACCCCGGTAGATACATATAAGACAGGCTGCAAAAATTCAAGTGCAGGATACAGGATAGCATGAAGCACTCTCCATAAAACATTCTCCTCTTGATCCTCTTGATTATAGCGTCTACTTGGCTTCCTTTTCAATTTTTTTTCTTCTTCCATCTCTCCAACTAAAACCCTCAGTGCAACACATGGATGTAATGGTTTTAGCAGTATGTTAATTGGCTTGGGCCCTTTTCTAATGCAAGTTCTCAGCAGGTCAAGGGACAGCCTCCTCACACCCAGGAGGTGATGTTCATCTGCTTCAGCAAACCGACAACACCATCAGCATTATAAATAACAAACTGCACAGAAATGCTCACTCTCAGCTTCTGCTTATACTCTTTCCTTCCACTGGAAAAAGCAAACACCACATCTGACCACTATGCAAGACAACTGCAAATAAAAAAATTAAAACAAAAAAAAAGAAGCCTTTAAAAGATATATTAAAAAAATTCAAATTTCCTACAGTCACTTGAAACATATATGGTCCAGAGGCACCTTCCAGTACTGTATTTGCTGTTTTATTTAAAATCATTGGGAGGTCAGCCTGACAACTGCAAATATACTTTTGTTTCTTAAAGTGATTCGTGGCAGGGGGAGGGGAGGAGGAAAAGAAAAAAGTTAAACCAACTCTATCTAAACTTGCAAATCTCTAAATACATTTTCTTCTGCTTATTGGTTCTACTTTCAAAAATCCCATTCTACTTTCCACGTTACAATAATACTCTCTTCTTGCCATTAATATTGTGTTCAGTGAAATGCTAATATTTTTCAGTTCACTGTCAGAGAGAACTAAATCTACAGCAAGCTAATCTGCCATAAAGTCATGTTTTATACACATGACTACAAATTGAGTTTTACACTCCATGGAAAGCAATCTTCCATCTTTAAGGGTATCATGAGACACAGAATTAGATCTATTCTTCTGGCATTACTAAATCATAAGATGAAATATAATTTGACGTGCAAATGATATTGTAAACCCAAGGCAATGAAGCACTGAAAATGTTTTTAGTACTAAACTTACTTGTTTGCTCAGTATTAAGAGTCTTTTCGAGAAAATTATTCTCTACTTATAATGGAAACAGCATTACATAAACTTTTTTTCCGTAACACAGGTCCTAGTCTAGAGATTGAGAGCCTGTATGAATTTATTTCTAAATTGGACATCTGAGTTTAAACATGTGTTTCTCATCTTTTAAGCTCCGCTGATGTGAGCTCTGGGAGTCTGTCACAACTACAACTTCAATTTCAGATACTCAGAGTAACATTTTTTGAATCTGGATGTCATTTAGAGCTGCTTTCACTTGTCAGGTTTCCAAACAACTTAAAAATAAACCAGCTAATGTATTTTTCTGTTTACACCAGCAGCAGGTTCTTGGTCACTTGATCTCCCTGAAGCAAGCACAGGAGTACTGGCAAAGTGCTTACAGAGCAGCTTTCTCAGGCAACAGTAGATACCACTGGAAGGGGTGTTAAGTGCTGCCTCCTCACCATGCTAGATGTTATCTTGGAAGATGGAAATGATTCCTCAGCAGCCCGGGTCACTTAATTACTTGTATTTATTTTATTTGCCATTTTAGCAAGGCCTGGAGGGGGACCAGTTGCTCCTTGTAACCCTTTGTGTACTTGAATAAATGCCTTAACACAGTGCTGTTCTCTCTCTCCCCATCATCAGTTAAAAAGATGCAAAGGTGCCCCAGTATTCACAGTCTGGCCTTGCATAACTATTCTTTGCCAGTTTAAGCCCAGTAATCCCAGTTTAAACCAGAAGGGTCAGTACCCCCTTTTGTACCACTCTATCACCATAACAAAAAAGAAAAGAAAAGGCTTTCTAATACCTTTTCAAGATGCAAAAAGGCAAGAGTATCAGACTGTTCAAGCAACACAAATGTTGTCCTTCAGGACTATGTTGTCCAGGGTTACTACCAATGAATGCTCTTGATGCTTATTCCTCTCCAACCCAGCCGAGGGGCAGGTTACAGCAGGGCCACCTCCTACTCTATCTGTTGGTTTTCTTGCATGGCACCGCTCTCTTCCACACTTCCAGAAGCAGCATCCACCCTTGGAGTGTGCCTACAGGGGACGGGGCACAGGCCGCTCTCACAGCAGAGCAGAGCAGGTTCCTCGCCCAGAGGCAGCCAGGGCACCCTGGAGACCTCTGTAGGTAAAGGGGGTGCTGTGCTGCAGGTGCCTTCTAAGCTCACCTCCATGAACCTCCCACGGCACAGCAGCTCCTCATTACCCACCTTCCTCCTCTTCTTCCAGCTGCCTCCTAAAAAAGCACTTCTTTGAGAAGAGGCATTAACCCGTAACTCACTGTGCAGAGTAAATGAGAAAGCAGACTGTTGCCACTCTGCAGTTTACCAGAGCGAGAAGAGCCAGAGAAGTAACCAAGTTCACGTGGCTGAGCTGAGACTAGCCAGAGGCAGACAAATTCAACGCAAAGTGTGTTAACCCATTTCAGAACACACCGTACCATGTTTTCCACTTGCTCAATCTTTTTGTTGGTGGTCAACAAGTGTCAATCGTTACCTGAATAGCTTTTTGCATTACCTTCCAAAGAAACAATCCCTACATTTTGATATCTCCCAACAAAAGATGAGGATACTCCCACTTTTGGAGGTGATTGCAAGCGGCGTTATCAAAAGGTGGGTCCAAGCACAAAAACCAGCCAGTAACCCTTTGCGTGACAACCTGAAGTGCACAACTCCAGCTGCTCTCCAGCACTGGCTCCTGGCTCTTTGAAGGAACCACCCAGGCAAGGCAGTGGAAGGAGAGTGATTACAAGCAACTGCACACCACTTTGCATCCATTGCATGCTAATTTTTGGACAAAATAGGAAATTATGGCCAACGCCAATCACGGTACTTAGTTCTACAGCACACATCGACATTGATGGAATTGTATCACCTGGCATCCCGATCGCCAAATGCATTCCTTTTCATGGAGAAGTGAACAAGAAAATACTGCTAATTGAGACAGTGGAACACCTTATGGCAGACTAACACTTGCTACAAACAGCTCTTTGATGTTTATATAATGTGTTTCTTCAAGAATAAGCAAGTTGATTCTTTCATTAAGAGTAACACTTTGAACTTAAAATAATTCCTTTCATCAGAAGACTGTGGAACATTTCACAAAGATGGTGAAGGATTATTAGTATAGTTTTATACAGGGAGAAACTGAGGCCAAGAGAGATTAAGGGAGTTACTTGATTTTTTTTCTGAGACAGCTAGGAATACAGCTCATTTATCCTGATTCTGAAACTGTGCTTCAAACTACCAGACTGTGCAGATATCAAAGGAAAAAATCAGGCCAAAATGCACTACTGTTTGACACTGTCTTAGAAAGTTCTTTGCAGAGGTCTGAAGAAAAATGGGTGTAAACGCAGAAGCCAAATCTACAAGATCCTGAGCCCATCTAATAAAACTTACAAGACGGTGAACATTTTCCATCTTTTTGTCCTCTTTTTAAAACTTCTTAGAGGTAAGACCCCTTCTTCACCTCTGTGCCAGAAGGTATTTTGCCCATGGATATGACTAATGCATATGTACTTAGGAACAGAGACAAAACGTGCAAGGTAGGCTATTAAAGGACTGTGATACTTTACAGGTACATATTGCATTCACACACAAAAGAATTAAAGAAGCAGAATTGCTCAAGTGATGTGTGCAGCAGATCTTGGAAAAAGAAATGGATCCAAATCTCAGGTTGCTATTGTTTCAGCTCTGAAAGATGACACACATGTTCTCTCTTGTATTAAATTTTAAGGAAAATGAATTCTGAGTACTTGTGACAAAGGGAGGGGGAGGGACAGTGAGCAAGAAGAGGAAATCCTCCCTAAAGCAGTTCAGCTGATACTGTCTTAAATCCTTTCCACTCACACAAAACTGCTATTTTGGTGTCCCAGGTCACAGAACAAAATCCTGGGGTTTTGAGAGCGTTTGGACACATGGAGGGAGGGAGAAGAAAGGTGGCAAAATGGGGATGTGAGCAAAGATGAGGGCAATCAAATCTCCTGCTTTATACTGTATGAAAGGAAGGATCAGCTGTGAATACATCTTTACACTGCTGAAACTTCAATCAGCAGAACTTACTCTTAAGCATCAGGTTGAGGTCACTACAACTATGAAGATATAAAAGGTACTGGTCCACTTCTGTGAAAAAAAAAAAAAAAACCAACCCAACTTCTATTTTCCTCCACACTCCACTTGCCTGTCCTTTTTTAATACCAACTGCATTAAACCCAGAATTTTATTTATATATATATATAAAAAATATATATATATATATAAATCTCTCTCCTGTATTTTCTTTTCTTTGCACAATTACTGTGGCATTTCTGAGCTGAAGCACAGCCTGCAGTCCAGTGTCAATTATGGGTATTAGAGCACCTCTGTTATCCTTATTGAAAGGATCGTATACAGTCTTACTCTAAATATGATGTCTTCCACAGATCTCTTATGCTGCACTGGCAGATTTAAGTTGTAGTTGAGAAAACCTGATAAACAGGTAAAGACTACATCAAATCAGAACTGTATTTCTTTGATAACTTTGGTGCTTTTCAAAGGAAGGCTTTGGGAAGAGTACAAGAAAAAGAAAGAATCGGTAGTATAAATTATAAATACTAAATTGTTTGAAATTCAGGATATTTCTCAGCTGCTCCTCTTTTCCCCTGTCTACATTCCTTAAAGAGCATGCATGAAGACTGCAGCTGCAGGCTCCCTGGCCAAAACTCTCAGGAAGAAAATCCCATCTACTTTAGGCTATAAATAAATGATTTCCTTGATTCAAATAGAGACATTGTAAGGGGGGGGGGGGGGGGGCGCGGGGGGCAATGGGGACAGGGGGGAACAAACCCAAAACCCAGAAAGATGTCACCTTCTTTTCACAACAGTCTCTGCCCCACTTGTTTCAGTGCAGTTCATTGTTATTCATCTCCATTCTTTTTCTATAAATATTTGTCTTGCATTTGTCAAGACTTATATTTAAAAAATGAAATTCTATTTGGGGTTTTACAGTACGGGAGGCTATTATATATACATTATCCTTATGTGCATGATTGGGAAGAATAGATGATTTGTGAAGTTATCTATTATGGGGAATAATCAAGATTAATGAGCCCTATGGCACTTGCTGAATGCCTCCAGAGATTTATTACTCAGGTTGTTCGTTTTTCTTGTTATGTTGGTGCTGTCAAGAGTCCTATAACAAATGCAAACACAGACGTGTATTAATTGCAAATGTGGAACAAGGCTACTGTGATGTTGCTAAATACTCACAACTCTGCTGTTTTTACAGCATTTTCACTGGCTGGAAGGTTTCTTATCTGCCAGGTTTCTGACCAACTTTCTATTTTGGTACATAATGCAATTTTTTTAAAATACCTAAAAAGATACGGTGGGAGGGGATTAAAGAAGAAAGGGAATTCTGCTTACATATTACTCTTAATAATGCAAGCTCTGGGCAGAACTGCGTGACAGAGCCCTGGGCTTTTCCTCAAAGGCTGTGCAGCCAACTCTGGAAGACCTGATTTTATCACAGGTACCTTTCAAAACAAGCCTTTAAAAAAAACCCAGGAACTGTGACATAAAATAACTTTCTTAAGAAACACGTGAGCTCTGTTTTACTTCCAAACCTGTCTAAAGACGCCATTATAACACGCAGCTGTCAAGATGCTAATGCTGCTTTCATCGGCTGACATTCTCACTTTTCCGTGGAGGTGTCAGCTACCAGAAAACTCCATAGCATCAACAGGAGCATCACTGTGACCCCTGAGATTATTAAGTTATTTACTAAAAGCTCAGTGTGTTCTTGGAAGTTGAGATAGCAGAACTTCTCTGAATACAAAAATGTTCAAGAAGAGCTCCTCATTTATTTTAAGCAAGCTTTTTCCTCTATTGTATCGCATCATCAATGCCATCGTGCTGAATACCAACCAGGAGTTGCCATGCTTAACATACACCATACATCTTGAATGGAAAAAATTAAAGTATTTCAAAAATTTAAAAAACGGCCATTAAAAAAAAAAAAAAGGGAAGGATCGATGTTACCTTAAATATTCCCTGCACTGAACTGGAGTTCAAGCAATGCAACACTGATCTAAATTGATGACAAAGGAGTTCATGAATGCCGATGAAATAACAGTATGTGTATCTCGGTGTTACAACATCTGTACCTTCACCCTTGGAGGAAGCAGTCACTCTGCCAGTTTTCTTTAACACTGATACGGACAGACACCTTACCCCTTCGAACCTTCTCACACAGGATTTGCACAAGGGCCAGTTCCCAGCCGCAGACATTCACAGGTCGCGCCTGTGCTCTCTGGTGTGAGTTCAAACCAGAAGGTGCAGGGTTTTCATGTTTACGTGTTCATACATAAAACTACATTTCTACCTCCCAGGCAGATGTTTTTCTGATTCACCATCCTGGCGTAAACACAGAATGTGTGGGATGATGTTAATAGCTCAGCGCTATTAATGTACAGGAGGGTATAATAATGTAGCAATAAACAGTGATATTGTGAAAATACATCTAGCTCTTCTCTCTCAAAACAGCACAATATATGAGGACCTGGAAGAACCTACCAAATTCTTCCCTGCTGGAAAAGAAATCCAACAACAGCTATTTCTGACAAACATGTAGGTGCAACTTCAGGTTTGGAAGTCATGATGTTACAGTTAGAAAACATCTAGGAGAGCCTACAGGGGAAAAAAAAAAATCCTCGAGCACTTTCACCATTATTTTGTTTATTTTTACTTATATATTTCCTATGGGCTTCTGTGGAAGACAGGCTACTAGGTTAGGGCAACACTTAGTTTGGTTCTGTAAAGCTGTTCATGTGCTTTTACGTAGCTAGTGCTGAAGCCTAAAGAGCTTTAAAAAAAGACTTAATCCTCTTCTTTAGTCATATCTGAAGTTAAAATGCATCATAGTCTAGCTACTAAGCATTGCTTCAGGAACAGAAGCTCCCTGACTCTCTCCTGGAAAATAATTTGCCATAAAATCTCAAATCTTTCCCTTTCATTACTCCCCACTCCTGATTTTCATGACTCTCCAGATTCAGAAGACAAACTTTTTTTGGTTTAGAAGACCTTCTGGTTTTGTGAAATCCATATGCATGCTTTGGAGGCACTGCAAGCAGCATTAGCAATAGTAACAAACACCCAAAAAAGAGAAATGTAGCAAGTCCTTCAAAAGGACTGGAAGAGATACTCCTTCCATTAAATAACTACATGCACTCATTTTTCTTCTGCTCAGAATTAAAATACAGCAGAAGTTTGTTTCATTTAGGTCTGCAGTTGGCACCTAAGCAATTTGCCATGCTGGGAGAACAGGGTCGTGTAAGGTTTAGTAATATAAATTAAGAGTCATCCCTGACTAGTAATCCGCTTTTATTTCTCTCTTAACATTATGGAAAAAATGCAAAAACCTGGAAATATACAACAAGGAAATAAGCGTATAGTCCCAAATGGTTTTTTAAAAATCAGCTCAAATACATGTGTATTTATTGGCAGAATTTTTTTAAAAAAGAAAATGCGTTATTAAATAGCTAGAGAACACTGATGCAATTCTTTGCCTTTGGGTGCTACTCTGCCTTAAAATGGAACAAGTTTTTGTATACTTGCTACCCAGACTGATAGGTGCTGTCTGAACAACAAACAATTTCCCCATTTCCTGAAGTGTTAACCATTTGTAGCAGTAATTTGCATAACTTCAGGCAGTAAGTTAACATGAGACATACCGCTATTGGAGAGCAAATTCAGACATATGCAAAAATTGAGACAACGTTCTTATTTTTTGCATGCGTAAGTGTTGGCAATCGAGGGGAAAAACCTGGTATATCTGTTTAGAAAACCTGGAGCAGAACAAGTCTCGCTGCATCTATTAGTAGACTGTTAATGGATTATGGATGCTCAAAAGACTAAGGCAACGGCATGAAACCTCAGTCATGAGACAGGCAAGATGTCATGCAGTGCAGAACAGATTCCTTAAGTCAAAGACTAGAAGGAGAGCCAGAATCCCTTAAATTCACATGCATGGCCAATCAGCAGAAACGGTATCACTTTTTCTTTAAAACACTTTCTTCCAAAGACTTCTCAAAGAGTGAACAACTCCAGTCCAACCTTCACTGATAAAATGGTATGGGAATATCTACCTATTTAAGAGCTTGGCCCTGTCTTCTCAATAGCCTCCCATAAGTATATGAAGTTTCCTCTGAAGCTTTCTCCTCTCCAGGCTGAAAGAGACCAGGTCCTTTGCACGGCACAATGGTGGCAAGACAACAAGCAACATATATAAATTAAAAGAAGAGGATCTTACTGGATAGAAGGAAAAATATGTTCCCCACAAGGACAGTCAACCATTGGACCAGGCTGCCCAGAAACACTATGCAATCTCCATTTGGGAAGCTGTCAAGACCCAACTGTATCAAGCCCTGAGCAACCTGGTCTGACCTCACACTGACCCAGCTCTGAGTAGGAGGTTGGACTACAGATCTCCTCAGGGACTTTCCAACCTGAGTTATCACATGATCCTATTACTACTAGCAGCAGGAGCACTTAGTAATACCTCAACAAAAATGAGAAGTGACAAAAGAAAGCCGTCGCATCATGAAGGGATGAAACTAAAATATCAGAGTATGAAAAAAGTGTATTCTTTTTCCAGGGGCAGCGTAATCTTATCTCATACACCACAGCAGCTCCTCAGTCTTATGTGACAGGATAGAGAGAACCAAAGTCTTTGGGTTTTGATGAATTATAAGCCACCTGCTAGTGAAGAACAACTTTCTTGCAGAGGCTAAATATCACTAGATCATCTGAGATTTCATTCAGAAAACCTGTCCCGCTTTGCTACAAATGGCGAAATGCAGCAATTAGGGACTGAGATTGTGGCTGTCTGCATATGACAACATTCTGGCTGTAGGATTGAGTGATGCATATTCTGTAGTGCCTGATAACCTAGGCATCCTAAGAAAGCAGATACTTGATTTGTCTGTCCCTGAAAACAGAGGAGAAAGCTCTGTGTAGGTTATATCAAACTGCAAACTCACCTCATACTTTAAACACCAGAAAGTTATGCTGGAAGAGCAGATACTACACATGCATGACAAAACCATAAAAGAGAAAACTAAGACAAAGTAGCACACATTTGAAACGGAAAGTTTCTACACAGTAGCCTCCTCCACCCTTTAAGATATGCAATTAAACATGCAGGTATAAAAGTAGGAGTCACCCAGAACATCACATCGCAGCATCTGAAGTAACAGAAAAATTTTAGCAGCCCCTAAGGAAGGGCTTTTAGAATAATTTGGTATGCGGTGTAGGAACTGTGAGCACAACGAGGTCAACCTTTCACAGACCCTTTAGTTCTGCTTCCATAGGAGAAGTTACTGCAGAGAAAGAAAGAAAAACCCCACAAGTGAATGCTAAATACGTAGTTTGGAACCACTTCCCATTCACACAGCTTGAAATACGACGACTAAATTATAAACAACCTGCAACAAAAGCTACTAACTGTAGCTGTTGGCCAGTTTCATTCCAAAGGTTCAACTCCACATTTTAAGCACCTTAAAAACCGGGTAAGATGGTCAGACACCACCAGACTACATATAAAATGACGTGCTTCAAAGTCCAAGAACCACCAGTGAATAGCTCAAACTTACAAATCATCTCCAAGCTATATGAGTCAATAGAGTACAAAACAAATTCTTTTTTTTTTTTTTAATATCCTAACGAGATTTTCCCCAAATCTAATCCCTGTGATACTCTCAATCTTTTTAACTGTCTTAATGCTTTCACTACAATTCAAACCCTATGCTGGGGCCACGTTGCTAACAAGACAAAGGATAATACAAACCAGGTGGCACTGGAAGCATAAAAGGCTCACACATGCCAGAAGGCAGTTTTGTGTGATTCCAGAGAAAGACAAGTGGATGACATGAAGATGTGGCTTGCTCAGAGAGGCTTCAATTCACACAGAGCTCTGAAGTTCATAAATTTGGCATTTGTTACAATGTTTGTAAGAATAACTAGTGCTCGATTCTGGAGGCTGGCTGACTGCTGTCTGCTAACTGTTTAATGATGCCCAATAAAGTCATATATATACATCTATGTACGTATTTTTCAATTGAAAGGTTAATTTGATTAACAAAAGTCAGAAGCTAAAGACAAAGAATAGCAAGTCAGCAGATGCAGAGGGACTACACACAGAGCCCTAACTGCTTGCAAATATTCAAATCATAAATAAAGGTCCCCCATCTTTGCTGTGTACATTAAAATGGGTATTTCCAAGACTGGAAATATTTAACTGCTTTCCAGAGATGCCTAACTATAACACCTAAAAGCATTACTTCAGAAAGAAATATGACTCATAAGACATCTAGAGCTAATTTATTTTCTTGTGCTATACTTTCATACTGTATATGTCCACATATGTATCTGTGCTATATTCTTAAGCTGTATATTGTGGGTTTTAGAGTAAGCACCACACTGATCAGAACACCACCCTGTCTTTTAACTTTATCTTCTTTCTCCAGGTATTTTGAACACAGCAGTAGTAAGGATCATTATTCCACTGCGAGACGTAACCGACGTTTCACAGATGGGAAAATTAAGGCACTAACGCTCAGACTGATTTCACTGAGCTACAGAAGCCTCGGTAAGTACCACATTAGTAACCCAGCCACTTTCCCTTCTTTCTGCAGTCAATAATAAGAAACAAGGGGACCAGACATCCCTGCCAAGGATTTTTAGGTAAATGGACTCCTCTCTCAGGTTCTGTGAGGTGTGGACAGCATTAACGCTATTTGATGTACTTGTCGCACATAGATGCCTCTAGGCAGAGTGGTACCCAGACACTTCTTCCAACCACCCACAATCTGACTCAGCCCCTGCAGGACTTTCCCCACTGCCACAAAAAAGACTATTAAATCTGTAAACACACCCCATAAGAGATGAAGTGCTAGGTCACCGGCAGATAAAGGAATAAAAGCGGGACTGAACTCCCAGACTTCACTTTCAAATGCCAGATCATGTATTTTTTAAATCCTCTTTAGCTTCTATATTCATCTTCGTGCCAAATGGTACAGTCTGACTGACATTGACCTTTCATGTATAGGAAGCTATACGGAGACAAATGATGGGGACAGTCATTAAATTCCTAGGTTTTAAATTTTTGGCTGGAATTGAGATCCCATATTAGGTCAGTTAAATAAGATTGTCAAAAAGAATGAAAACCTGACTAATATCTGTTGAAAATCAGGTCTTTTCTTCTACTTGTTGGGAATGCAAACTTTCCTATGTCTTCTTGGCCATTAGTGAAAGGTGGCAAACATAATTCTCAATTTTCTCAGCAAAATCCGTGATCTCTGTCACAATGTGGACAAAAGACATTTCTTCTTTCTTTCAGGTGGTTTGATAGGCTAAAGAAGGAAAATTCCTAGAAAATGTCTGCCTACCATTGAAGGAGGGAAAAAAAAATAAATGTGGGCAATCCAAAAAGAAAGAGAGTATCGTGCAAGTGCTGCTGAGTCTTTAAGGAGTAGTGTAACACTCAGAACAAGAGCTTTGAGCCTGGTACACACAGGTCAGCCAGCACTTTCAGAACTTAACAAAAGTATTTTGGAGGAGATGAAATATCTGTACAACAATACTGTGCCAGGCACTATCTGTTTCGTTAGAGAAAGAGCTGAAAAACATTGTGATCAAAGTTGTTTCCTCTTTCCACGCTCGCTATAGCTACCGAAACACAGAACGGAAGGGGAGATATGCCTGGCTTGCTCAGACCTGCAGCACTACAAAGCTGGCTGGAAGCATTAGTGACTTTTGATGTTTTGGGGTGCTTTTCTGTTATTTTGGTTTTCTGTCTAAGTATCAGATACTACCTACACCCACGGACTATGCTCAGCTTGAATGCAATTCAGCTAAATTCCGTGGGGTAATAACATCTGGCTCTTATAAGTCTTAATAGCACCATAAACCACACACACGCACACACAAAACAACAAACAAACAAAAAAAACAACCAAAAAAAAAAAAAAAAAAAACAAAAAACCGAAAAAAAACCCAACCACCCAACTCACAAACTGAACAATTCTCAAAGGACCCTTGGGGTTTTTACCACTGTCCATAAGTAAACTGAAGCACAGACACACAAAAAAGGCGTCTCTAAAGCCTTGTGACATCCACAGGTGGAGCGGTGGAGCCACAGCTAGGACACGCTGGGCACTTCTCTCCCATTCACTATCCCGCAGGTTTCACGTTACAGACTGTTTCCCAAAAAGTCATCCTCAAAAGCATAAATTTTCATAGCTTTTGTTCATTTTTAGGCCTGGATTCCTTGCACACAATGACCAAGGCAAAAGATAGAGTGGTAGCCTACCATGCTGAGCGTTCAGTGAAGCAATGATGAGAAGTATTCGTAAGTGGGACAACCAGGAGATGCAAACCCAGCATGCAGCACCCAGCCCAATGCAAAGTGGAATAGACCCAAAGCGCTGCAGATGCCGGACCTGGTTTCCACTGCTGTACAAAGCGGGTTTATCATGCTCTTCCCCCTCATCCCATCCTCTAAATACATGTGTTTCAATTTATTCAGTGCTCTGAACTCTGAGACTTAATGCTTTTTGTCTACGGTGCCCAAAACAATAGGACCTCGATCCCTTGTTGGAGCCCCTTAGAGCTATCACAAAACAACAGTTTTAATCTGTTTTATCCAGTCCTAGTGAATGAAGCTTTAGAGGGTACGTTTTGCCTGCTCTGCCAACTAGATACTTCATAAAGTGAAACAGAATCTCTGCTTCCTTCAGGGCACCTGCTTTCAATTACAGGAAACATACGGCACCTTTGGATTTTTTCAGCTTTCAACATCTGTGCTTTGCAGGTACAATTTGTTGCATTCAAATTACTGCTAAACCTGCAGAATGGTGTCGAGCTTTTGGGGGCATGCTTGAGAAACACTAGAGATGGACAGAAAGTAATGGCATTCACAATCGCTTTTTAATACTGGATTAATGACTGTTCTGAACCAAATCCTTTAAGTTGTTTAGAAACCTCACCTCGCTCCTCTTGGAAAGTCCATTCAGCCCCAGCTTGATTAGAAACATCACCTCTACCCTATAGTAGACGAACATACTGACATCGCTATCCAGCCAAATACAGCAGGGTCACATCTTTCTCTAAAAGAGAACGCTATAAATCATACCTTTAAAAAGGAAAACAGCCTGTTGTAACCAGTCAGTCACAGCTGGCCACCACGCTGGGGTGAGACAGTGACAGCTACAGGTTTAATTCTGTTTTCTGCATTAGGTTAAACATGTCATTCACACACGCATGCACATGGACTCTTACTCTCCCACCTTTTCTAAAGCAGCACAAAACACACCAGCTCATCTGAGTAACCGCTCAGGACTTCTCCAGGCTGGTACAGTATGGCATCAACCTGAGTGCCCATTCCTAGACAGACATCCAGGCGCATCGATGGCAGGAACCTCAGTTTAACCATCCCTATGATGCTCTGTTGCTCAGGTTCCTGTTCCTAGCCTACCAGCTCCTTATTTCAGCTGTCACCACGTCAGAGCTGGTGCTTGCCAAATCACCTAAGCTAAAAAAATAGCTTGCTTACTGCTTCTGCTAGGACTAGCTCAGGAAAAACTTGCTGGCCCTGGGGAACACAAACCAGCAGCCCTGAGGTCTAATCAGGAGACAGAAAGTGGCAAGGAGAAGCAGCTGAGTAAACAATGAACACTACTGTTAATAGGGGAAAAAAAACAGGGAGAAACATTTTCTAATTCTAGACTTGCAAGAACAGATTTTCACAGACAGATGCATGAGAGCTCTGTGGCAGAATAGGACTCATACAGTCTGGAAGATACTCTCCAGGACCAAATGCAGTTGGTTTACTACATAGTGATGGCTACTGAAGTATTTATGTATTTGGAGTCTTTATTATTATGTTTGCATTCTTTTAGTAATTAGAACTACATGGTATTATTTCATATTTATTTACCAGGATTATTCTTCTGCTTAAGATAAATTCAGATCCAATGGAATTTCAATGAGCTGGCTTAAAATCACAGGAGATCTGCTATGGAGGGATCTGCGCTGAGTGCTCCTCCCTCACCTGTTCACAGTATAATAAACTGCTAGGGCTGTGTACATGAGAGAAATGAAGGGCACAGAAGAAATATATTATTATGATAAGAGAAACCATGTCTTAAGAGGAGATTTTTAGACTCGAGCAAAGTTAGAAAAGAGATCAACTTCTGTTGTTCAATTAATATAAGGAAAATCCCCCAAATCAGTGTCGTACCAGCAACTACCATGAGCCCTGCATTACAGAAGTCTTTCCTCTTGGATCACATAATTTTGTGCAAGTTTGCATCGCAATAATGAGCAGAACATTGTGGCAACAAGTAGGCTGGTTTCCACCTTTTAACCTGGATTCAGCTCTGGACTTCTGTCTCCTACAGTTTTACTTCAGGAGATTGAAGCAGTAGGATGGGATCCAGGTTCATCTTTGCATTCCAAGCAGGCTACACCTCCTACGTATGGTTCAGGACTTTTTTCTAACTTAATTATGTTTGCACTTGGATGTAAGTTAAGGCACAGCTCAACCATTAACTGTGCTTTGCTATGGCATCCACCCCTCTGTATTTGATTTCACTAACTGCCTTATGTTTTGCAGTGAGTTTTTGATAAGTGTGTGTTTGCAGATTTTCATGACAGACTAATAACACCAAAGGAGGCTCCAGGAACGTTTTAAGTAAATATTATGTGTATATTTCCTCAACAGTGTCTGCCTACCAGCACCTTCAGAGCTGCATAATCTTATCTAGAATACGTTTACATTCTGTTTGCACTAACCAATGTGGTCCATACTACTAAGCAAACTGTTATTTGACTAAAACATTATGCAGAACGTAATTCCAGGACACACAGTCATGTGGCTCTGAAGAGGTAGCAGTTTCTATTTCTGTCTTGCAAAATTCTGCTTGCCATGATTAGGTATTTCTTCAGCAATCGTAATGAAGAATGAGTGGATGCAGGCCTTCACCTGGGCCAGGAACTTCTTAAGGCATTTTAAGAAACCATTTGTCCTCCTGCCTTTGTCTTCTCCCTTCTCTATTGTTATTCCCTATTTAGGCCTAAAACTCACAAGAGGATGGATGGATGGATGCCTGGAATGTAGGTCCAGTTGCAAATGATTTGAATTTGCAAAAACTTCAGAGCAGGCATCTTCTCTTACTGTGTCAAGAGATGACAGAACATCAATACAGAAAGATGGTCAAGCTTGGTAGAGAGCAGATGTTGGGCATCTTAACTTTTTCTAGTAATCTATTACATTGTCATCTTTTTGTCTGCCACCAGAGGGTTTAGCAGTTTGGAGTGGTAGCCAAACTGAAAAGAACTGAGTAGTGCCACTGACCATACTACATGGATGAGAACCGATTAGAGCATTATCTTCTCATCTGAAAAATGAGAATTTAATTCCACGCCCAGCCAGAGGCTTCCTGTGGGCATGTCTCATTTGGGGTGTAATAACAGTACAATCGAAACTATAGCAGTCACTTATATAGACCATATACGAAATAAATTTAAGTTATGCTAGTTACTAGTAACAGCTGTGAAAGCACAGGCTCTGAAACTCATCTGCTGCAGACAAATCTCTAATCTCTTTGGCTCAGATTTATGAAATCTATGTGTGCAGGATTTCCCATTTAGTCCATGAAGAGAAATAATCATTTTGGAGGGCAATTCAGACTTCAGGTGGACTAAAACAGAGGTAGAAATGTCTTTCCATCCACTATAGAGGCATCCTAGGGCACGGTAGATAAATACCATCTACCTGTGAAGCAGGATAACAGCTTTTTCACAGCAATATCATGCAGATTAATAGAATACATATGGCTTAGAATGATGACAGCAGTTATCTACCTCAGTTAAATCAACTTTCTTGCTTTCTGTTCAACTTGTCTGCTAATAGTATGCCAATATACATCTGCTCGGTAATGGCAAAGTGTATTCCCTTTCTATTTTAACAGCTTAAGGTGTTGCTCAGAACCCAAGACCAGAAAGGACGTCCTGTGTCACCGAGCCTGGTGCCCAGCCAAGTTGGGTAAACCCAAATAATGATCTCATTCATCACATTCAAGTCCCGTAGCCCAGTAAGCACAGCGTGGCTGGTGCCAGTAACAGGCCACAGATTCTGTGCTGAGCCTGCACAGCCTCGGGACCCAGGCATGGCAGGCTTGCCTACACTCGTATTGCCCAGCCCAGAGCTTCATTTTAGCTGCTTTAGCTGCAGCAGCAATTTTCCTAATGACCAGGTAGCTATTGCCTAATTTGTTTTACTTTGCTTATCTTCGCATAATGATGTGGTTTAAGCGTAATTTTTATACAGACAGTAGTAACAAGTCGTTACTCTGTGTAGGATGAAATATTTATGATCCCTGGATAATGACAGAGTGCAGGGGAACACAGACACGGCTTCATAGCAGCAGCCTCAGAAGAGGTGACACACGGTGCAGCGCAGTGGAGTGGAGGCAGGAGCCGGTATCAGACAAGGCACAGAGTGACACTCAGGACCCCAGGGTGATAAAAATGCACCTGTAGCCAGCTAAAGAAATGTAAACCTGTGGCTTTAGGGATAAGAAAGAAAAAGTATCCAACATGTGTAAGACATCACATACATACTGAATTCAGGGGTAATGTGGTGTTGCAATCCAATGAAGAAAGAGCAAGGTGTAAAAGCATGTCAGAACACATAAAAAACCATAAAAATAGCCAGAAGCAGAGCTCAGAGTGAGGATGAAGAAATCATCAATATCAGCACCATGTTCCTCATGGCAAAGAGGAAGAAGAAACCCCCACTATCAACATACCCCTCCCAGTGAAGCCCTCGGTATCCAACAACTTGCCATAACCACTTCCCAGCTCCAAAAATTAAAGCCTACAGCCTCACGACCCATGGAGTAAGGGTACGCAGAACACCACAGGTAGGGGCAGATACTCCGAAATGTGTGTTGATCCATTTGAAATGTATTATTATTGAAGCTTCCTCCCCACCCCCCCACCCCCAACAGCATTCTTTCTTTTTACTTCCTAAGTACATCTGGAATAATAATAACTCTTTGATTAGAACATTAAGATTTTGATTACGCTCACAATAAATGCTTGCCTTTTACACAGAGGGCACACTTCATCCTGTCTGTAAGAAGATTTCGAGTGTAACAACGTCCAATATTAAAGCTAGCCTCTTGGCTTCATCCCTCCTACGAGAAAGCCAAGCCAAAAAACTCAGTTTGACCAAGAAAACAAAATAATAAAACATCATACTAATTTTTTAGTGTGAATACGGCCAATTTATATCCCTTACTGTCTTGTCCTCCTCTGTAGCATTTACTTTTTCCGTATGTTCCCGCACAGCGGTCACACTCCCGTTAGGCACAGCAGTGGCTAATCAAGACAAACTCTTTCGAGCCTCATCTTGTGGGACAGCCATGGCCCCTCGCATCCCTGACCACTGAGGCAACCCCAGCACAGAAACAGAAATCATTCAGGAAGTTTACGGTGAGACCTGATACAGCAGTGAAGCGGAAAAGCACAACCACGACAATTTTATGCTAATTTCAAACATTCGGGTTTGCTAGAGTAGTTTTTGAGTTGGTAACAAAGCCAGTTGTAATAATATAACAATCATGATAATATGTTAATAGTTTTAATTGAAGTAATTTCTGCAGACAATAA
Source organism: Ibycter americanus (assembly GCA_035590275.1). Classification (NCBI taxonomy): domain Eukaryota; kingdom Metazoa; phylum Chordata; class Aves; order Falconiformes; family Falconidae; genus Ibycter; species Ibycter americanus. Next base: position 66,347,191 of record JAVJGI010000060.1, on the reverse strand, counting down.
GAATTATACCCTAACGTGTTAATTAATATGATTAGGAAATGTTGCGAAAATGAGTATGTAAAATGATATAACACGATATCCGGAAAGGAGTGTTTTACAGGGGATGGCTCCTCCAAGCTCTCCTCGGGGTGAGATTTATGGACGTTAACACACAAGGCTTCAGCAAGGTAAACAGCTGTTTCGATTTTAGTTATAATGAACATTAACTCTACATCCCCATTTCTGCTTAATTAAACCTGTGACTCTGCAACCAATCAAGAGCAAACAGAAAAGCTAGCAGGCACTAATTGGGCCCTGTGCAATTTCAGCCTCAGCTTCCAGCCAGAGTGGCCTATCTACACCAAAAAAACTCCCACAAAAAATGAAAGTTCCTCTCCTGCTCCCCTCGGCCAACCTGCCCAACAGTTTCTTCACTCCGAGCCAAACCACGCGTACGCAGCATTAATAAAACTGACTGTATGAAAGCACCGCGGAAGGTACAAAGTGAAAGATTAAATTAAACGCCTTTACACTCCTGTCCAGGCAGTTACTTTCTTATCCTTTCTTATACACCGTAAAGCAAAAAAACTCCAAAACAAAGAAACTCACAAAAGACTCCCCCGGACAGTCGACAGCAAGCTCCTGTGCTTTTTGATTAATCTTTACCCTCCCCTAGAGAGGATCATAACTGTGTCAGCGCGGAGCTCAACACCAAAGGCAGGCACCGAAGGGACAGAAGGAGGTAGCATGCAACCTGCTTTATAAACGCAGGTGTAAAAAACACCAGGTGCACCTGTTAATAGAGGAAAAACCTTAAAAACGGTGGTGCTGTGCCCCAGATGTGTTTTGAAGAGCAGGCAGCCTCCCCCGTACAAAATGTCCCCCCTTCCTCCTCACGGCGCGCGTCCCTCCGTGCCGACGCGGCTCCATCTGAGAGGAACCGAGGGCTCGATGCGACAGCGCTGAGACTTCTCCTACCGCGCTCACAGAGGAGAGAAAAAATTAAAAAAAAAAAAAAAAGAGGAACTTATGCCCTAGAGGACACAAGATATTTTCACATTATTCTCTTAATGAATCTTTAAAAGGAGACAGGATAAGAAAATCGTTGAAATACCTCACAGCCCCTTAGATCTGGAAGTGACAGCTGCAGCCTCTCTTGAACCGCCTCGCTTCACGAGCATGCTCCTGAAGGTTTCTTTCTGACCTACAACCTTTATCTGAGCTTCCTTTGTGGCTTAGTAATACGAAAAGTGTCGCTTAATCGTTACGCTTAAACCATTTGCTCGCTGGTTAACTTTTTTTTCCCCGCAGCCAAAGGCTGCGAGTTCACAAATCGAGGAGGCAAAAGCTAGGAAAAATATCCCGCAATTCGCTACAAACGCACAATAACCCTTAATATAAATATACATATTAACTGGCAGAGCAGTAATAGTCGGCTGGGATTTACACGCACAACCAGGTTCATCTTCAAAAAGCACCATTTTGCAGCTCTCCGAAGGAAGTGGTAAATACCGTGCACGCTCTCACCGCTTCATGGGAGGCTGGCTACCTAAGCCCTGAACTGTGAGCAGACCTGAAATATAAATCACTTAATTGCTCATTTTATTCGATACCTAAGTACTTCATGCTAATAAAGTTCAGCATTAAAGGATTACAATGTGACAAATTTTACACCCATCTCATAAAAGAAATATTACCGAAAGACAGTCGGACCTGAAAGGCTCTCAGTAACATACAGCGTACGTCTAATTTTAGATGATTCCTCAATCACTGGAGAGTTTGCAGTGTACACAGCCAACCCAGCTCAATCAACTGACTTCTATCTCCATGACTCCAGGTCACATTATCTCATGAATGAACTGTTATGTAGGTCAGTCAAGAGTCGTCTTCTAATTGAGTGCACGTTTCAGCCTTGGCATTTATGCTCTAGATATCAAGGCCGTAGACAATTGGGTGAGTCAAAAGAAAATATCGAGGAAGGGGCTGTGGTAATTGGGCTTTGTTTCAGACAACAGGCATGGAAACAGATGCCCGCAGAAGCTTGTGCGTAGCTGGTTTCATTTTAACTGGATTTAATGCAGGTGGAAAGTGTAGGAGCAACAGGCTCAGTGGAGAGAGGCTTTGCGGGGTCACGGATCGGAGTGTAGCCACAAACCCAGCGCTGTCCCGCTAACATACCCCAGCCTGTCTGGGAGTCGAACTGGGCTCTGCTGAGGCATGTGCCAAATACGTGTCCGCTGAATCACAGTAACTGACAGCGCCAGCTCTTCACGTCGGCCCCCGAACGGTCGTCAGGAAGGAGCGTTTTTGCTTGCTCCCACATCAAGGTGGATTCGAGACAGCAGAACCAAAAGTTTCCATTCGTTGTCGCCAATCTCCTGACTCGTACTTGTACTGACATGTCTTAGAGAGCAAGGTCTTCGGGGATAATTTTCCATATGGTTTATGAACTGTTTATTTAACTTTGCAATCAGGAGGCTGATGCAAAATACATTAGAGTTATAGCCCTGGTAATATTCGGGTAAAATGAAGAGTATCAGACTGGAGATGCTTGATGAAAATAAAGTGAGAGAATTATTGCTTTATAGAAATGCTTTTGATCAGACATTTCTTTTCACTTCCTGTTCAATCCCAGCTATTCTAATTTAGACGTAAAAACAAAATTGCAACTGATTAAAATTGGGTTGGCGGTAGCTCCCGTATAAGGAAACACATGGCTCACAATCAGATAAAAGCCAAGCTGTCTGAATGCAGCACTGCCTGTACTTTAGAACGGTGACCCAGCAGCTATTTACTAGCTACTTGTGTATTTTCAATTTTCAGAAACAACCCACAAAGGATTTTCTCCTCCTTTGTGCTCCCCCAACTTTAAAACTCGTTTCTGGTGTGCAAAGGGTTAAGGCCACCGAAGTGAAAGTAAAATGCCCAAGGCCAAGTTTTCCTGTAGCCTGTGTACTTGGTTGCATTTTCATCTCCTGTGTCCTGACAGCTGTTATCTTCAAGTGTGCTTCGACATGCCTATTGCTGTTCTAGCAGTCTTTTTGTTCAACTCCGAGCTTGCTTTTTAAAGCCTGAAAGCCATGATGCGGGCAGGATGTGCAAGGGGGATGCTGGAAGTAGCACCTACGATATGGCAGAGATATCTTTTGCCATCTTGTGCCCCACCTACTTCAAAATAGGGAGATTTAAAAAGGTACCAAAGTATCTTAAAAAAACAAACAGAAAAAAAAAAACCCAAAAAAACCCAAACCCTCAACACACCTCTCCCCACTTGCAATAAAGCCTTTGCTCCAACACTGTTCTCATCTCCCAGCAACAACTGCTTTGCACTCACATAGTGTGATTCTTAGGAGGATGTGAAAGCAGTTGCAAACACCTGTTTATTAAGTCTTAATTTGCACACGAGATGGGCAATACGCTCATTTTACAAATGAGTATGTTGAACTACACCACGGTGGATAAAGCCAGCCCATGCCCCTACTTGAACACAAGCTAGAAGGAGGGAGGCTGAGCTTCCTTCTTCTGGCTACTGCTTCTATAGAAGATAAAGGTTATATAAGTGAGCCCGAACTGTTGACAGCTTTTACTTTGCAAAAGACAGAGTCAGAATAATTTTCCAGAAAATAAACACAGATATCCATACACAAAAAAACCCCACAAACCAGTTATTGATGAATAAATTGCATCAGGTCCAATTTGCAAGAAAGACTATTAATGTATTTTTAATGGCTGAACCAAGGGAAGGTCATTATACAGTGTTTTAATTCTAGTACATTAGTGTTGCATTTATACATTAGCAGTTAATATGATAATGTCAAACTCTCCAGTAGTTGTGACATCATAAAAAATAAAGGCTGTTTTAGTATTCTTTTGGGGGAAAAAAAATATCAGAGCTATTATTAAGCTCCCCTACTCCAGCCATTGGGAGAATGTTTATCTTGCTGTATCCATTTTATATACAAGATGAAAACTATAATGGGAAGTCAAAAGATGTGAAAATTATAAATCTTTGGTAAAATGCACAATCAACAAAAGCAGAGAGTCTGTTGCTATTGTTTTTAGTTGGGGGGGGTTAATTGTTTTAATGCTCCTTGACCTGTAAATGCTATTTTTAATGGAATGCAGGAAATAAATTAATAGAAGAAGTGAAAAAAAATAAAAGTAAGTCTGAAATTGAGCTTGAGGAAACAGCCTCTTCAGCAGAGACGTTATTTTTTGATTCTTGGAAAGTCACAAGCACAGATCTGACACTCAGCACTGTCACAGTAGGCCGATGCTGCTCAAAGCTAATTGCAGCTAGTTCAGGAACAAAATTCAACATATTGGGTCCCGCATGTGGACATCATGTATATCCACCAGAGGAAAAATATCCTCCTAGGATTAGCACTTACAGAATTGGAGTATTTCCCCGAAGATCACACCTAGAGCTTCCTTTACAAGGCTTCCAAATTGAGACGGTTGTTTATCATGCTATTAAATTTGTAGCTTGTTTCCCCACCACCACCACCCCTTCCTCACCCACTTTCTATAGATTAACATTTAGCAAAGTAAAAATTTCCGGAAGGTCATTACCTGGCTGCAATTCAAGGCATTCATAAAAATACATTAAAACCCCTTTGGCAAGAGGTTGCGCTTGGAGGGGAGGAGGCACCATCGCAGGGCGGCAGGTCCAAAATTCCGAGCTTCCCGAGGATGAACCTGGCACAGGGCTCGGCCACAGCCCTCGCTCCCGTTCTGACTCGCATCTCGTTTCCTACGAGTGCAATTGCATTTGACCCGCACAGGGGTTTGGCAGGGACCCTGTGTTTCTCAGCAGTTACATGCTGCCTCTTGGATTGATTTTATTTTTCTTTTTTTGCCCCCAGAGCCACGGCACACCATCCGCTGTGCTGATGATACCACGCTCCGTGCAGCTTGGCTGTCTGCAAGCCCTGCGGTGCAGCTGGGGCTCATCACCTCTGCAGGCACGTGGCGGCAATTTTGCTAAACCACATCTTACTGAAAAAGGGGGGGAAACCCAGTGGCAGGCTTTGCTTTCACTAGTAATCAGGTGGGGGCTTGTTCCACCCCTGGCATTTTGTCTTCCCTGCAACTCTGCCACCTTTTCTCAGTTGCTGGCCTGACTCACCATTGCAACGATCCCAACTGACGGCAGGGTTAGCTTTGCTGAACACGTTACAGCATTTGTACCACCGTGCTCAGGGCAGTACGGAGCCGATCAGAGCCTCAAACATTCCTGTAGCACTGCCATCAGTAACAAAGATCTCACCAAAAACTGGACCAAAAGCAACAGTGGATCACACCTGGTTTTCTTTATCCTCAGGTGGCTGCATCTGTGAACTTCACTGATGACAGTCTTTTTTTTTCTTTCTTTTTGCTTCATTATACTATTTTTTTCTTCTTTTTTTTTAATTCATTATATGGCTCTTTCCCCTAAGCCTTAAAGCTGTTCACAGCACATACACCAGTTTTCACTCAAGCTTACATTAGTGTTCACATGGTTTGCTTGCCCTATCTCCCACCCCCATACCGTTAAAATACTGCCTTACCTTCAGTGCAGTGACTGCTTATAGTCGCTTCACCTTTTAAAACACCTCCAAATCTCTTCTCGTACTTATTAACTTTTCCTCTTCTGCCAGTTTTGGTTGGGGTTTTTTTTAGTTTTTTGTGGTTTGGGGGGGTGGTTGTTTGGGGCTTTTGTTTTTTTTGTTTTTTGAGACAGGTGCTCATAGACTTACAGATCATACAGTCAGGTTGCATCAGCGTTTTGAGGACTGCTTGAACTCTATTCAGTTTACCTGCATAGGTGAATGGAACATTTCAAGGATTTCATCCTTTATAACAGATACACAATGCTACCATCCCTTCATTTAGGCACTGAACCCACGTCCCTACTTGAACCCACGTCCCTATCAAGCAGAAAGAGATTACACTAATACTCTTGTCTGAAAAAGTATGTAGGCTTATGCAAAATAAAATACATCAGTAAAGCAGCAGCTGACATCTTCACAGTGCCCACTAAACTACTAACTAAGCATGCAAATGGACAGTGTATAATAAAAGACCTTCTTTTTGGACAATTTATGCAATTATGAATATGTAAGTTCTGTTCTCATGTTCCGGTTTGACCTCTGCTTACTGAAATGTTGACAAGGACACTTATATTCTGACTGCAAGCCATGTTATTGATGCACCCAAAAAAACCCAATACAAATCAAAATCAAAACTGAAAGAACACAACCTGTTTGATTACAGGGGCTCCTCGGGTTTCACTTTAAAAAAATGGACAAAGTAAGTTTTCAGTCCCTGTGGCTACAAACAAAACAAAAAAAATTAAAATGAAACAAGTATCCTTGAGGTTTACGATTCTCAAGACAGAGAAATCTGTTCTGGTTAGGTTTTCAGGTTCTGCTATTTCAGAGAAATGTTGCATTTTTCAATCAATTTAAAGACTTCTAAAGGCATGGTATTATTTTTAATGACCTGAACTTAGTAGCACCTTCCAATTTTGCAACTTGCTTTTACCTTACTCTGAGGCCTTTGACTGTTTTAATTTGCAGGGAGATATGAAGGAAAGTTTTCTTTGCTGAACTCCGTGAAAGCTTGATCCAATGCAAAGATTAGCGCTAAGAGCTGTTTTATGTCAAAGCCTGAAGAGGAAGGTGTCCTAGTGAGACTTAGTATGAAATGATTGTGTATATTTTGTCCAGGCTAGTTTGTCTAACTTTTAAGTACTTGGCTTCACAGAAATGCAAAATTGCCCCCTGCATCCCCCCCAAAAAACAGCCTAAGGTAGCTACAGTTGAGTTCAAGGCACTTGTATGTGGATCAAGAAAACACATAGACAACTGGATATGTCACACACTGGTGTATCTCGCTGCTGACTTTCTCCAATACTGAGATAACCAAGATGGTTAATATCACATAAAAGAAATTATGAAAGGGCAGGGGATCAAAACCCAGAAAACAGGAAAAATAAGACCAAAACAAACAAACAAATAAACGAAAAAAAAACCATCACATTCATCCCTCTGAGTCCCATTCAAATCCAAGTCACCCAAATTTAGTCCTGGCTCCTTTTACTCAGAAAGTTTTGCATCAGAGCTATTTGTTGAATGGGGGAAAATGCAGTTGGAAAAGAGATAAGGAAGGCATGAAAATGGAAGATCTTATGACAACCAAGCTGGGCTTTGTATAAGGATCACGTTACATTGGATAAATCAAGTGTAATGGTATGCGATAGGGGCAGGTAAAGACAGGAGTACTAAGGAATACAGCTGTGGTTTAATGCTTTCCTCGGCACGCTGGCAGCGGGGTTTTGTTATCAGCCTCCACTCGCTGACTATCACAAACCTAAGCCAACCGAGGAAAATTTCCATCAACGAATATTTATGGGGCAAAAGGTTAACTAATACAGAAAAGTGGGACTGAACTCGCTGCAGAACACAGGTGAGAGAAGAAATCTGGAAAAGCTGAAAAGGCTCAATTTTGGTGCAGAACAAATGCTGGAAATAAGGAAAAAAAATCACTCGGACTTAAAATTCAAACTGCAAAGCAGGAGGTTGCATAAGGACTGCAAGACAAAAAAAAAAAAAAATCTAGTAAAAAATGAGATTATTGAATATCCTATCAAGGCCAGCAGTGGAACCATGTAGCAGAACCAGATATTTAAAAAGGGCCTGAGACGAGACTGAGTGCTGGTTACCTAACTGTATGAACATGAAAAAATTATGTCGCCTTTAAAGATGATATGCAATGTTTTTAAGCTCTCTGTATTATTTCGTGAAGGGCAGAGACATTACTGGAGTTTGTAGAGAATTATATTGGTGATTTTTCCCCCATAACTGACAAACATACAGAACACAAAGATCAACTACAGTAAAAGGAAAAGATTCACGAAACCTTACAATAAAGGGATATTTGGGATTGGGAACCTATTGGCAATTAGTAAATTGATTTTTTTAAAAAAATATCCTACCTTAAACTTTTAAAAGCAGAAGTTTAATCCAGAGTACTGAAGTCTCTAAAATTTTCCAATTTGCAGCCCAAGACATTTGACAGTTAATTAAAAAGGGGAAACATTACATTTCTTTTCTTTATTAAGGTGCTTGCGCATATGAAATAAATACACAACACGTATAAAACTTTTTTCTTGAGTCTGCCAATTGTTGCTACTTTTTTTTTTTTAAGCCTATGATCTTAGAGTGAAATGAGTAAGTGAAAACACATTATCACATTTAGAAAAAGAAAAGTTTTAAATGATGAGACCTAGGCAGGAAGTTTTACATTCATGCTGTAGTTTGAATCTAAAAGCTAAAAACATGAAAGCAACTGAAAACCCAACTTTGTTGCATTTTTAATACCTTCTTGCTAAGCCTGATAGTTTTGTATTGTTTAATAGGAATTCCTGGGCAATCACTGCTACACCATTGCCTGAATACTGACAGATGAACCTAAGTTTCAACACCAATTTTTAAATCTCTGAATTTTCAAAGACTTTACATATTGCCATATTGTCTAAAGGCTCCTATATTAAAATGAGGTTTAGTATCATGTGGGAGTGAAAAATCATAGCACTGTTATTGGAGATAGCTGTATTAACAGGAAAAAAGATGGAATGTACATAAAATGTTTTGGGGAAAGTTGGAGAAGGATGAGCTGTTAACAAGTTTTAAGATTCCCAAAGTTTTGATGTAAAATTTATCATTTTGCAGAGGTTCTGCAAGACCTTCCCCACGCACCAGATCTTCTCTTGTCATTTTTGCCCGGCTCTGCAGACCCTAAAGCTCAAAATGGGAACAAATACAGCAGAAAGCATGTGCCCAGGGTTGCAAACACCTGTGCCATGGTGCACCATCTCCGCGCTGGAACGGAGCTGCCTGCGCGAAGGTCACAGCACGCAGCAGCACAAGACTCTCGTGATTCACCGCCGCAACAGGACTCTCCTTCTTGTCCCTGAAACCTTCAGATTACGGGGAAAAGCAGCACCCAATGTATTGCACCCAACAGACCTACTCAATAAGCCGATCCGACATATTTTGAACAAGGTTTCACCCAACTTAGGTTTAAGTTGAAACCTAAAACTTCCCAAAGGCGCATACCACATCTTCCCTTCTTCTGCCAACAAGCTGGGAAGGTTTCATAAGAGGGGATAATGCAGGAGTTTTCTAGTTCTTGGTATTTTCCTGTTCTTTTGGTGGGATTTTGAAAAAAGAGAGTGCCTTTTGCTAGCTGCAAGAGCAAGAAAGTCTCTGGCCAGCTCTTTAGGAAAGAGGAGGTTTGCTGTTCACTGCGGTCAAGGCAAGAGCAAGGCTGCCTCTCCCAGCACTTTCTTCACCCTGAATAATGTCCTAGAAAGAAAGGAAACCGTGTCCTAGAAAGAAATGCTGGAAAGGTTTGAAGACGAGAGAGCACATTGCACATCACTGCACAGCACAGCTTTGAAAGACTCAAAAAACAGGGGGAGGGAACAAACCTAAAGGTTCAGAAATAAATCAATAATAAAGGGGGGGGGGGGGCGAAACATGAAAGTATTTATTTTAAAACTCAATATTTATTTCAAAACTTTAAAGTATCATTCACCAGCTTCTGCCCTTTTCAGTTAATGAAGAGACAGGCAAGATGAACTGCCTCTGCCTGCAGATGGAAACCCAGCAAGTCCCCTGGAGCATCCCTTCACCTCCAGGACCAAAGACAGCAGAGAGGATCCTGGCCTCAGGGCCTGATCCTGCTGCCTGTTACCACAATTTTGCCTGTAGCTTGGGCTGTGACTGAGTACAAGGTGAAAAGGAGAAGCAGCTGTGGGGGATTTGCTCAAAATGTTTCATTAGGCCTTGTACATCAGGCCTTTTGAAGGGGCTAAAAAAAAAAAAAAAAAAACCAAAACACAAACAACCGCCAAGCCATTAAAATCCAAACAGCAGGCTTGGTAAGTTCAACATCATGTCCTCTCTCTCTTCACACATTCTTGGACTGCTCATCATTCAAGAAGCGGCCCTGAATGATAAAGTGCCTTTGAATAAGAAACCTAGCTCATGCCAGCAGCTAGTATTGCCTCATAATTAAAAAATAAACCAACAATGTATGGACATGCACATTTTTCTGGCATGCATACCTTCCACAATTACTAATCTCACACCTACTACGACTCCAGTTACTGCTCTGAGCAGTGAGTTTTTGTACAAGCCCAATCTAATGCATCGTGGAGCAACATCATTTTTAGCACAAGAGCAAAGCTCTTCACCAGGCCTGGTCCTTCCAAAGAGTATTTCCTCCTAAAACCGAAGCAACTCGTACACCCTCACATAGATACAACCTCCTGACACAACTTGAATGCTACTGCAAAAAGTTTGGCTGCCTCCACGGAGCACCTGCTACACTTGTGGCTGATAAATAAGAATGTGCTGCACATGGTCCAACAGCAAACCCAGGGACCCTGAGCAAGAACAGCAGCAGCAGTGTAAAAAGCAGCAAAGTTGAAAAGCAGAAAAAATAAAGTGGCGAGTTTTATATTGAGGATGAAATTTAAAATACCTGTTTCAGCGAATTTGCATTAGGTTTACGCAGTAAAGCAAACGCGTGATGTCAGGGAAGAGGCATTCCAACAACTATATGAGAAAATAAATGATGTGATTCAGTTTAATCGACAACGACAGGCGCAAAACACAAAGGGACACAACTGAGAAGCAACTAAAACATTCCATGGTGAGGTAACACCGAACAGAAAACAAAACCAGCACCCCAACTGAACGGTTATCTCAAGTGACCCCATCAGCAGCATCTGTCCCCGCCAGGAACCACCATGCCATCTAGCTCATCCCGGTCCCTACCTGGAGGCAGCGGAGCGGACACATGCGAGGCAGGGCGGTCAGCTGGTCAGAAGTCATACTCCATGCTGCTCACTTCCAGCCTTCCAAAACCTCCCACTCCTTCACCATGGGAAACCATAAGTACCGCACTCACTCCTTGAATTATTATTTTTTTTTCCCCCACCAATAACTAAGCGTAGCGCTTCTGAGAAACAGCCAGGAACACTGTTGCTTCAGAAAGCACAAGTAAGCAACAAGCAGTATCCTCCAGCCAGCAGGGTAATAAGTTACACCCAGATCCTATTTAGCAGTTTACATAATTCACAGTTTCTCTGGTTACAGACGTTGTAAAATATGACATCCAGCTGGGAAAGTTGGTCCACTTTATTGTCATATGGCAGTTGCTTGCTTTATATCATCCAAATATCAATTAAAACGCAAAAACAGAACTGTAAGGCAAACAGCTTCATATTTTCATGTCACACTTGCGTACATGCACACAAATACTTGCTGACATTCAAAGAGGAAAAATAACCTTGCCTGAAATGTAAACTGACTCTGCAGTGTTAGGCATCAAGCGTAATTTTCGAAAACCTTGAAAAACAGAACAATGAACAGACGCGCCTAAATTCTGTGTCAGCTATTTTAATGGTGCAGTTTTTCAGATAACTGAAATTAAATCATAATATGCTGTCAAATAACAGATCTAGATCCCAGAAGTCGACATGATGGCATTTTAAAAATACAGCATATGGATACAGAGCCTTTGCTGATACATATGCACTTAGCAAATATTAGAAAAATCAATCAGAATCAAAATGCAAACTCGCCGAAATGACTAGACGCCTTGTGTTATTCATTTCTAATCCTAATTGCTTGATTTCATTCATCAGGATTTATATATGCACCAGTACACAACTGAGGCAGTTAAAATTAAATACATCCCATTTTTTCCCCAGAAAAGTAATGGACTTTAACAGTCATTTTATTGCAATGAGAGATATTAACATACAATTCCGCTCCTAACTCCAGGTTATAATGTAAGTGGATCCATTGATCACTTGCAAAAGGCAACAAAAAGAAAGTTTTGCTTGATGCTGAGGGCAAATAAAAGCCTGACCAGATTGTCCATTATTCTCAGTGGAAATCCATCTAGTGTCCAAGTACTACACAAATATTTTGTCAACTACTAAGTCAGATTTGTGGCACGTAAAAAGCAAAAATACACCAGGAAAGACCATGTAATGAATCCGCATCTGTGCTGCACCAAACCCATGTTGCTTCTTTATGAACGCAGCAAACTCAGTATGAAGGATTTTAGCGCCTACGAAGTAAGACAAGCACAAAGAAACCAGAGGAAAAGATATGCATCATGAGAGTTACCTGGGGTTTATATACTATTTTTCATGCCTAGCTCTCACAGCAGGTTACAAGTGTAAGTGGAATGATCTGTAACCTACAGATGGGGGGAATAAGGTTAACTAGGGCAGCAGAGAAAGTCAGCGGCTTATTCCGCTAGAAGAAACTGCCTCTGACATGCACTGTATTAACAAACAGTAGCATTGCCTTTAGGAAAAGTAAATTTGACAGCCAGGGGATGGGGGACGGGGGTGTAGTTTAATTAATTAGTGGGGTCAACCACTATTCATTTAATGCACTCAAATTCCTACAGTTTAAATCTGAAGTTACACAGGTGTATTGTATACACACAGGAGGCAGTTTAGAGGGTAAAAATGGAAATCAGATTAGGGGAAAAAAAGCGTGCTCCATAACTCAAGCACTAAATAATCACTACGAAAGAATAACAGCTATGAAATATTTAAGAGTCAACATTAATATCATTAGACTTCAAAGAATATCACCTTCCCCGCGCCAGCTTCTCACATTGATCGTCTGCGGAACGAGCAGCCTCACATCCGTTTGTTTGCAGAAGCTTCTTCCCAACCACATCAGCTAGAAATGAAACACTTGAATCCTCTATATGCCATAAAATGCCCTTGCAGGGACCTGCTCTGCACCTTCTCGAGTCCACCCCTGGATTTTTCAAGAACTTTGCAAATATTTTAATATTTCCATGGGGAGAATGGAACGCTTTTTAAGAACAAGAAGTTATTAAACACTAACAAGGAGGCAGGAGGCTTTTGAACATGAAAGTTATATATTTGCAAAGCTTTCTTCCAGTTTTCACACACTCCCTTCTCCATATGTAACCGCGACGGGTAGAACAGCAGTAAACATTTAAACTGCAGTGCATTATTGTGTATAATAAGAGCTTGACATTTTTATTTTCTCCAAGGAGAAGCACTGCCTATATGCTCTCTAGTGGATGAGCAGGGTTTTTACAAGGTCCCTCCTTCCCCCTCCTTTAGATGTGATCAAATATGAATTGAAAGGCTTTTATTCTGCCAGAATCCCAGTCCAAGGTTTTGCGTTTCTCTAGCAACAAGGACATACTAACAACGGAAGCAGGGCAGAGAGCAGCTTCTCCTCCATCTCTGTACCGCGCCAGGTGCCATCGATGTCAGGGAGTGAGAACACCACGCAACTTTTGACCTGGACCTTGGCAAGGACTATGGTTAAATGGATTAGTATGAAATTGTTTTAAAGCACATTTTGAAGTATATGTTTCTCGTGGGTATCCATAGATGAAGTCTTTTGGAGGCAATTCCAGAATTTCACAAGTAACTGTGCTCTACCAGAAATCAAATGTCAAGTTACTATGGACTTGTTATTTGGATATGGATAAATGGATGCAATTCACCCAGGAGGACTTCTTTCCGGACTCCCTGCCTCGCAACCCTCCTGCACCACACTGCTTTCTTCCACCGCCCGTAAGTCCCAGCTGGAAGCACAGAGGCTGTTCACAGATTGTATCCTAGAAAGACTTTGTTTTCCACATTGAAAGCCTGTTGGGGATGGATGCAAGGAGAAGGAACTCACAAGTTTAACCTAACTAGCACCCACCATGGTTTTGCAAAAAACTGCACCCCCATGTAGACAGCAAAGCAGCTCCGTTTATGATCATGTTTATGATCCAAGATTAAGCACTGCTGCAAAATCCTTATCTTTCCTTTAACCGTTTGGGGTAAACAAAGGGCTTTAGGCTCCAGGGGCAATGACCTTTTATCAACACTAAGTTAAAACAAGCTACCCTAAAGATTGTCTCTATTTTCCCATTTTGGCAGAGGAATCCTGCAGGAAAGCCTCTCCCCTCCCAGACAGCAGGTGTGCAGGCTGCAAGAGCCCATTTTCCTTTAGAATAGCCGTATGCATCACTTCTTAAAAATTTATAAATCACTTAGCTTTCCAAGAGCCAAATTCCCAGTAGAGTAACCAGAATTACAGCCATGCTAGCAGTAAAGGAGGAGAGAGTTTGTTAGAGTTGGCATAATACAGTGAACTATACTATAAATTACTTTAGGAAATGGCTGCTAATGTCCTCTCTGTGAAGGCTTGGGGGATACCACTCTCCCTGCAGTCCACTTCTGTGGAAATTAAAGAAGTTTAATCATTTGAACAGAGAATATAGGCTTTGCTCATCTGAAAGCATTTTTTCCCACCTAGAGGGCATAATCACCAATTACATCGAGATAATATAAATTTAATTATTTTTATTGGCTAATACAGTCTCTATCAGCACGGAAAGAAAATACACTTTCAGAACTATCAGCAGAAATTAGCGCATTCACAGCAAGCAGCTAATCCCTGCGAGTGGAGACACTCCTTGGGACAGTTTCTTAGAGCCAACTGACGGAGAGTTCCTGCAGGAGGCTTTGACAAGCAGTGAAAAAAACAAAACTGAAACAACAAAGAAAACCCTGAAACCCCTCTTTGTTCCTTCTCAACTCACCTTTTCTTTTCTTCTTCCCTTTCTTTCTTGACTCTGATTTCTGAATGTTTAAAAGTCTTCCTAAAAAATGGTTTTCTATATTGCGCATTCTGTATGCTGAAAACCATGCATCCCCTCCTGTTTAGCTTTTGAAGTCTGGCATCTTTGTAGACTGCCTTATTCTAGGACTTCAGTTTTGGTTTACTTTGAAAATATTCATTAAAACAGCGCATTTTTAAAATGCCTCCCTTTCCTGGTTTCTCTTCATCCCTAGATCTCTCCGTCCATCACCCTGTCCCTCCTCAGATGTCCTGACGGCTGAGGCTGGGTAGGTCACACCGTTGGCTCCTTCTCTCAGCAATGGACAGAACCTGGCCCTCCAAGGCCACCTGTTCGGTCTGCTGTACACCCGGGGCTCAGGGAGAGATGGACACCTCTGGGGTACCCCTTTCTCCTCTGCCGAGGGGCACAGAAGAACCTAAGATTACAGCCTCAGATCTCCCAGTCGGCTACTTGAGCCAGGGCTGGTATTTCCTATTTTAATTCTTTTTCAAGAAAATCTGATCTGCACTACAACCAAGCACCATCCGGGGCAAACGGCGATGCCACTGCCAGGGGGACGGTGTTGTGGCATACCGATGGTATGCCGAGTCCTGCCAATTACCACCACGCTATCAACTGCGATAGCAAAGAGGTGCCAATACCAGCATGCAGCATCACGCACCGCTCTGCTGGGGCCCGGCGCAGGGGTGGTTCACCCTGCGGTCTCTGTCATCATGTCTTTTTGGTTAGCATGACCCATGGCAGCCAGGATTAAAGCCTGATGGAGGTGTACCTCCAAAAGCAGCATGGATGCAACCCCAGGTCTGTTAAGTGTCAGTACCCCCTGCTTTACATTCCACCCTCTGGCAAATACAACCATCCATCAGGTTTGTCTTTTCTTTTCCCTGCAAGCGTCTCCAAGGGAGAGGTAGAAACATACACGCTGCAGTGTGACCTCCCTCCAGTTCCAACTTTCTCCACTCTCTTTAATCCTCCCCAGCCCTGCTCAAGCGAGGAGTTTGGTGCTGCCTGACCTGAGAGCTACAACTGAAGCCGTGCTGCAGCACCTGTGTGCAGGGTGAATCAGCAGCTTTTCCAAAAAAAAAAAAAAAAAAAGGCTGCTGGGAGAGCCGGGGCAGTTATATAAGGCTGCAGCAGCCCAGGAAAGTTGACGTCATGGAGAGATGAGGCAAGAGCAGCACCAGGAAAGCTCCTCAGGAGCCATGGATGCCTCTGGCAGAGGACTGGCTAGGTAGCCCTTTACGGTGACATGCTCAGCCCGGTGACTCCCATTTCTCAGCTCTCCACAGCGGAGGCCAAGCAGCTGCTGGCCCTGGGCGAGGCGGTGGAGGTGGAGGTGGAGCTCCCCTTCCACTCCTGGCCCTGCGCAGGCAGCCGCCGCTAAATTGTCTATCGGCTCTGGAGTGTTCAGAGGGGAGGACGGGTGATGAGGGGGGCTGACAACCCCTTCGAGGCATGTCCTCAACTCCTCCACACACTGGTGAAAGAGAGGAGATGAAGGGAATCAGGCTACACCTTGCTACGGGAGCTGTGTTACTCCTTAAGCATCCCTGAAGGCATCGTTATATCCACTGTCATTAGGGCTGGCTCTGCTCTACAGGAGGAGAAAAGGTGACTAACGACTACCATAGGAAGACAACCAACTAAGTGCTGCACCTTACCCACCCCACTCCGAGCTGTGGCTGGATAATTTGAAAACATGCAGACTGTCAACCCCCCATCACATATAATTTTAATTGCCATTTCAGAAACGTCTTCCAACCTGGGAGTTCGCATCCTACTTCCAGTCTGCAAAGCCATCACAAATCCTCTTGAGCATTTCCCGTGTTTTTGTATTCCTTCTCGGTTTTAGGATTTTACATTTATACTTCCAAAACCTCTCTCAAAGCTCCCCTCAAGGGGGGCTGGAATTTGCTAGTCAGGAGCATGGCATGCATATTTGTATAGTAATACTGACCGCTTTCACAAGAGACTGCTTGTGATCAGTAATACAAAAGAAGAGCCAGGAGGATTTTCCACATGACTCTTTTTTTTGTCTTGGTTTGAGTGTATCTGTGGTTTTTTTAATCACGACATGGTAATCACAAACCCTGAGAGGAGATTTACTATCTGCCTTACTGTCTCTGACACCGCTCTTTTTCGTGCCCTCAAACACATCCAGAACGGCTGTTCCTCACTCCCTGCCAGGATCTTTCTGCTTCACAACTCCCAACATGTTCCTTTTTTTATCGCTCCCTCCCCTTTCCCCTCTCATTTGTTTTAGTTTTTCTTTCCCAGGACTCTGCAATTTTTCAAACTGTTCCTTTTGGAGGGCAGCACCTCCTTGACTACACTAAAATCCCTCCTGAAAACACATCTGCTGAATCGCTTGCAAGAAATTAGTCCTGCAAATTGTGTCTCTCTTTATATGCATCTGCGTGCCTGTTCTCCCAGCCCAGATTCACCTACCCAGGAGCACAGTCACCCCAGACTTCAGCTGGGAACAACAGAGAGACGAGAGAGAGAGAGGGAGGGAGAAACACCTCCGGAGGATCATTCTGAGCACCTAGATTTAACGTAATAGAACTATTAATAATACATAAGAAAAGAATTATCCAGAGCTTTTTATTCAGAAAAATCTACAGCTCAAGTCCCATCTGAATTGAAGAGAGATTTTTTTTTTTTTTCTTCACTGGGACATGAATTAGTACCAAGTACATAACCTACATTTCCAGCTGAATGTTTAGTGTTGCATACAGCCCTTGCTTTATATTTTAGTTCCTTCTTCCAAATATAATCGTCTTAAGCTTGCACTGAAATGCACTTGTCGTTTACTGCCCATCATGTCAACTGTCAGGGCTTTTTTTTCTTTTTTTTTTTTAATCCTGTTTCCTGTTCTGTTGTTCCCAGCCATTAACTCTGTCTCCAGTTTTAGTATTTACAGCCTTAAAGTGGATGGATAGCTTGTTTTCAGCAAAGGTACCCAAACTGCAATAGACAGTGTCTCTTTCTCTTCATTTTTAGCACTGTATGCACAGGGTTACATTCTCCAGGTGGTGGGAGACAACTACTTAATGTACAAACCATACGATACAAACCCAACCGTACGATACAAACCCAATGAACCATGTGTCCTTAGCTGTGGACTCATGAAGCCCTATGTCATTAAAATTAGGCACTTAGTTAAACGCTTTGCTGAATCGGTGCCAACACACCCAGAGCCTTAAAGCCCTGAGCACCTTCTTTAAAAACGGATCTCAGCCCCGCTCCTATTCACTTCAGCGCAACCAAAAAGTTTCCATCGCACCTGAACTTATCTTTGCTCTCTCAAAGGGTGTCTAATTCAAGCTTCTAATCTGTGGCTTTTTATCTTATTCATTGCTCCCTGAATGTGGAATTCACTATCTATTTTCAAAAGGGAAGTAAGTATAACCACTGTTTCCTAGACAACAGAAGAGCAAAATTAACTCTTCTCCCACCCCTCCCAAAACAGAGGCAGAAATATTGAATTTTGCTATCTGAACCATATTAAAGAAGAGCTACCTCTAATATAACTGATGTTATAAAGCAATGCGGGGAGGGGGTGGGGAGTGTCACACTGCTATGTCGTGGAAACATACCTTGCCTTTCACTCCACATCCTTTCCCAAGCAAAAGACGATTAGCTTCAGCTACAGAATCTACAGGCTCATCTTTACTTATGATAATTACAAGAGAGAAAAGAAATTCAAAAAATTTCACTCACCTAGCATGGGTAAACCCCCCTGCTTTTTCAGCAGGGCACACAAACAGAATTTTACAGTCAATCGTCTTTACATAACATTTAAGTAGGCACCGATACGACATAAATCATAAGAGTTTGCAAAAAAAACAAAGCACAAATTAATCTGAATCTAATACATTGGTTTTTAGCACGCTACAATACACTGAGGGGTATTCATCCAGTGGGATTACTGGGCTGGCTGAACCTCTCCACCTTTATCACCTGGAATCCAGCAATGCCTCATGCTGGGGAACCTGTACCTGCTTTTATATTATTTCCCTGTAAAACTGCTGGACTGCACCACTCTGAGGTGATACTAAAGGGGAAAAAACATTCTCAGACACCAATAAACCAAAACTATTTCAACTTGTTTTATATTTCAGTGCTTTACGATTAGTGTTATGGAGCCTTGAGGATCCTGGGGTCTTTTCGGAGTTGTGTTTTGCAGGCTGGGTTGTGCCCATGCAATTTGAGTGAGCAGCCTTACAGCCAAGAAAGCGTAATTCCTGAGACACACCACAACACAAATAAAAAGTGATTTGGGGGCATCATATGTGTTTGTAGCAGATGTGAAGAAAAGGTTTGTTTTCTGTGATGGGGAAAACTCCAAAGGCACCAAACGAGTCCTCTGCAGGTGTGTGTCAAGCCCGTTACATGACCATGAACTACGGTTTGCGTAGCTTCTGGGTGTTTTTGGTGTAAAAGTCTATAGGATAAAGAGCATTTGCAGAACGACTGGAACTAGCAACATGAGAACACCCTGAATAGCCACCAAGTTCTCCAATATACCACAGTGGAGTATGTACAGGCATCTCTCGGGTTTCCCAGGTGACGGTACCGTGTAGAGCCCAGTACAAAGAAGAGAGATGACAAATCTCTTCCTTTACTACAGACACGTTCAGGTTTTTTTGTGCCCTTCCCCCAGCACCAGTGTACAGCACAGCAATCCATCATGCCTCCAAGCCTTTTTCCCTTCACCAAAAATGTCCTTGCTTATGTTGAGTTGCATTGGGGTAAAGGAGAAAAAAAAACCAACAACAACAACAACAAAGGAAACAATAAGTGTATATTGCAAAGGAAGGGGAGAAAGAGGATTCTTGAGAGCTACCTATTCACGCAGCGCTTAAAGACACGCTTGGACACAGCATAGCCACTCATACAAACGGTACTGTGGTATTGGTATAAATCTATGTTCGTGTACATTGTCCTCCTTCCCAGGCCACGCAGATCTCCCAGCTGCCCGGAATGTCAAGAGACATCCAGGGAGAACCGCAGCTAAGAATTTTAGACTTAAGAGTACAAGTCACAAAATGCATTATTTGGCTGTCAAACCAGGACTTGCTAAATTAATGAAGCATTTTAATTCCCAGATCAACAGAAGCAAAGTTAATTTTGTGAAAGTGTGCTAGATTCCAAACCTATTACTATTAAGACTAACTTAAACCTCATCTACATTCTTCAGGGAACAGGAGAGGAGAATAAACAGAGGTGAAATTAAGCACAAATGTGAAGTGGTTTTTTTGTTTTGTTTTGTTTTGTTTTTTTGACTGCAGTAATTTTGATGAAAGAAACTTAGAGGCCTGTTAGCACCAATTCCTAATAGACTGGTCCATTTTCCGCAGCCTACCAGATGCCATTTACTTTATGTACACTTTTTTTTTTCCTTCCACCCTTCAACAACCAGCAAATACATTTGGTTTTGGAGGGGTTAAGCCTATATTTCCCAAATGATTATTTGCACCATAGGAGCTGTTCAGATCTTTCATGGATCAGGGTCCCCAGAATTAAGTTTTGTATAAACATACTACAAGGAAATGGTCTTTTCTCTAAAGACCTTGCACAGTCTAAGGTCTCAAATCAGTCTGAAATGAGAAGCAAATTTATTCAGTAAAAGGAGTTCAGGACAGAGCTGAGCTCTTGACTGTAAGTGGTCAGTCTGTAGACCAACTTCTATGGCTTTTAACACCGTCAAAGCAGCCTTTGAGCTGCGCAGCACATTAATTAATGGTAAGATTACTCTACTAATCACCAGAGAAGGGCAGAACTGGATGTATAGCCTTCCTTTAAAGGAACAATATTTACTTTAAAGTTAGAAAAGGTATTTATAGATCAATTGGATGTTCTAAGACAGTCAGTCTTCAGAAGGGGGGACAGTGATGATATGGGATAAAACTTACACACAAATAAGAATTGCTTTGATCTCTAGAGGCCAGGAAACATTTAATTTTGAAGACCAGATTTGTCCTTGTGAGTTCTGAAATCAATGGTTTTGAGCAGGAGGGATGGAAAGACCCTATTCTTTCCACCATTGCACAGGATATCACCAAACAGTTTGGCAGGTAGGGAACTCACTTGATATGAAGATACCAAGGGTCAAGTTTCTCACTCAAATCGGGTCAGTCTACACAGTGGTCTGCTTGGTAGCTTGCTAGCTCATCTAGATCAATCGCTTTTTTACTCACTTCCACTCCTGAGCAAAGGACTATTCCCCGACACAAAGCTGGCATACTTCTACAAAACCAACTACGATAACAAAGACTTGACATTTTGCAATGGAAGTTTCCCAAACCACATAAACCTAAGTCTCCATCCTCGCTTTCAGCATTTGATGAAGAGCTTCTGAAAGAAGCCTGCATTTGGATGCTTCTTTTCCTTTCTCTGAGCCTCCTGCCTTCTAGCTGACTTGGATGGAGCTGCTGAAAGCAGCTCTAGGGCACAGCCTGGACAAACGGGTCATATGGGACCAGCCAATGAACAAGACATTCTTCACCTATACTCGACTCAAATCAAGACAGACTACATAAAGATGAACCTGATGGAAAAATCTGGTCTCCTTTTTGCGCAACACAAGAGTATCCCAACCAGGCCCTCCAAAGGGAAAGGCTTATCCTGCATAAATACTGGGCAACACCTAGATTAATCAGCCCCACTCAGACATTTTATAGAATTTGATCCATGGATCTCCCTAGGATAAGAAAAAGCAGGACCTGAAAGGACAGAAGTCCTCCAGGTGGCAACCTTTATGCCTGCATCCTGCATTAATCCCACAAAAGAAGGCACTCACAAAGCTGGTTTTAGGCATAGGAATCCAGTGCCCGGGACTCTCTCTACAGACACCAGACAAAAAGCTCCTCAGACAGATGATGCAGAGCACCAGTGTTTGGCTCCAACAGGACATTTCAGAACTCGAGTCTCTCATTCTCCACTGATATGGAGGAAGCCAAGCAAGATAATCCTCCTTGCAAATACCTCCAAAGGCTCCAGGCTGAGTTGAAAGGACAGTTGTCTATTCAGATGAGAACACAGATTCAACTTACCTGTGTTCCAATATCAAATTTTCTTTACCAAGACATTGACATACTTCATAAAAACATTCAGAACTCCTCAGAGAAAAAGCACTAAGTTAAAACTAAACCATCATTACTTCTATAGAAAATGAGTATGAGGCTTTACAATATATTTATGTGCTTGAAAAAATGGGTAGGAAGACTAAAATAATTGGCCTGATTTTCAGTGTCTAACTTTAGATACCCAAATTTGAAAATTTAGGTCATGTGACAATCTATACTATTTAAATCTCATATCCTGGATTACTGCAACATGAAACCACCTTTTATTGTTCCTCTAGTTGTGATCTTAGAATGAAAACTGTTCAGGGTAATAAGTAGATCTTCTCTATATTAAAATGTTCTCAAAACTACGTCACCATATTAATCAGCAGTAGGAACTACAGCGACTTTAAACTCGGTGCATTTTATTTTAAAGAACTGGTCATTAAGAAGGGCCCTCTGCACGCTTGGAAATGCAGAACCTGTGCCAAGTTTATCAATACACAGAGGCAAAATTGCTGTCAACCTGACCTGGACAATTGCAAAGGGTTCATTATTCATGCTCATTCAATTTCTGGCCGTTTTGCTGAGACAAGGATGTTACTCAGTGCCAGCTGAGATGGTGGTTTTGAGATGGACACTTTCCCACTACAAACTGGACCACATCCACTAGCTTATTTCATGCACTGAACAGCTGTTGCAAGGAAAAAAAATTAAAAATCCTGATCCAAGCCCGTGTCCCAGAGGTAAAAGATCCTGTAAAAAGAAATGGTATTCAGATGCAATGTTTATAAAATTATGTTTCAATTTAAATGTTGGTTTGGGAATAGAGAAACACAAAGTCTCCTTTTAACCCTTTGCTTTCTAGCTTTGAAAATAGCCAAGCTAAGCCAACTTTGACCGAAAAAAACCCAAACTGCTTTCTCATGCAATTTGCTATACAAAGTTTCAAGCAAAGTAAAGAAATTTTTCCAAATGTGTAACTAAGACTTAAAGATAAAGAGGAAAAGGTTGTTAAGAACATCCCTTATATGTTGCAGGTTTGAGTGGTACACTTAGAACTGCCTTTACGGTGAATCATAATATTTTAACAGGGTGTGGCGCTGCTATGTGAACATAATTCCAACTATTTTGCATTGATTATGTAATAAACATATGTGGCAGATTGTTGCAAACATGTCACCCATTACTTTTCACAATTATTCAGGTCAAGCATCTTTATCACTAAAGCCGTAGAACAAACCTTACTTATTCTGGTTCATCTGTTTGCTCCCTAGGGAGAAAACGGTACACACAATTAGAAATTTTAAAAAAACCTATTTTGCTTGCATTTTTTATGCATAGAGTACTTTCCAAGAATACAGCAGCCTGAGAATGGGAGAAATCACATTTCCTTTGAATTATTTATGTAGTTCTACTCCTTGAGCATAAACATTTTCTTCTTTAGTCATTCCTATTTGTATAATAGACCACCTGTTATATTACAACAGCATCGCAATTCTTTCCAGAAGTCCAGTAACAGAGACACAGGAGTACAACAATCCACAGCTTGCCTATTTACTTTTATTTCAGAAAGCTAAGTACACATGATGGCAGCAGAAAACACCTTAAGTGAGTGTTGTCATGCTTGAAAATGCCCACCCCGTTGTGTACAGTCTTCTTACTGCTCTGGTTTTTATATGCTTAGCTGGTCGTTCATGTACAGCTACGGTGGTAACACCTGCTGTAAAATTATAGTTACGGGTTTGTCCTTTTTTTGTGGACTTTTAGGGCTAAAGAACACTTGAGCAGCTGAGCTGCAGAAGGGCTTTCTTTGAAAACATCTTAGCAAACTAGAACTTGCAGAAAGTAACTGGGACTTGGAAGCTATTAAGTACCCTATGCAGATGGGATTGGGTCTCCTACATGGGTTCCGAGCTCCAGGAAGCACAACCTTTACCTAACTGTGGTCACATATGGCTGTTACTTTCTGTACCGCTTTGCAAGGGAAAACTACGCAAGAATGCTTTAATCACCCATGCAGCATACTGCATGCTTATATTAATGATGCCTTTACATCTGCAACACAAAAATTGGAGGTGCAGAGAGGCTGAGAAATGCTGCAGCACCTCAAATCACAGTATCAACCCAACAACACTGTGATTTCTGAACAGAACAGTCACCAGCTCCCCAGAAAAACACTCCTGTGTTTCCTTCTTGGTGGCATCCAAAACTCATCCGAAAGGCTGCTACCCCTTCCGAATTCAAAGACCCATATGTGACATACTTTTGAAAAGGCGGAGAAAAAAAAACCCTAAACCCAAAACACAAATGACATTCCTCCCCCAGCATCTGCCAGTTTGTTTATCTGCCTGTGCTTGAGCTCCTTGGCAGAAAGTATCTGCAAAATATGCGGCATATATCTAATGCTATCACAAACCAAACCAAAATCCAAGTCTATCGAGAGGGCAGAGGACCAAAAGACAGGGAACCAGGCATCTCCTGGCCTCTGCCAGTACCATCCAATGAGTCTGGACACTCCTCCTGTCATTCAGGTGTGCTTCCGTTTCATTTTTCACCTTCCAACCAGTTTTTTCCCTGTTGTTTAGACTGTATGCTTGTTAAGACCGGGACTTGTGGGTCTTTGCAGTATACTTAGGGTGAAGAGAAAAAGGAGCCCACAGGCATCACGCGGCTATCAACATCCAAAAAAAATCAACGGTCAGTTCAGTGCCTCCCAATATTCCAGTCCACCTTCTCTAAGTAAGGATAAGCATCAGAGAATTAAGAGAAAAAGAAAACTTCTGCTCTTGGTTGCTCTAAAGCAACCACTGAAGTCAAAACCAAGCATATAAGGACCCTTCTGTAAGTTGCTCCTTCTTAGATTCCGAGGTGACAGACACTGTTTAAGCTAGGGGAGAAAGCAGAGAAGCTAGCACACCCCAGGAGCAAGAGATGCAAAGGAACAGCTGAAATGTAGATGTTACTGGCAGATGTTATTGGCAGGATTATCTCTAGGTCTCACATATAGTCAGCTCCAAAGGAATAAATCTTCCACAAATGTAAATATTCTTTTGCAACACTATACATGTTTAACATCCACTGTTGTATATTAGTCATTCCCCACCTATTATAATGACACAGCGCAGTTAAGTAAACACCACTGCTGCGTGAGAGAGGTCTGGTTTTCATACACGCAAATGAATTAAACTAGACATAAGCAGGTTATGAAATAATGAGAGAGTTGCCAAGAATCAAAGAAGAGATTGAATTTAACCATTATTAAAATGACAAAACTGGGGATCACCAACTGTAAACAATTTTCATCACCTAATTAAACAGCCCATTAGCGTTTTCAAAAGAGATGGCTGGCAGTGGCCACTCAGAAAAACTGTTGACTTTGCAATGGTTTGTGCTCCGAGTTAATGGAGTTGGTTTCAAACAAGCACTTCCCCTATGCAGTTCCCTACAATCGCATCACATTCTTTGTGTAACGCTGTTCTGTTCGCTCTGGAATGAAAACACGAGCCCGTATTGCCCAGCACGTGGGGCAGCAGCCTGCTGCCATGCAGTGCTAACCGCCCCGGCCACGCACCGAGCAGAGGCAAGAGCCGAAAGCAAGGCACTGCTCGTAACGTGAGCAACCTTGCTGGATTGCAATTACTTAGTGTGCAGAGTGATTAAACAAAAAAAAAAAAAAAAAAACAAAACACACACACACACACACAAAAAAAAAAAAACACAAAAAAAACCCCCAAATAAACCATCAAACTAAAACAGGCTGGGCGTAGGGGCAGGGGCTGAGCAAGGGAAGAAACAAGGAGCCACCACTATCTATCTAATTTTGTTTGCATTCTCACATTGAATTAAACCATATACCTGGAGATAACAAAGCCAAACCTAATGCTTGTGTTACAAAGATGCACTGCAATAAAAAATGAAAACCCCTAGAGAAAAGTTAATTTCCATCAAGATTTTGATGTATGCCAAGTCCCCGCTGACAGGGCATTTTGCAGTTCTGAAGAACTATACTGCTCAAAGTTTCTCAGAGGTCTCTCAGCACATGTTGGCATCAGCTTCTAGTGAAGGGCTTGACAAAGACCCCCAGGTACGCTTGCAAATCCAGTCACTCACTGAAGCGATTTGCCACAGAAACCTCAAACACTGTGATTCCCTTCTGTGCCACCACCCAAGCCAGGAAAGCTGAGCAGAGCAAGATCCGCCTGCAGCTTGAACAAGATATTGTAAAGGTTCTCCAGCTATCCATAGAAACAAAAAATTAAAGAGGGTGAAGATTTGTTGAACTGTTCTAAATTATTGCAAGTTATTGTTTAGAGCAGGGTCCTTTCTGTCTTTATCTCTCTTAAATAGAACTGTATCTGAAAATATATTTGTTTATGCAAATTGGACATCCTTCTCCTATTTGAATTAGCACCATAAGTACATTCTGTATCAGTGCAGACATACTCGATGTATTTAATGTCAACACTGCTAGCGACGATGGAGATTGGAAATATTGCTCTGCTTGTTGGCCATGGAATAAATTTGCCAAACAGAATCAGTGTAGCTCTAGAGTTTAAATTAATGCAAGCAACGCTGTTATCAGTAGTCTTTAGCCTGCCACTCTTAGCTTCTAACAGAAACATTTAGGAATAGGAAGCATTACATCTGGCTACAGCTGCATATTACATGGTCCATTGAGACTTAGATGCTGATGGCTGAACTGAATAACAAACAGCTGGGTATAAATGCAAAGATCAGGGAATCATAAGAAAATGCTTGTATAGTATCTTTGAAGCCTCAAACACAATGATGCTGTATTAGCGCTATTAGCATCACAGAATAAAATAGCCCGAGGATCGGCGTTCAACTTCTCAGCATGGGGAAGCAGCAACTTTAAGGCAGGTAGTGTCAGACTCTTTTCTGACTACTGTAATATTTATATTCAAACAGTATATTTTATTAAAAAGTTGGTTGTGAAACTAACATCAGTCCTGCCTGCAATGCCAGGTGAAAGTCAGCTTGCCTCAGGAGTTACTGGACATCCTCTCCATCCTTGGGAAATCTTGAAAATCTCCTAAAATTAACAAACGTGCTATTTTCAGTGCCGTTGAAAATTTAAGACACAAAGATCTAAAATGAGACAAGCTTGATTCAATACAGGAACCAGCCAATTTACTGAAAAGTACGTTTCACTCCTCTGTAGGTCTAAAGGTTGCCAAGAAGGTAAACCAAATACCAGAGTACTGGTGTGGTCACAGTGATGGGTGTCCTCAACTGTCCTTCAGGTGGTCACAGAAATACAAGCTGCTGTGCAATCCTTGCAATTCAGCAGCTTCCACTGAATGAGGAATTTATTTTGAAGGAAAAGAACAAATGAGCGTTATTCTATTAAATTTACTATACAGATTGTACATTGCCAGGAGTGACACTAGACACAGCTATCTGGCCTACAAAGCAACAGTAAAGAAAACATCAAAAGACCTTTCTAAGGCAACCAAAGAACAAAGACAAAAAAACCTGATGTGGCAGAAGGGAAGACCTAAAAATTGTCACTAATTGGCAGAAGGGAAGAAAAAATAGCTTGCAGATCCTTTTATAAAAAGATTGCTTGTTCAGTAAGCGAATGTGAGTAGTCTGGACCTGTAAAACTTAGAAATCCATGTTCCTGCCTGGTTTGAACTCTCCATGCCTACCTACCTGTTCAAAGGACACTGTTAACTCTTGTCCATCTTGCACCAGAATTAGCAGAGGGGGATGCCTGGGGAAGGGGCTAAGTATGCAAGCTGGATGAATATAGGAATATAATAAGAAAAACAAAGAGCAGCTGTCCCTGTAGCCTTCTCCATAGAGCACGTCTCTCCTGCACTGAAGGTCTTCAAATCCATTGAACGTACCCATCTCAGGAAGACAGCCACTCGCATTTCTGAAGTAGTTTAAAGGCCAAGGAGATCTTTCCAAAGACATCCTGAAGGCCTGAGGAGACATGGTTTTGATTCACCAGACAAGACTGAACAGGCTTGAGACTGCTTTTTGGATTCCAATGAAGAAATAAATATTTAGGAGGATGGTAGAGACGATCTGTTGAGCAAATTAACACTGGGTGGTGTTGCAAGTGGAGAGAGAAAACGTATTTCTAGCCTGCCAGAGTTAAAGGATAAAGAAGAAAAAAAGAAAAGGAGAAATTATTCTTGAAAGGGAAAGAGTTAGGTGTATAACCATGTCACAGTCCTTCAGCCTCAGAAGCTGACAGAAAGGTGTACGGTGACATGGCATGGGAGAACACCACGTATAAGAAGCAAACAGAAACACAGAACCTTGCATCTCAACAGAAATTAATCATAAAAAATAAAATCAAAGGTGGGTTATTTTCCTTAGCTGGCATACTACACACACACACACACCGCCTTTATCTGTCGGGGTCTCAATAGCATTATACAAGAAACTCCTCCCCCATCACAACGCTAAGACCAAAGTGGGTTTAACTTCAGCAAAGAAAGTTGCTTCAATTTCTCAACTGGAAACACAGCCTCTGCCAATGTGGAAGATAGCTCTGAGAATTCAGGAGCATTAAAGAGGCTAATGTACTTGAGCTTTGTTCTAATTACTTTTCTTAATAAGTTTTGCTGGACCACTAAGAATAGATGCTGTCCTGGGAACTCCAGCACTCAATCACCACAGTGTTCCTGTGCATAACTTGCAGCAATCAGGCAGCAGAACTTCGAGGCAGAATTACCAACTTGGGCAGCAACTGCATAAAGCACGTGGATTTAATTGCCCTTATTGTCACCTGACTGCAACATGAAGTTGCCCAGAGCCCCTTCCACAGAAAGCTAGATGGTCATAAACGGATATGGAATAAGACTCATTTCATCCAAATTATTTTTTAAATTGTTTTTTAAAATAACTGTGAACCTCTGAACAGAATCCAAATTATCACTTCCTTTAGAATAAGGGGGGTGGGGGGGAACCACACTGAAAGGAAAGCATTGGATACATAGTAATTTTAATCCAGACTATTTGTGCTTCTAGCAACAAATTCACTGACCTACATGCATGCATTTATTAATTACTCATGGATGTATAGGCATTCAGGATCATCCCTTATTTATTTATGAGCGTTCACGTGATCATTCAACGCCTCTCCCCACACTCATCAATGCAATAAATCACAGAACCAGTAACTGCATATGCTTTTCTCATCAAATGCATTTGTCTCCCTTAGATCATCCCTACAGAGTAAAATTCCACTTTCAGAGAGGATTCAAAAGCCCCACTTAGTGGGGGAAAATCCCACCCAAAACTAGAGTGCATGACAGGAAAAAGAACACATGGGTGTTATGAACAGGTGATTGACATACTACGATTCTATGAGCTTCTGCTCTAAAAAGTATTCTACGGAAGTTCAGGATTAGCTGTCTCCACCTAGAAGTTTTTGTCTAAGTGTCCAGTGCTTTTTGGGAATTCAGGGAAATTGGGAAGTCAGGGATACCCGTTTTCTCCTTCTGGTCCTTCGGCTACTGGAATGGAAGATGGTAACATTTGGATGTAAGGAAGAGGTGCTTTACTTAGATAAGCAGAGTAGGAGCTGCAGCACTAAAACTCCTTGGTGTCCAGGAGAACGTCATAAAACCAGCATTTTCAGTACTATTGTTTTCCTCCTGAAAAACATGTCTGCTCCACAGCATGGTGTGGTAGGAAGTTTCAACACCCCTGTTATGACCTGTCTAATAGATCTTTGATGTTACTGCCAGTCGTGAATAAAATCTCAAATCCAGGAAAATAATATTATAAATAAGCAGAGTAATTACTTTGACTTTATTTATACTGATCTCAATTACAAATTTTAGTCCGACTAGTTTCAATGGCAAACTATTGGAAATAACAGCACTAGCGTGATCATCAAAAGGCCATAATTTTCAGCGAAAAATACTCTTTAACACGGGCTAACAGTGCTGGTTTCCTGTATCTGAAAGCTATGGTACTGGGCCTTATAGTTCGATTTTTATAAGCCTTATAATGAGGGTGGAGAGGATATACATTCCATTCTTCAGCTGCATTTTTGTTCCACAAAGACTGCAATTTTCAGTCTCTTGAAAATGTAATTATAGATAATGTTTGCATCAGTGGCAAGAACACAATGAGCACATGGGGCATGAAAACTCCACTCAAATCACATCCTCTTAGGTTACGAAGCTTGTCTCCTGCCAAGAGTGGAGGCATTTGAACAAGCTAATGTTCAATATGAAAAGGATTGTGGTTTATACTAACCCATACATACATTCTGCTTTTACTTTTCCCATTATTCGACTCTTTGCATGGGGAACCTACATAAATCAGAACAAAAGAGTAATTGGATTTACTTTGAAAATCTGATGTCCATAAAAAATTTAAAATGCAGTAACTAAAAATAAAAAGGTGTATCAGTACACCTTGTTCAAATGACTGTGCATTTTGGAGTTGCAAAAGTAAACCGAGATCAAACCAAAAAGATGGCAAGTGAAAAGGTATCAATGTTGCAAGAGGGGAAGTCACTTTGAGACAAACTAACCAGGTTCAGGTTAGAAGTGAGACCGAAGACTACTTCAAAACTAACATGATCAGGAATTTCAGGAAGAGAAATCGAGCCTTTGCTTTGGTCAGAAGTACCACCCAGAATAAATTATTTTAGGGTAAAATGAAATGGATATATCTGATAATAAAAAAGAAATCTATATCAGAGTAGTTCTGGTTCATCTAAGTTAATCATATCCTAAGTAAAAGTGATTTGTGCTTCTATATTCAGTGTAACTACTTGTCCGCTTCAGTAGTAAACCAGATTCAGCCTGAGGCATAAGTGATCTTGATGCTGCTTGGGTGCTGCTTTCATCATATCCATCCCTTAGAGCGCACTGAGCTCCCTGACTAAGAAAATTAACCTGCTTTCTAAAGAAAACAGCGTTTCACACACAGGAAGAGGAGGATGCGTATTTGCGCATCAGAACAAAGAACCTGCGCAGTATCCCAGAATCTCACTGGCAATTAGGTGTGAGGGCCACGCAGACACAGAGCCCGATGTCACAAAGTATTCCCCGACCAGCACGAAGGAATGAGAACAGAGGGTGGTCAGCAAGACGAGAACCTCATCTCACTGAAGCCCAGAATTTAACTGCAAGCCTTTTGATGCCATTAAACTTCCTGCCATAACAATTCAAGGAGACCTCTTTTTTTTTTTTTTTTTTTTTTTTTTTTTTTTTTTTTTTTTTAAGGAAAACAACAAAATAAGAGAATAAATTAATGCCTTAAAACCTTGAAGGTAAATCAGGATAACCCCAAAATATAGTTACTAACCATAACTTTCTCTCCATTTCATAGAGCATTGTGATTCTCAGCACTAGAAGCCAGCACTTGCACTAATTGGGAGTCCTAGCATGCAGCTACCAAAATACTTGTCTTCCAGCAACCCAGGGGGAGAAGCACACAGTTGTGTTTCATAAGCAAAGAGGAGAATGAGACTTAAGCTCTTGTCACACTGAATATGTCCAATCAACATAAATTCTTTGTCTTTATTTGTTCATGGTGCGTTTGGATCACAGATACAGAGTGCTTTGAAATCAAAGGGAGTCTGCCCCACCGACTCAACAAGCCTTGGATTCAGGCCTTCATTTATTCACAAAAACCAGTCGTTCTGGAATTTGAATCTCTGAGCTGATTCTAAGCCAGTCATGTTAGTTGAGTTTCACCATCAGTTTCACTGTATATAAAGTCGAGCACTTAAAGAAAGGGCCATGGTCTACTGAAGCCTGTATATGCCATCCTGCTGCATCATCTAACTTGCAGCTGCATATATTTACTGTACAGGAGAATACCATTCCCCTTAATGACAAAAGTCTCACCTAAACACCTTAACATTGAAGCAACTGCTCACACACGAAGTCTGTCAAAGATATAATTTGGGAGAATCGCTTAAAATTTCATTAAATTTAAGTTCTACTGAGTTTAACCAGGTCTTCTTTCAGTGCTCAATATTCCTGGCTGAAACTCCCAGCTTATCACATGGAATTAACAGATGCCCTTGAGAAAGGCATATTACGTAGGTCCACAGTGATTTGCACTGGGTAAGTAGGGCAACTTGTGGTTGTGGGGAGGGAAAAAAAAAAAAAAAAAAACCACCACATGATAATATTGTATTTGGTTCAAAACTGTTGTGTGAGACTGTTCAAAGAACAGAGCTGAGAGAACCTAATAAAACATCCACTATAAAAATGCAGGAAAACCTACTATATTTTGTCAAGCAACATTTTTATTAGACAACAGATCCCCAGAAGACCTAGAAAATCATAGGCAGGGCTGTTAAGTCCAATATGTTGGGTTAGCAAGCACAGCCCAAAAAGGATGGTCATACTTCCAGGGACTTTCAAGACACGAGCCACTAGCTGGATAGTAAGAATATAAAATCATTAAGCAGTTCAGATCTAAATTCTAGGTGGTTCTCCAAGTTCAATAGGTTTCTCTTACCCATCTTATCAAAGGAGGAGGGAAATAAAGTACATGTTTTTCAGATATTTACAGGAACTTCTTCCAGTAGAGAGGCTGGGTAGGAATCACAGAGGTGTTTGTTTGAATATTGAATGGATGGTGATAAGGGACAGCAGAGCGGGGCAGTTCTTACCTTGCGAGGTCAGAAAGGGGAGAAGGCTTCTTGCAGGCATGCAACATGGAGCAGAGCGTGCTGAAGGCTCCCAGCATTTTAAACAGATATAAGCAGGGCAAATCACATATGTCAAGGACAGAGAAAAATACGACATGAAGAGGAAAAAGACTGGAAAAAGAGGTTTTGCTATGTTGATGGATTTTTAAAGTGCTAAATGCTAAGCTTCTACACTGATAACAAAAAAAAAAAAAAGAAAAAGAAAAAAAGAGGTTTTCCAGCTAGATCTATGAGGGTTTTCATTATTTACAGCATATCATAGGACTGGATAAAAGGGCTTTGCTTCCTGGTTCTTAGCAATGTGATTATTTGCTGTTAAGTATTTACAGATTTTTATTTTTTTTTCCAAAGAGTTTTGAGGAAGGAGAAGGAAGTTGATTTATTTTGTTCTAAGTTTCCTTGAAGCCTTCCAGGTTCACATCCAGAAATTATCAGCAGCAATTTTGCACTTTCTGGGATTTGAGGCTTTGCGAAGCTTAAAAATAAAATCCCCATTTCTGTTAACACAAGTGATGCCCCACTTTTTAAATATAACATTAATTTTAAATGATTATTTTCTCCGCTAAGTAATCTTGAATTTGCATCTTCTATGAAAGTCTACCTAAATACCTACCCCCATTTTTCCCCCCATTTTCTTCTGCGCACCTCCCTTCCACAACATTCAACATACCCAGGGGTCTGGCATCTCTCAGCTCCAAATTCACCCTGTATCTGCAGTTTCAAACCAAGCAGTAAAACCAGACACCTGGTTTTACTGAAGTCAGCAGCAGTCCTCTCCATTTCCTTTCACACTTGAGTCGAAATGGAGAGCCTAGGGAAGCTCAGAGACCTTGAAATCCTCTGAAGGCCAGCAAAGTAAAGAAGTCTAAGTATCCCCTGATGTGGAGGTGAGGACAGAGGGAGCAAAAAGGCACAGAAATAGCCAAAAAGTCTCTAGCTCCTGCAGAGCTTCCAGGTAGCAATATGGGCATCTTAGCAAGCTGAAAATTGTTCCTTTCTGAATCCTGGAGTGTATCTCTTGCTACAAGTAGCCTGCTGTTCCTCAACAAAGACAACGATGCCGCTGCAGGACCTTTTCCCAAATCCGATAAACCGTACACGCAGGGAGAAGAAGAAATTACCTAAAGGAGCCTGGAATAATAATTCAAAAACACAGGGACCAGCCAGCGCTGTTGAAGACTGCTTGGGCCAAACAGCCTTGTAAGCAATATTTTGTGCTGAAAAACAGATCTCACTCCTCTATGAACTACTGCATGTCCGTTCCAAAGGAAGGGTTTGCACAGGACTTCGATGAGTTGCTTCTGTCTTACTTTACAATGACAGCTCGGAATCCTACATCAACATCTATAGAGCCACGTAGTGACAGGGATTGCAGAAAAAAAAGCTCCAAAATACACAAATCTGCCCCTAAGCCATTATGCTCTACAATAGGTAATACAGCATACAAAGCATCATTCCAGTCCGGCAAAGTACCCCAGGAACAGCACAGACATGAGCATAGTAAGTACGATATTAAAAGTCTGAGGTTTTCCCATTCTGCACAGCCTTGTCTTGAAGATACACAAACATGGTCTAGCAAGCGATATACTACGCTACACTTAAGCAATAATGAAATCAGGCAAACACAACTGTTTTAAAAATCTGTAGTACAGTGTTGGACTTTCTTCGACTATATCTGAGCACTGTTAGGAAGCTGCTGCATTTATTCCTCTCTCCACAGACAGCAAACCAACTTAAAAGGAGAAGCTGCACTCTGTCTTCTGCAGCCAAACGATAAAGATGTATGTCAGTGAAAGCTGAGAGCCCTCAGGCATCAAGATGAATCCTCCTCTCTGGCAAAGGGGGAAACGTTTGTCAAGAACAAAAGCAACCCTCTGCCCCAACCCGAGATGTGTGAACATCCCTCAAATCAAAACACCCCAATTAAAACTGACTTATCTTCCACCTCATCATCAAGATGGCAACCTGCTCTGCTAGCAAAGTAGAACAGTATCTGCAAAGTTAGTTGGCTCATGTTTCCATGTTGAAGTTCACTCCAAAGTGAGCGATGACAAAAAGACTGCAAAACCCATTTATACTATTGCAATTCATGGTTCAGAGCCGGACAGCCTGGCATGGGATGCAAAGCTCGGCATTATGCATTCCTTGTTCAAGCCAAGCTCCAGTAAACCCATTGGAAGTTTGGCTTGAATACAGACTGCGGGCTATAGTTGGTAATAAAATGTCAGATAATAGTGCTTTACGTGTCCAGAGAGGTTCTATTTTTCTAGGAATTGCTTCACTTGTCGTCTATTTTTCCACGTCCTACAAAATTAAATGCTAATTTTATTTCTTCCTCTTTCCCCTGGTCCCCTCCCACTCAATACTGGTCTCCAGAAGGAGCTGGCAACTCTGAACCTGCCAGAGAAAGCCAGTGCTCACCTTGCAATCCTAAAATTTCAGTGCTTCAAGGAAGAAGTTGTGTTACGTGGGTCAATTTAGGACAAGCGGAATGACTTTTGCAATTTTTTCCCTGCTGAGATCATCTCGACCTGTGGCTATCCCTTAATCAGGCATTTCTGGTTTGGGTGTAAAATCTCTGACACAGCCCCCAGTCAGGGTATTTTCAAGAATCAATTTTAAAGGCTAAATTCGTACCTAAAGTAATAGTCACTGTCATTTCCTGAACTTTTTTCTCTGTCTCTCTCTCTCTTTGTTTGTTTTGGACAGCAGGGGGTAACAGTAGTTTGGATAGGGGAGTTAAAGCACGAAAAAAAAGGGTTTCTAAGCAATAAGATCTCGGAAGAAGAAATCAAGCTGAATCAAAAAAAAAAAAAAAAAGAAAGTTAATTTACTGACTAACTAAAGAAATTATCAATTTTTCTATATGTTGATAGAGAAACATTGCAGATAAAATGATAGATCCTTTTTTGCCTCTGAAAGACACGACAAGGGGATCAAGTTTACTGAAATGCATGGTGAACTCAAGCCAAACCATGGCCATCTAATTTGCGATTTCTACAGCTTTTTGTATGAAAACCAGGTACTGAATAGGGTTTTCTTTAAGTGATAGCCACTGAGCATGCAGTGTGTTTGACATTTCAGAGTCCTAATGCTTGTTCTACAATCCACCTGTGGTAAAAAAGAAAGGAAAAAAAAAATTGTTTATTGATAAAGGGCATAACCAGATGTCTCTCTCACTAGCAACAACTTGCAGGCAAAGGCTGACAGATCCAAGAAACTGAATGAGCCAGAGGAATAAGAAAGAAATTAAAGAGAAGGGAATAGATCTCTTGATTTTGTAGGTTTTCTAATAGAGTCATTCTCTGCCAGAAGTTAATAACTTCCAACTACCTGGGTCTGTTTCAGGCAGATGAAGTGCACTTATCTCACACCAGGGCAGGCATCGCCAGTGTCACTGGACCCAGTGCCACTGAGGTCAGGAGTCAATGACACAGCAAAGAATGGGTCAAGCAAGCTCTGAATATATATTATTTTATTTTATTTCATCTCTGAGCCATTTGGTGGTGCAAAGCTGTCAGGAAGCAAGACATGGGAAGGGCGCACGTGTATTAAACATGACAGCATCATGCCTTTGGATTAGGAGGGTGAAGGGATCTTCGTTATTTTTCTGGGTTATGAAACAAAAGATAGTTCTTGTAAGCTGTGACTTGTAACCAGACTGGAACTGCTTCACAGGATAAAGGATGTAGGAGCAGAATACAAGAAAAAACACAGTACAGTCTGGGAGAGAAAGGGTCGTAGCTGATGCAAAAAGAACTGCCTGTCCTCCCATCATGGAGATATCCAGCTACATACACCAGCTAAAGGGTGTGTGTACCTGGGCATCTCTCTCTCACCCATACACCAACTCCACCGCCGTCTAGGGGCCAGTCCATTTGAGTGGGAAGAAACTGAAAAAGTACATTAATGCTGCAATGAATTACCACCACTGCTAGGAGACAGTCAGTGTTAGGCCTTTCTGTCAGGACTATATTTTCTTTACAATGCTAACCTGCACAGAAAAAGGAAAAATAATAATAATAATAAAATCAGTAGATGACTAATGCCGTTTTCATGAAAAATGAATGGCTGCATCTCAGAAATAACTGTGGTTGTAAAGTTTAAAACCCCCGAGTAAGATCCACAGAACGATTTAAGAAATTAACGGGGACGTGAAAATCATAAAACAAAACACTCAGGTTGTTGTCGCTGCTCTCCTGGCAAACCTGAAGTGGCTCAGCTTGCACAGGCTGATGGGGAAAGAGAGGACATGAACTCCCTGCGTACTCCTTCGCAGAGGACGAGGACGTCCCCAGTGGCAGCGGGGAGCAGGGGGAGCTGGGCACGATTCCCTCCTTCCAGAGTAGCCTGGGCACAGCTGGACACATTTATCTTCTTCCAGATTAAACTGGGCAGAAGTGGACACAATGCCGTCCCTGCCAGCCTAACCGAAGGCAGCAGGGCTGGGGCACGCACAGACACGGTGTTTAAGCCACCATCCCCGGCCCTAAGCCACGACTCCTTCCCTCGGATGGGACAATATGCTGCCCGGTTGTAAGTGACAGGTCAACTCACAAAATAACACTCGGGAGGCTGACACGGGGTTTTTCCCACTGCTTTCGCGCCGGTGTTTCTTTTGGAGCATTGCTTTTGAACTTGGCTTGAAGTATCGCCACCATCGGATAGGCGAAGGCAGCCAGGCAAGGGCGAAGCTGTCCCAGGGCACAGACCAGACTCAAGACACTCAGTCTTCTTCAGCTGAGTTGTAAGAGGCAAGCGCACATAGCTGTGTTCTTCAGTATAAACTGCTTTTTTATTTGTGTAAATCCAAAGGAAAAAAAATTGCAAAAATCACCAAACAGGCACTACTGGTACAGTAGGCAACTCCTTTGTGAATTGGCTCATTTAGGCATTCATTTAAATGGATTAATTAAGATTTAACACAAAACAGAAGCTGCTTTCAGATGTCATTTTGAAGGCCAGATGATCTCCTCTTTATTAATATTATAATTTTAAACTATTGTCGGCTGATTTTTCAAGGATCAAGCTGTGAGTGAAGAGACTACACTGCCGAAGTGTGCCCTATTTACGTAACACAGTCTCAATGAAAATAAGAGATTGATTATAAATCGGTGATACAGAGGATGGCTAAACTGCACAACTCAAGCTCAAGGTGTTTATCTGGATGATAGGAGGGAATTTATAGCTTCAGCACCTGCCATTCACCTTTTCTATTTAACACCATATGGAAGAACACCACAGCATTTAAGGCAACACAGTTCTGAAAACCTTTACGAGAAAGCCAGCAGCTTACTGCAAATGAAAAATGAAATCCTGGAGGGAACAGAAGCGCTTCTCTTCCTTTCCATGGGCACGCAGAACGCAGGAACGTGGGGGAAAGCAATTAAAGTATGATGATTCTAAAGGGGAATAATTATTTCACAATTACTTGAGAACATTACATTTATTGCTCTAATTAGCTTTTATTTTCCAAATAGGCATTCTTGTGCCTGCATTTTTCTTGCACCTATGAAGGTTTTTCCTGTTTTCCCAATTCTTTGCTAAAGAAAGCTCAGCCTCGCTCCCTACATGTATTTTCTATGTTGTAACTTAAGCCTCTGGTTAACCTTGCCCTGTCACCGGTTTGTTTTAATCAAAGGAAATCATGTCAAGAGATGCAATATACTTTGCAATTATATGAACACACAAGAAATAATCCGCTATGGGAAACACAGTTTGTAGAAATCAAGGAGGTGGATGGGTGGGTGGGGGTGGGGGGGTGTGTATCACATCTCCACTTTAGAAGGAAAGAGGAGGTTTTTATATGCTTAAACTATAAAATCATGAGGCTTGTCTTGCCAAAGTGTATTCCTTGCATTCCAGGAGTTTTAAAAACTAGAAGATTTTGTACACCTTTCCCCTATATCAGTTGGGTCAAATATTTTTATATTAATCTATGAATTAATTATGAAATTTGAATAGTCCAAATGCTCATTAGATATCAAACATCTTAAAATGGCAATGAAATATTCAGAGTTATCAAAGTTTTTAAAGCAATCATAACTGATGATTAAGTTGGATGATGAATACATGTGGGGGAGGCTTAAAAACTTCTGAGATCATATCATAGGAAGTGGAAGATATATTTAAATATTAATGTGCTGAAAGTTATCGTAGGTTAACCCCTGAATGGGGTTCTAGGCAGCTACTGGAAAAGATGATGGGGAGAAGGACACCATTGGATCGTAATTACTTGATTGACACCCAAAGATTTATTTTCCTTTCTCAAGCTTCTTGTCAACAGCCAAGAACTTCTTCTACTGCTTTGCTTTCCCTCAGTAGCGGCCCAAGGAATCTGCCATGCAAATAACTTAACTAACATGCCACCATACTTAAAATAAAGCTTTTACTGAATCAAAGTTGGAATAAAATGCTACTATATGGATGAGGATATGGACTTAAAAAACAGCTGATACCCAGTTATCCGTTTTCAGTTATCAAGTCATTTTTTTATATCCTACATATAAAAAAACCCCCATGATAGTTCAAAAATTATTTTTGACAGTGTGTTGTTTTTCCCGCAGTTAAGTTTAAAATAAAAAAAATACTGTTATCTCCAGTTTCTGCTGGAAAAAGTTCTATTTTGCATGTTTAGTGCAGAATGGGAAGTTTGGGTTTTTTTAAAGTGCAAGAATGCCCCGTGAATGACAACATCCCTTATTTCTTACACAATATACACTAACAAACAGTACTGAAAATTGATCTTCGCTGCCTTTTCAACCAGCGTATTGCACATATATCTGATTTTCACTTATCTTGGATTAAAAGAGGCAGGAATTCAAAGGCTAAATACTTTTACGCATAATCGCCATGCAACCCATGCAGTTGCATGTGCACTGCTTTAAGCACCAAGTATTTTATTGGCATTACACCCAACTATCTGACTATTTAAGTCAGATTTGAGTTTGTTTCAGTAGTAACAAATATTCTTACTCATTTACATTAAAGGTAATCCCAGGCAGTGGAATGTGTAATATGGAATGGAAAACTCTTTTGGCGGTATTGCAGAAATCAACGTGGGGGGTTACAACGATGAGTATTTAACCCTCAAAGCAACGACTTTACAACCACCCAGTTGGCATGCACATGTAAGTCAGTGAAATTACTAAGCAAATTACATTGAACTCACATTTTATAACCCCACTTAGTAACCATTAACCCTCTCCTACCCTGTCCATACACACACACACACGCGCACATTTCCACCTGTATCTTTTCTTCAGAATTGCTTCTTCCACACAGTCAACACACACAGGCTACGTGTAACATCAGTCAAACAATTTCGGATCCTTTAACTAAAGCACTAACTACGCGCGGTCTCTTTGCAAGCATTTATGATGGCTAGAGCATCCAACTTGCCAACTGCCCTCCAGAAAAAAAGCTCGTGCATCTTTATGCTTCATAGTATCTAATTTCCAGCGGCATTTCATTAATTAATTTTTATTAGTAAAACTGCCATTCAGTGACTAACCAGGTACACTGATGCCAGGCATACAGTTTACTTATCGTGAATAGTTATGCTCAAAGCAGCTGATGTTCTATTTTACCTGTATTTAGCTAGATAATAACAGCAGCAAAATTTGGAAGGAAGCCACATTTAAGAGCAAGTAACAGTCTCACAGAGGTAAAAGAGTTTTAATCTTGACGGTTATCAAGCTGCCAGTTAACTTTCACAATAGGTATGCACTGGAAGTTATTCCTTGAAACTTCTCCTTCCCTGTTGCTTGTTGAAAGAATGGATGATTCTGAAAATAATTCCCTTTACAAAGAATTTTTAAATGTGTAAAGAATGGGAAGTGTAAGTGATACCGTATGGTACTGATTTCCTAAAACATCTTACACGCCATGGGCATTTAAAAAAAAATCAGCAAAAAACTAGTTCTGCAAATTTTCACTGTGGAAGAGAAGAGTTTTACATATATCTTCCTAATTGCCTCACTCTAAAATAGGAAATTCCTTTCTGCTAAAGACTGAACTAAGCTATACTCAGTGGCTAGACCAGATGGTGAGGTTAAAAGTTTTGTGCAGCATCGTAACTTGGAGCGTGCTCTCCAACGTGCTGTGCCATCCCGCTGAACGCTGCTGGCATCTCGCTGCACGTCTGGGGTGGGCCAGCGAAAGGGTAAGGTGCATACGTGCCTGTGACCCCTTAGCCGTAATCAAACTGCATTCTCGTCAGCACTGATTAGTCCAGAGAGTTGGGGACTCACAAATAAATGTATGTCACCACTTGGCTAGAAGGACAAAATAAAGATGTTTTTAAATAGTGAATTACAGAGTTTTAGAAAGGCAGCGTAGCAAAGCTTCCACAGACAGCACTTAGTTTCAGGATTTTCAAGATATTTTATAATTTTGTTTTAGGAATAGAAGCTCCCTTAGTTAATAGCAATTTAGCCTTGATACTCATTTATATGCATGACACGTGATCCCTTGAAATCATACATCTTCACAATTACTTAGATCAACAGCAAAGCAAAGCTTGGTTAATACAAGGAAGCACATCACAACACGACCACCGTCGATGCAGGAGTTAAAGGTTTTTTTCTTCAAGAGATTACAAAGTACCCCCTAAAACATACAAGGAACCCGCACCGAACCCTACAAGGATGCGGGCATTTAACAATTCCGTTATTAAACCTCTGTATTTAGAGATCCACTTAGAAGCTGACATCTCTCTAAAGGAATTTGTGTTTCTTTGGACACACATTAAGGTCTGCGTCTGATGAACACCGACTGTGTTTCAAGCTGTGTTAAAATATATTCTGAGTGCTTCCCGGCAAAAAGGAGTGTAAGGATAGCGATGCAGCAGCAAGAGTTTGACATGGTACTCCCCCCTCGAGGGGCAAGTTGGAGATAAAGTTATGTAAGTCTAAGTGACAACAAGGCATCATCAGCCGCAGTTAATAGTGCCTTTGAGCTTGGAGATGTTTGTTAGCAGTATCTTTTCTGACTGCCTGGAAGGACACCAGGTAGAAAGTCTAATCAAAGCTGAGCGATGAAAACAAGGGGAAGCTCGGCTGTGGCAGGTCCCTACAGAGTGCTGCAAAGCAAGCGATACGATTGTTCGGCCGCAACTTTGTACCCTAAGAGCCAAACCTACGCCGGTTTTATGCAAAAGGGGAGAAATACAACACATTTTCCAAAACTGACTGGCACCAATAAAAACAGGGATCTTACAACGGGAAAAACAAAACACAGCAGAGAAGGCGTTTGAATTTAACAAAACAGAGACAACGGGCAGCATTTACGCAAACACTTTGCTGTCCTTCAAGGACTGTAAAAATAGTGTAAGTCATCCGCACCAAGCAGCTTCTCCCCCTGCCTCTTTCCCCTTTCCCACACACTTACTAAACCCCAGCTGCCTGAACGACTGGCCGCTACTGAACATCTCCACGCAGAACACCGCTGGTGCAAGGGAAAGCACTCCACCTCGGGAGAAAAGTTTGGTTGCCAGTAACGAAGGTAATAAAAGTCTGAATAGTCTTAGATGGGGGCACGGTATGCAACCTGGTTGTGCAAATCGCCGGTGGCAGTCTCTGCAGCACAGACAGGTTTATTTACACTTGGAACTTAAGCGCTGCCTCAACCAGAACAAGCTCCAGCACAGAGTCAATGCCAAAGCCTCTCGCTTCATTCTAATGTAACTTAAACCACATTTGTCATCCTGATGAGAGAAGGAAAAGCAACCAAATAAAAGACATTTTGGGTACTGTAAAAACGCCGCAGAGTCCTCAGCCCTGGTATCTTTCAGCGAGTGACTATTTCCTCCTTCTCAGCTTCTTTATTTTTTTTTGCATAAGGCGTAGGTTACCTGAAAATCCCTGTCAATTGGCAATGCCCAGGAGGATGACAACAGAAACTTTCCGATCGAGATTAATGGAGCAGAGACGGGCTAGGGGAATACTTCTCTTTCTGAAATTCCAGCATTCAGCGCCTTCCGATAAATCTCATCCCCAGTCCAACCGCATGTAAACCAACCATCCTCACCCTAACTAACACTCTCCGTACCAGGCAGCTGTCGGGGACAGGATGAAAAATAAAAATAATTTTAAAAAAGCCTTGCTTTCTGCCTGGCCTGACTCCCGCTGGCTGCTCGGTATTTCGTTTGCCCGTGGGGGCCGGCGGAGCAGTGCGAGGGTTCAGCGCTGCGGGGGGGCCGGGGCAGCGCCTGGGGGGCATTCCCGCAGGGCAGGGGGGCAGGAGCGGCGCCCGCAGTTCTGCGCGACCGCGCTGCGTTTCTCCACGTTGCATCAGCAGCGCACAAACACC